>VZRN01000486.1:145154-243695 GCA_013397935.1 Dasyornis broadbenti | reverse complement strand
GTTGCTGCCGAAACTCCTGCGGCGGAGTCAGCGCTTTCCTTTATTTAGGGGGGGAGACGGAGGGAGGAGGAGCCGCCGCGATCCGGAGCCGTAGCCCCTACAAAAGCGTGTGTGTGTGTGTGTGTCGAGGGTGGGGGGGACTGCTCCCGACACCCCACTACCCCGTCGCGCACACGGGCGCTCTTCCTCATACAATGGAGGAAGAGCCTTCCCCTCTCTCTCCCTCCCTCTCTCCCCGCGGTAAAGCGAGGAGGGGGGTGTTCTCTGCGCTGGGACCCCCACGGGTGCCCTCCAGCCGCTCGGTGCCCGGGGAGGGGGCGCAGCGCCCCGGGGAGGCGGCCGGGGCGCCTCCCCCCCTCCCGCGGCGGCCGGGGGTGGGTTGTTGTTGTGGCAAGTTTCTCCTCCTCTGACAGAAATGGCGTCAATGGCAGCGAGCGTAGGGGAAGCCGCGGCGTGTGGGAGCCAGGGGGGAAAACAGCGGCCGAGGAAAGAGGGAAGGGGGCTAGCCGCGGGAAAAGGGGGGATCCGGGGAAGGAAAGGGGGAGTTTCGGGAGGAGCCCAGCGCCCCCACCCGATCCTTGGCTCCCCTCCCCCCGCCCGGTGCGAGCGGCTGGTGCGGTGCCTTAGCGCTTTGTTTTAAATTCCAGGTCCAGCCTCGGCCGCTCAGCCACGATCGAGGCTTTTACCGCAGCCTGAGCTCATCATGAAGGTAAAACACTCGCTCGTGTACCTGGGAGGGGAAAGGAGGGAGGGTTGCATGGAGAAATGCTGTCCTATCTGTCAGTCCATCTGTCCCGACCCCGGTGCGAGGCTCGGTGCTGGTGCAGATCCAGACTGCGGGCTCCTTCGCCCCCACTGCCGTGTTTCGGTGCCTTGGCTCTTTCGCTAATCGTGGGGGGGGGCTTTGCTCCACCGCGCTGTGCTGGGGGAAGCTGTAAGTTCCCCGAGCAGGGGTTGTTCTCCTTCAGAAACCTTGTTTGTAGGAGAATAAGGACATGGCTGCCTGGGCTGCGCTTGCTTCATGGAGGAGCAGGGCACAGTCACCCTGCTCGAGAAAGTAACGTTGCGGGGGAAATGCTGGCTCTACAACGTTGTTTACTTGAATAGAGGGTAGATTTGCTTACTTTCTATTCGTTAATAGGAGTTTTGTTGAATGAATAATCTTGATGTTGTCTTGTGGGGAGGGTGCATGTAAGAGATTCTCTGCAGTGAAATGATTGCTGTAAGGTGCGGAAAGATTTTCAAACAGGTTCTAATTTTCCTCTCGGTGCTGTGTAGTATTCATGTACCTCACTGTCATGCATTTTACTTCTCTTAGACATTTCTAGACTATTTATGTTTAGTATATTATGCAAGCTTTATGGAAAAAAAGATTGTATTGGTGGAAGAGAATGATTTCCTCTGTGTGAGGCAAAGAACTGTGTACCTAAAAGTTGTTTTAGCAACTGGGTTTGTTAGGTTTTTTTTTTATCATTTTGCTGATATGTCCTGCTTAAACTGCCATTTATGTTACCATGACCCCATGTAATTCAGCTCCTGGTCCTGCTGGGCAGCAGTAAATCAAAATACTGTACATCTTGTAAAAAACAATTGTTACAAACCTGTGATACATCAATTCTTTGGTATTTATTAATAAAAAAGAGCTGTCTGTATGTGGCTACTTCCACTATCAGAGTTGTGCCTACTGTCAGTGAATGAGTATTATGTAAAATGTGTATCCAGTACTACATTCACTGTTAGAAATGGTAAATGGAATAGACTCTTTTAATTTCTAGATTGATCTGAGTTGCTGAGCAGTGAAGTCTTTCTGTATTGCTGTTAAAGGTTTAACATGTTTTTTTTTTACTTCGGCGACTTTATGACAGTGTTTTTTAAAGATCATATTTTAATTGCCCTCCCTATGATTTTTCTTTAACAAGTGCTAAGATCTAAAATACTGCACACATCTGTCTTATTAAAAGTAAACTATTTATGAATTACTTCAACAACAGGCTGTTGAAGTTGTGTGATAGGGAGCTTTCTAAATGTGGCTCATTGCCTGCTGGGGATACAGGAGATGGAAGCACAATAAATAGGAGGCAGTATAGGGAGCTTTTTTCCCCAGAAGGAAAAAACACATTTAAATGACAGTTAAATTTACATACGTTTCTAATATTCTTTTTCTGTGTAAACAAATCTTACAGTTACCATAGAGATTAGGTTCAGATACAGTGGTTTTAGTGCCATATTAATATGTAGATAGACATTTGGGAGCATAAAGAGGTCAGATCACAAGTAGAACGCAAAGTGTTCTGTGAAATAGTGATACAGATCCACTTCAGGCTGAATTGAACGTGTAACAGATGATTAAATTTAAAGTAGAGAACACAAAAACCTGTTAAAAAAAAAACCTAAGAGCCATTATTTTTAAAAAAACCCTCACAGCTTACTTATTCTTTGATAAGGTTTGTGCTACTAATTGCATGTTTATTTTAAAGTCTGGATAAATTCTGTCAGAGTGTTCACGTGTTAAGTTTAAGTCTGTAATTTTTGCCATTTGTGTGTGTTTGTGTAGTGTTAAACTTACATACGCTTGAGATAACTCCCAGTACTTTATTTACTGTGCCCTGTAGTTTTAAGGGAGGTTAATCCGTAAGTCACTACTTTGAAGCTTTAGTTATTACAGGGAAACTTTTAACAGAACTGTGGTTCCAAAGAACTTTCTAAGATTCAACACCCTAACCAAGATTGTAGGAGTAATATAGTGCATCAGTCCTTCTGGCTGACTTAAATTTGTAATTTATTAGTTAAGCTTCCAAGGATACAAGCTAGTCCAATAAGAAGCAGTAAGGGAGAATGCTTAAGAGAATTACTAGCTTTTTGTTTGTATCAGTTCAAGGTAACATTGACTATAGTAGATCAAGATACTGTTTAAATATGACTGTATATTTCTGTGCATTCATTTTGTAAGTTATCCAAAGAGTTTGCCTCAAGGACACTTCAGCATATAGAGGATTTAATGCTTTAAGATCTAGTCTTGCCTTGAGTTTGCTGACTGCAGACTTGCTTCTGGCTGCACAATTGAGGCCTGTATTTTGATTTATGCCTTGGTCATTCTTTCAAGTGCAGAGGGTTGTGGATTCTGATGCAGAGAGCCTTAGAACTGGATTCCTTGTCAATATCTTTGTCTCTTTAGGTGAACTTGAACAACTCATTTAGTTTAACTGACTCCATTCCCCCATCTGTGTAGTGTGGATAAAATGTTGATCTTCCTTTGTAAAACACAGTGAGGTGTATTTAGGAACAGCACCAACAATTGTAGTGATACAAAACTGTAAGTTTCTCGTGTTCTTGGATTCCACAATCCTTTGAACTGAGAGGTATGCTGCCTGCCAGGAGATTACCAAAGGTGTTGGTATAATTGTTCCCCGTGTAATAAAGTCCCTCGTATAAACTAATAACTTTAGCCTATTAAGTAGTCCTCCCATGGGCTGCAAAGACCACTTAAAAATAGACTTGAAATATGTCTTTCAAGAAATGTTCAAGTCTTAGCAGAATTATGCTTGTTATTGTGATGTTCTACTAAATCAGGCTTTTTCCTGTGTTGATTGACCTCTGATAGTTAACACAATTGTATGGATAATGACTATGATTGCTTGCATGTTGTGAAGTTATTTTGTTGTTTAATTCAGCACTTTTGTATAAGATCTCTTTTCATTAAGTGTGCTTCAGAAGAATGTGGAATCTGTTTGATGATTTAAAAACTAGTTGCATGCCATCAAATTTCTACTTACTAAGTAGGCAGCAATATATACAAAACCATTCTTATAGCTTGGTTTTTTTTTCCCTCTGAAGTCAGGAAATAAACTCCAATGAAAGCAGAGTGTCTGCTTTTAAAGAGAGAAAGAAACACAAGCTTGGTTTCACTGATGATTTGTACTAAGAACTCCTGCAAATGCTTGTGAGATTTTTAATATGTATCATGGCGTTTGCTTGATAAATAAATATGTGAATGAAGATAATATACCCACTGTAGTTAAAAAGTTCACTGCTGACTGTAGATCTAAACAGTAGATGTCCCAGAACCTAAAGTAATGCTCTATGAATTAAGATATCTGAAATGATTGTTTAAATGTTTTGATACTATTGGCGTGTTAATGTTTTCAGTCTGTAAAGTACAAAATATTTGATGGTTGTTGATATTTCTGTTTGGTAGAGTAGATGTTCCTGAGTGCTTGCTCAAAGTTGCCACAGTAACAAATTAAGAAAGCCATGCATACAGTTTATGGTAGTTTTTTTGGTTTTGTTTTATTTCGTCCTGAATTTACATTTTTGTTTCAGTAGCCTGTCCTAGAGACCTCTCCAGCTACCAACAGAGATCGGTGGTGCACACTTACGCTGTAGTTGCTTTCTCTTAAAGTGTGCCAGACCATTGCTCATATTCTCTGCCAATATGGCATAGGACAAAAGCAAAATATCTAGTAAACTTTTCAGTCACTAATTTCCAGCTTTGAACACAAATCAGTTGAAAGTCCCATTGGTCTTATGCAGTCTGGAAACCAGTCATGGAATGTAGTGACCTTTCACTTTTTGGTTAACTATTTGAATTACAGCAGAAATGGAGATTTCTAAAGGAAGAGTACCTTTAGAATAGTTTTTGTGATGGAGGTAGGAGAACAGGTAAGTCTTAAGAGGTGGTTTTCCCCTATAACTTGTTTTTACATTGTGAAGAATGATTTTCTTAAATTCTTTCCTGATGTTCCAGTTTGAACAAGCGATCAGAGGCAGTTACTGACTTCCTCATGCTTGCATAATTATGTAGAAAGGAAAGCAAACACCACTTGCACCAAGTAATTACAAGTCATGTTGGAATAATCTATGTTATTTTGAAATTGTTTATTTGCACTTTTTAAATGCAAATCTTTGTATATTTTACAGTGGCTAAACAGAATGGAAATCGTGAACTCAAATCTGCATGGGTAGTATGTGGCTGTTGAATAGTTGTATTGGTTGATAAGGACTCAAAGTTAATTAGCCCATGTAGTGGAAAAAAGGCTGTCTTAGACTGAGAAGACTGAAATGTAATAAACTGTGAGCTTTAGTACATTTAAGTTGCCTGTATTATTATCTTCAAAGTTGGTGAAGGATTTTTGGATCAATGCTCTCATGGCAGCATAACTATTGTATCAGCATACTGTGTAAGAGAAATGTTAGTAGGCAGAATAATGAATGTGCATATCTTCACTGGAACACTTTGAGATGGTTATTCAGTTCACTTTGTAATCCAAAACAAGTATTGTATACATGTAGAACAGAAGCATGCTGTGATACACATTGCATGTCTGTTTTCACAGAAATTCTGCATTGTAGTTGAAAAGCCCTTTGAAACAACATGCAATGGTTTTGAGATATTAAGCTTTACATTCAATATCAAATACTTAACCTGAATGCTTTGCTGATTGTGTAAACTGAAAAAATAAGTGCTTACTTGTAGAAAGGTGGAAATGATACTGTTGTCACTAATGGGCTTCAAGTTTTTATTTAAATCCTACAGATACACACATTTTCCTTAGAAACATATGCTTTTATAATAGGCTGAAGAATAAAAGGAAATTTGAGGTGTCCTCATTTGAAAAAGGTAACAAATTTTGTAGAAAAACATAGAGCTTAACTTTACTTGGCACCCTAATGTGATACACAGCCACCCAAATGCTCGATTATTTATCAGTTCATACTTACTTGAAAGTAGTTAACCCACTTTCTGTTCACTACCTGTTGTGAAATGCAACAGTTAGATTCTCTGCGTTTCTACTTAATAGGCCCTTCAGCTGTCTTTACTGAAATGTACCAAGCTGAAAAACATGGATCTTGAACTGTTTCTGCCTTAAATGTGATTCGGGTCACTGTTGAGAAATGTTGGGAAGCCATGTATTGTGGCTCCTTGCTTTTTAATTGATGTGCTTTGGTAAAAAATACTACTTTCTGCCATTTCTGTTCAGCACTTAGTGTTTCCCAGTTACTGTGCTTGCTATCACTCACTGGATATTTGCTTGGATATGTGCATGGAATGGATTTTTAAAGCCTTCTAGAAGACTTCAAAAGACCTCCAGGGAACTAAAGAAAACTGTTTAGCTCTATGCATAAACTAAATGTTAGTGATTTAATATGTGTTAGAATAATTATTCTAAAAGGTTTTGATGGAAAGTCATAAATCTGGATAGTTGAGGTTTTTGTTCTTTTTTCTGTTAACATGGGGTGACCAGATGAGGGTATATTTCAGGGAATTCAAGTACGGAGAAGACAGCAAGCCACTTTGATATTCAATACTTGACAAGACATCTATTTTCCTTCTGAAGATTAGTTTGAACCAGGGAAGAAATTCAATAAAGAGAGCACTATTGTCTTTTTTTTTNNNTTTTTTTTGCTTGGCAGACTATAAAGTAGTCATGACCTGTTTAGCAAGAAGTGTTTGTAAGCACACTCTGGAAGGCCAGTTGTGAGAATCTCAGAGCCGGGTGGTGGAGGGTGTTGCTGACTTACCTGTAGAAATCTAGGACTGAGATGACCGAGCTGCTTGATGTGCAACCACTGTGTGACAGTGACTTCCTGAGTGAGTGCATATTAATAAATTGAATGTGGAGTACTGTTTTGGGGGTTCCTGAACCTGTCTTTACTATGAAGAAGATTCTTTTTAAGAGCTAAGCAGAAACATTGTGCTGAGCTATGAGAAGGCATTTTACTTACTGTGACTAAAAGCAGTAGTCCTCTCCAGTTGACATGGAGTTACTTGCTCCTGCTGCTGTTGTCTTTGAGTCTGTAGATGCTCTAGAGTGAATATGGTACAAAGGAAAGACTTTTTCGCATCCAGAACTCCCAGATTAAGTAGTCTTTGATTGTGACTTATGCAGGTCACCTTAAGGAGTAACTGTTTAGAGACAGGATTCTTCAGCTGTCATTTAAGCTCAGTGTGAATGCAAACATCTATAGAGCTTTGTTGCAGAGCAGATCATCCGGGTTGGACTAATGTGAATAACACTGTTCTTGCGCAGAGGAGTTTGCCATTCTCACTGTTTAATCTGTTCATTTGTTCCCCAACAAGCTGTAGCAAAGGATTTTGTTTCATAAGTAGTTTGTCAAATTAAGCTTGTATGGTCATGGAAGAATGCAGTCTTGTCCCCTTCTTTCACTCCTGGCTCTTTATTCTTGTTGTCTCCTGTGCTAGCAGTCCATTTGCGTGGTGCCAGAGTACACGGAACTAATCTGAAATTAAGAACAATCAGATACATGTACTCTTCAGTTGCAGACAGTCCTTGTCCTGGCTGATCCCTGGCAGAGGAAGAAAGCACACAAAAGCAGAAGTGCACCAAGACTGATTAGGATTGATTTAAACTGCATGTGAACACACATTCTTCCCCATCCCTCTGCCGAGTTAGCAGTTTACAGTCATTAGGCTAAACATTTTGTAAACTTTGTACAGGTGAAATGGCCATAGAGGGTTTTTTGTGCTTGCTTGCTACCTATACCTCTTTATAGGTTTGAAGTCCATATTTTCTAGAAGATGTTGAGTGAAAAGGTTGAATAGATGCTGTAACATGAAGGGCATGAATAAAATTTAATTTTCAATATGATAAACATTGATTTCAAAAGATGGAGAGGTCTTAAAGAAGAGATGGTATCAGATGAAAAACCCCATTTTTTTTTTAAGGAGGCCAGTATAAGCTTTGCCTCACCTCCTCCTTGAAGTTCTTGTTCAGTATTTGGAAAGAATACTATTAATAACAATTTTGTCTCTTTCTTCTTAAATTAGAGAAACAGTTGGTATTATGATTTTCTGCAGCAAAGTATTTATAAATATTAGATTTCTATTTTGTAAAAGTGACAATGTTTATATACCTAATATTTATGTTAATAATACATTCTGACAAAAGGTATTTTTACCAATGGGTGGAAGATGTAAACAATTGTACTACCTTTATTCCAATTAAAACAATAGGAAATGATAATTTGGGGAGAAATTATATCACTCTTTGATAAAGAAACTGAGGAGAATAGAAGTCCAACTTTGGATTTTTATTTTTTTTTTTTATTTTTATTTATTTATTTTTTTTTTTTATTTTGTAAGTTTTAAGAAGGCCCATATATTCATGGGTAGACAAGTGGAGACTTGGTAATAGCTGGGTGTTAAAGCCAGTTGGAGATGGTAGAGTGAGGTGTGTGACATTTTCTGCTTATTACCACAAACTTAACACAGATATTTGGATGATATGTTATCTTCCTTTCCAAGAACCAGGTTCTTGCTGAGCTTTTATCTGTGATCCTTTCCCTTTTCCCTCTTAAGTGTCCTTCTAACTTAGTATCCATCATCGTTTAGACAATCCTTCTAAATGGGATTTGGGAAATGGGATTTGACTTCAGCAAAATTCAGATCCACGTGCATCTGATGCAAGATTTCAGCTAGTAATAAGTAGTGTAGTAGGGAGTAATCTGTTTTTTCATGTTCTCTTCTGATCTGAAAAAAATGTTTCAGTTTGTGGCAGGGCAGCCTGATCCACTGTGATAATTTTTTCCTTCCTATTTTCAGATATCCTCTCAAAAGTAGACTGTAAGCGCTAAATCTCTTTTGTACATTCAAAATAGTCCACTTCTCGATTTCTTAAAAATAAATGTGGAATACGTTCTTCTAAGATTACAAAAAATACTTTAAATTAATTTAGAATGGGGGAAGAGACTTTCCAATATCCTGTATGAGTACTTAAGTGAAAGAGTGTTAACTTAATCTTCTTGTTAATACTGTGACTCTTAGGTTGGTGTAACTTCTTTTCCTGGGAGAAATAATAAGGGATTGAGACTTTTTAAAAAATGAGTATGTTATACCAGTATTTCAGAATTCAGGAATTTGTAATGGAATATGTATTTTCACTTTTTAACTTATTTTACTGCTCTGCTTATTAAAAGATAGATGTTGCTGTAATATTAAATGAATATTACTTCAAATTACATCACTAACCTAGAAATAAAATATCTATAATTCTTAATCCTTGTGCTTCCATAAATATAAATGCATTTTTGAAAACCTAGCAATAATTTTATAAATTTCCACATCAGTTTCTTTAGAAGGTTGTCCTGCTAGATGAGCATCAAGGGAGATAGTGAAATACTTAAGCATAAGTAGGACTGCAATACTGTTTGAAAATTAGAGTATGATATGTACCAATACCTTGCTGCCTGGAATAGAGACAAAAATGGAGACAATAATTCAACTTTGAGTCATTTCCATTTTGTAAATGCAGATTCATTCTGAGGTGCTCTTCCAGAACTTTACGATGACAATCCACATACATTCACATGTAGGACATGATTGGGGTAACTGTGTAGTGTCTTTGTCTTCTTTGCAGAATTTCATGCCCTTTTTTCTGTAATGTTGGACAATTTAAAAGACATTAGATCTTGAATTCATTCCTTTACTTACAGATTACTAGTGCAGTTTTTACATTCCTAAAAATCAAGTAGTACAAAAGATTGTGTCACCCGATGACATGCAGTATTAGATGCATGGGCTGAAACCTTCAGTCACTCTTCAAATGTATTCTGATGTTTTTGATCCATGTTAGAAATGGACTGCCAAGGTTCCTGCCAAGTGTGTTCCTTGGAATAATTTAACATGAAGTTCCAGAAAGTATTAGTAGGTATATTAGATGTCTGTCAGCACTAATTCAGTTTTTCTTTGCTAGTAATGCTTTGGCTGTTGAGCTAATATTCTGATTTCATTTTACTTTGTCTGATGTGAGCCAAAATGTTGGATTGATAAGGTAAACAACATATTTCACTTTATAAAAAAAATTCATCTTCTTTTTCATACATTGTACATAATACAAAGTACATATTTATATATACACTTGCCAGTTTAGAGTGATTTAGGTTTTTAGATGCAAGTAAAGTGAATGAGCTGCTTTTGTTACATTCTATAGAGTATGAAAAATTCTCTTTTGGTGACATAATAATAATATATGTGAGAGACAGGTGTATGTCCAATGACAGACTTTTTTACTGGTAGTGTGTTTGGCGTTGGTAGCATCTAGATAAGCAACTCAGGTTGCTTAGGTGAACTTTAAATTAGTGGAATGCTTTTATTTGTGTCTCAAGTAGCATAGAGTTCAGCAAAATTATACTTACTCTTTTTTTGCATTAAAGTAGAGAACAATCTACCTTTTTGTCACTGGAGTAACATCCGATGCAACAGCGCTTACCTGAACATTTGAAATAGTGTAACGAAATCCTAATTATAGTCTGACAATAAATATTAAACATAGCATTTATTACAAGAGTAAAAATGATCCATGATACTGAAGTTGGCCTCATCAAGTTTCTCTAGTTATGTATATTGTATTTACTTAGTTGGAGTCTTGAGGAAACAAATCAACTTTTACGATCTTCATAGAAATATATATTAAACAAAAACCCAAAAGGAAATGGTAAAGTTCAGGTACTTGATTCCAGAAAAATCCAGATACAGTTCCAGAACTTTGCTGTCTTACTGCTGTAGCTGGATATCCTTACTATGTTTGTTCAGAATTGAACTTGGGGAAAAACCCCAAACCACTGCAATACTTGAATGTGATCTGCAGATGGGACTTGTGTTTACAAGCAAATTCAGTCTTAAAGGAACTCTGCAGCATCTTTTTTCTTTTTTTTTTTTGGCAGTTTATCTTAAAACAGCTTTTGTGTCCACTGAAACAACATTCCAGCCAAGCAGTATGTGGACACACATCAAGTGCTTAGTAAGGCCAGTGTGAATGCTTGAACTGTGTATTCCTCTTCTAGCAGGATGATGCACAATATTTCTGTGATAATAAATATTACATTGGGCTGATTAGTCATACGGTAGAACTGAAAGATTAGGTTTATCCTTTAAGCCATGTATTTCAGAATTTCTCTTCAATTATCTTCTTAGGCTTAGGGGAAAACATTGATCATAACCATATAATTAATTAGAATTTCACTGCCATATGAAATGGCTACTGCAATCTGGTGATTTGATGGACATACTGATATTTTATTGATAGGCATTGTGAGAATCCTGCATTGTGTCTTGGAACTGAAGACCTCTTGAGGTGCCTCTTGTTCAGCTTTTGAGAACACAACAAGGTTTCACTTGGAAAGTAACAGTAGAATTGTTGACATACAAAAGACTATCAAATATAACTTTAAATAGACTTCTTCTCTTTCACTTTAGTAATCCTAAATGTTACTTTTTGAAAAGAGGCTAAAAAAATGAAGGTTTTAGTATAAGAGGCTTAAAGACTTTTAAGAAAAAAACTGGGCTTTACATAATAGTTTCAGCACACTTGAAAGCAGTGAACAGACTCTTATACCGCCTATGCAACTTCAGAAATTTTATGCTCTGTTCTTTAATATGTTCAAGAGTTTTGTGGAATCTGAGCAAGGATCTTTCTTTAAATAGTCACTCCCTGGAAATGGCTGCCATTAGTCACAGGCTAAGCCAGCTAAAGATGTTTTGGAAACAGGTGCAGCAATGAATAGCCAAAGGAACTGAAGTACTCTGAGTAGATAAATTGGATAAAAGGTACAAAACAAGTTTAGGTTTAGGTACTTTAATTCCTTAAATTCTGAAAGGTAACCTAGCTGAATACTAACTGTTTCTATATTCTTCTTATTCCCTATTATTATTACAGTGGCACTTACACTTTCTGTGTGGCATGCATCTAAAATATGTCTTCATAATTATGTAGAACTTGACAAATCTCCTTTACACTTGTCATCAGCTGGGTATTTTTGTTTTCTTAATATCTGTCTTACTTTTAATGCTTGCATGCTTGGTTGGCTATGGGTATTTTCTGATGGAAAAGTAGAACTTCCTTGAACAGGAAAAGCTTGCATCACTGTTTTGAATAGTTACCTCATTGACTACATTTTGCCTTTTCGCCCCAAACCTCCTTTCACAAACTTAAATACCGAACTCTTACATATAGGTAGAGAACAATTCTGCAAGATAAATGCTTTTGTGGAGAGGAATAAAAAAGAGAAATTATAAATTTTCTTTAATACCCTTGCTACTGACCATGCAAGAGTATTTGGCCAGTAGTATTCTCAAAAAATGAATTGAGATGGGAGAGAAGTTTGCACGTGTGCTTGTTAGATTTCTATAAGTTAGGAATTGTGTTCCTGCAAGTTAGTACACTTGTAAAAGTAGCTCAAAGAAGAACATTCTTAAAGGGACACTGTAGTTATGATGGAAAAAGAGGAAAAAATAGGAACTGTGGACTTGAAATTTTAGTCCTCACTTCTCTTTTTTTTTAACCCACATGCAATTGTACTGAGTTATGTATGCCTTCCTCCAGAAGAGGCATTTATTTCTATTAATCTGGGGAAAGTAGGATCTACAAACAAGTTGTTGGTTTCTTCAATTTGGAGAGTGAGGGAAGGATTTACAATTTACTTAATAGTTTGAGGAACTGTCTATTTGAAAGAAAAGTGTATTGTGGAAAATAATGTTTAAATTTTTCTGGAAGAAGATTACATTAGTGAAAATCAAGTTTATTCAATATTAGAAGTTTATTCAATAATAGAAGTAGTCTGCTTGTGAGCATGAGTTATAATTTACTGCAGTTTTCCTGGGTAAATTATTTGCTGTACTAATTTCTGTGCTGCCCTAGCTAACCAGTGTCCAGCTTAGTTAAGACATCTGCATTCTGCAAGACTGTGAGTATCTTACCTGACAGCAGTGGCCCAATAGGTGCTGGTAAGAAACATAAGATTTAACAGAAAATAATGTGGTCTTTTTCTCTTTCAGACTCAGATAATTGGTTATGTGATTAAAATTGGTTATATAGCTAAAATCTTAAGCAGTCTACTGTCTGCTCTTCTTGACTGGAAGCTATCTGTACTCTTAACCAACCATTTTATAGTAGTGCCAGACCAAACTTTATTTGAATTGGTTTCTGTGCTGCTTGGATGCTTCTGTGTAGAGCGAGTGTGTGTACAGTAATGCTAATACTTCACTTCTCCTTAACCTTAGTGTCTTGTCTCCAAAAGCTGCCTTCTCATTGTCTTTAATATAGTGCCGTGGGTTCTGTAGCCTGTTTCTAAGGGGATTTGAAGATACAATTAAGCAAGCTTGTTGGTAATAGGCCTGTTCATTATTCAGGGACCTATAGCTCCATTAGAATATTAAGGGGAAATGAGAACATTGAAAAACTTTGGCTAATGCAACTCCTTTTATGTAATTGTATTTATCTGCATATACATAGTTACCTTTTTCTTTGTACATGCAATAGTTGTGGTTGCTTTAAAATTTTACGGGAATTTTTTCCCCTTTTTTCCTTTTTTTTCTTTTTTTTCTGGGAGAGGAAGCTGAGGAATTTTTGGACTATTTTGAAAATTGTAGTATCTTTCTGTAAAGATGGATCTCCATATCTCCATAAAAGAAAGACAGTATGGAGGTAGATATTTGTATTGTAGCATAATTTAGTGGCAGTTCAAAGATTGCAAGACTGTACTCCAGATGTTAGAAAAATACAGCCTCTGCATGGACTAAGTCTGAACCAGTATAGATGCACCTGTAAAGGATAATGTATTTTTACTTTCAAAAATGTATGCTGTGAAGGTAATAGTGATCAAATTTGCACGTACTCATATACCCACACAAACGCATACATATATATTTCAATATCTAGAAATTACCTGCTATTCTTTCAAAGGTTCAATTTGTTGGCTGGCTTGCCTTTGAATTTCATTACAATTATATTTTATTAGACATTTTAAATGCATAATTGTGGCATAGGGAATTCCAGGAAAGCCAAATATAAGGGCTTACTATTTTTAAGCCAAAATATTGCACTCTTTCTGTTTTAGTTGTTTTATCCAATTGAGATGTGTTTTGTTAGCTCTTGTGTCATGTTTTCCCTTTGAGACTAAAGAATAGCATAGCAGCTGACTGGTGAAGAATAAATGGCTAGTTGAGACCAGGAGTGAAGATCTGTCAAAACGTTCCAAAGAAGGATTCACTTATACTAAAACCTAAGGAAAAGTGTTGGGATTAGTGTGTATGTAGTTGAATTCAAATGTCATCAAAACCCAAAACAAGTGAAAAATACTTTGAGTTTGGCTAGTTTGCAAAGTGAGAACCTTAAAAGTTATTGCTGGCACTGACCTAGAAAGGAAGACAGACTGTTGGTCTGTGCATGCTAAATCTCCTGAAGCCAGTGGAGAAATCTGAGAATAGTTGTTCAGAGCAAGTCACTGGAAAGCAGAGGAGAGCCTGGTTTGACTGTTCTAAAGCGCAACTTCAGGCTGTTACTTGTGCTTATATCTTAGTGAATCTGAGCCTTGCACTTTGTCTGGGATGAAAACAGCCTGTTTGGAAAAGCCAGGAGAAAAGCAAAAGGCAAGTTGGTAGGAGTTTTTTGTGTAGGTAAGGTATCTTTGTGCTACATGCTATTAATTTAATGTAGTCTGAAATAGAGACTTAGGTGACTGTATCGCCACCAAGTCTGAATTTATCAGAAGAAACTAGATGCCAGAGGTGTAATTGAATGAAATTATCTTTGCAGTGATACTGAACCTTCCTTCAGTTGATGTTTTTAATTGCAATGTCAGGTTCTGTGAAGGGGAGAAAGTCTGCATATTCATGTTCCTGTAACTGTAGTGCATCTGTGAATGCATGTGCTGTGTTGAACAGTGCTAATGGGATCCATGGGTTAAATCCATGCAAGACCATGCAACCACTGAAAGAATGTTTTCTCGTATTTTGATCTCTTTGCCAGTATGGTGTAACCTGAAACAAGTTTTCTGGATTCAGGTGTGCTTTAGCATCTGCCATTGCTGTTAAACTCAGGAGTTACCCTGTGCAAGGCAGTGATTGGTGAGCAATCTTGCTTGTTCAGCTTTATGGTTCTGGTTAATTTTCTTGTTCTGCTGTAGATCTCTGCTCCTTTTAAAGGAGGACTTTTAAAGACTGCCTCAGCACTGGATCATCATCTCGGTACAAGTTTTCTGTAGTCCAGTCACGTTAAATACTGTATTTTTCAGGAATGTCAAACCAAGCAGTGTTTTTTTGACAGGACTGATCCCATTTATAAATTGAATTTAGCAAGGTGTCTATTTTGTGGGAAATGCTGAATTTTTTGAAATTAATCTTGAAATTAGTTCTCAGTTTACAACTGGACTTCTTACTTTACAAAACCAGATTAATTTTAAAAATGTTTTGTTCTGTGATCTAGTGATAATAGTACTTTGCTAGTTCCCTATAAAAATCAAAACTTAGTCTATTCCTAGAGAATGCTCAGTTAGATCACTAATACCTGCTTTTGCTTGCAAATAATATGTGCTGGATATAAAACTAACATTAACTGTATTTTTGAGTTCTATCCAACTAGATTAGACTTTGAATACAAACTTGTGTTTGACCTTGCATAGACTCCAGTGCTGAAGTGCCTTCAGTCAGTTTCAAGCTACTTCAGGGTTTTAGTGGAGGTATTTGAAAGCTATGTGTTTGACACCCAGATCTTTTGAATAAGAGACAGTTAACTTGACTATCAAGTTATTAAAGGGAAAAAAAAAGTAGTTTGGTAAACGTCATCTTTCTCATCCAGCTAGGGGCCACATATATTAAATTTTTGGAATTTGGAAAAAAAAAAAAAGAAATTAAAGAGCTAGAGTATGCAATGAAAAGGTAAATATAGAAAATGCTATCAAACATACACAGGAAATGGTGGGGAAAAGAAGAGAGTTATTTTCTAAGTTTTGGAATTCCTGTGGTTTTGGGGGGTTTTTTTGGGTTTTTTTTTGGTTTTTTCTTTTTTTTTTTTTTTTTTTTTGAAAGAACCTTACAAGCTCGAAATTATTGTGGAGTACTACTTCTTGTAGTTTGAGGCAGGCTGCCAATTTGCCCATTGATTTATCGTCTTCTATTTTGTTAACTCTGGTGTGTGATCTTACAGTGAAATGATACAACCTACTAAAGTAATTTAGCAAAAGTAACAGAAACAGGTGAGTTGAAGAACTTTAGCCCTTAATCAAAGGTGTATCAGAACAGATGTAAAAGGAAGGATGGACAGGGAGAGGTGTCTTCATGTGGATTTCAGTTTGGAGGGCCAAATCTTTCCCGTTTTACACTTGTGAGTTGTTAATTTAACTCACAAAAGAAATATGAAAGAACGCACCATCTGTTTTAACTGCTGGTGGTGAGCATCTAGCAGTGCATACCTCCCCCCGCCACCTTTCCCAGTTTCAGAAATTAAGAACTACTGTTGGCAGTAGGTAGTGTCTGTCACCAACTTTGATTGTATAAACCCATTTTATTGGATTTATTTTTGATGACTACATTTTTCTGTTGTTTTCTGCGGGTAGACAGAGATTTTAGAATATTTAGCATTCCTGGCTTTCTTAGAGAAATGAATCGGTTCAACCCTTTTTACTAGACTGATTTTCTAACTTTGAGTAATGATCAAAAACTTCATCCTGATGATCATTCAAAGTTACCAGGGAAAAAAATAAATGAGTTTGACTTGCATTTAGAACAATTCTGTTTGATTAGATTTCTACCCTAAAGAAGTCATATACTTTTGCACCAGTTAGATTTTAAAGCATTTACATTTTTAGAAGTTTCCTATCAGTTCTGTAGCATTCAGGCTGTTGTGATGTTTTGCTTCTTGCCCTTGTCAGCTCATACAGTTCTACACAAAACAAGCGTATTTTGATTCTTATACAGGTAGTTGTGTATTTTGGTTGCAAATACAGCAGAAACTGTGTTAGTAATTTCTCACTTCAGATTTTTCTCTTCTTTAATCCTCATTTTTCTACTTTGCCTCCTGAATTTAACTAAAGGGCCTATTCCATCTGTTCCTTTGCAGAAATAAAGCATTATAACTATTGCCATTTCAGAAATCTAATAAGCAACTGTATTAAATACAAGCTATGTTAGCAGATTTTTTGTAAGCACTAAGAAAAATGCAGTATGAAATTTTAATCCGTTATAATGGGATGTCTTAGAGACTAAAAACCCCACAGCTATAATAGCTACAAGACTGCAGGATTTCAGAGCAATGAATATAAGTACAAGGCAGTCAGCTTTGGCCTACATAATTTGTTGAGAGGAAGTGGGGACTGACTGCAACAGTTGAGCTTTTAAAACTAAAGAAGTGAACAGATTGTTGCTGAGTGGAGTTGTGTACAGAGTATTTTTAAAATTAGTATTATGGTAAGTAAGTTGAGCTCTAACCAAAGATGAAACCGTGTGCATACTTCCTGTCTGTCTGAGACATCGCACAAGTGCCTGGGGGTGGAAAAATGAGTTTTGACATACATCAGCACAAAGCAGAAGTGGTAAAGCTGGTATTTCTTTGACTGATTTTTCTGATTACTTTGATTGGCTGTTTTGTGAATGGGGCAATTCACAGAATCTTGAAAAGCACAGGTAATTCTGAAGAAAGGCTTCAAGTTCTGTAGCTGCCTTTTATCAAAATATTTTGTTTTAACTGTGGGAGTTCCTTGTTGATTCAGAACTTGAGTGTGAATAAGTATAGCCATATTAGGCTTAGTTTGAACTGCTACCTCAAAAGCTGCTGGATCATCCTTTTAAAGTGTTTTTAGTAAGACTGTTGATTTAAAGCCTTGAAGAAATGGAGTATTTTAATCGATCTTATCTCTTCAAGCAACTAGTAACACAGTATATTAACATCCTTTTTTTAAACATAAGAACTCTGTTCATCCTGAAGCTATGGGATTTTTAATACCCTATACTGTGAGATTAAAGGTTCCCTGCAATATTGCTATTTTCCTATGCCATGAAAAAGCACATGACTCTGACACTATAGGCCAAATCCAGTGGAGGACTGTAGTTAACCTGTGGGTGTTTGTGATACTTCTCAGTGCGAGTGATGGCACTGTGGAAGTCTCCTTTGTATTACAAACGAGGACATGTGGTACTGGGTGCTCTGTCTGCTGGGCAGAAAGAGAATTTGGTAAGAGTGCTTTGTAAAGTAGGGTAAATTCTGTTGGATGGTTAGCTCAGAACCTATCTGCAAGCACTTATGACTTGTTCAGGCATCTCATTTCCTGTAACGTGCTTTGTGGAATGGATTTGCAGTAGTCCCAATCCTCTGGAGCAGTGAGGAGTGTGCTGGGAGCCAAGACTCCCAGCACATCAAGTCGAGGACTTTGCTGCCTTCTCATCTAAGGTTTTAGTGTGTGGGGCTGAAGGCAGCCAACAGGTTGAGCTGGGGAGACATCAACAGTCAACACACTTGCCAGGGTTTCATGGTGGGGTACGTGCCACTTTAGTAGTTCACTGCCTTTGAAAATGGAACATGCTGCATGCTATCCCTGCCTCCTGAAGGGGTAGTTCTTGGAAAAATAGCCAAAAAATAAATGGAACATGAGGCAATGTCATACTTCTGCCAAAAAGGCAAATGCCATACTGAAATGTAAAAGTATTATTTGAAAATTGTGTGAATTTTTATTTGCTTCTCTTGCAATTAAATAGGCCATACCTGTGTTTTTAGGCACCAACTAGAAGAAATATGTGAGATAATTAAATTTCAGAGGAACAGTTAAAAATAAAGGGCCTACAGGTAAAAAGAAATATATTAAAAAATTTTTACATATAGGTAAAATTTGTACCATATCTTGTTTTTTTTCTTTTAGAGATGGGATTACTCTAAGGAGTTGCATCTCTTGAAAGCTGCAAAGCAGAAACACACTTGTCTCCATTTGCAGTATGGATAAGACAAGAAGTAACTGTAGCAAGGAGTATTTAGATCAGATGTTATAGAAAAGCCTGTAAGCACTGCAGAGTGTGTGTGGGATATTCACTCCTGAATGTAAGAATAGATATTACAGACACCTGTTATGAATAATACAGCTAAAATGATCCTGCTGAGAGGAACGACCTTGATAACCTTTCATGTATAATTAAGTTTTTGTTTGTTTTTCCCAGGAATCTCCTTCATTGTAATTTAGGATTTGATAAAGTCGTTAGATTAAATTATTTCAGTCTCTTTGTAGGTATTTTCTAAACTAATTTTCATAGTTCTTTCTCAGTGTCTTGTCCCTGGCTAGTGGTTTCACGCTGAATTACTATGGAGCAATGGAGGGAGCATGGCAGATTTAAAATCCTCTCTCCTGTGTAAAGTCTCTTGTGTCGCTGTATGGCATTAGACATTTTATACTGTCATGCTTTTGGTAGACTCGTGTGTATGGTTGGCTCTCTGCTACAAATTAATTTTGTCTCCAGAGACACAGTGCACATGTTCTTAGTTTTTGAATGCTTGGATTTGTGCACAACCTTCATGTGCAGATTGGTTGTGCATAACTTACTAAATAATGTGTCTTTAGGAAGGATTGATTCTCAATAAGAAAAATTTTGGGTTTTTGCTTTGTTTTGTATTTACGTTTTTTGGTTTGTATTTACATTTTTTGTTTTGTATTGTTTGGCAGTTGCGTGTAGGTTTGACATTTCTTTTGGTACTCCCCTATCATTCTCCTAGCTAGCAAGTGGCATAAACCGAATCCAAAGGCTACACATGATTTTTTTGCCAGACTAATGATGTAATTTAATGTGTTATTCTAATTTTAATGTGGTATTCTAAAAAGTACTTTATATTAAATTACAGATCAGTTACAGTCATGATTTCTTACAAATAAACAAAATTACATCTTAACATAAATACTTAGAATTTTGGAATATAATTTTATCAGTACATATTTAAACATTGTCATAGTAATAAAATTATAGCTGTAGTCAGTGAATTGACTTGGGTCAGTGTTTGAGAAATCTCATGGTGCTGGGGGATTTTGAATTGTATGTCATTCCTTCAGCTTTCCCTTTCTGTTTTAACCTAGGAACAAAAAATAACTCCTCCCTCCTTTTCCTTCTTCATAGTCAGTTTAGAAAGTGTTGTACAAAATATGGAAGTAAACCAAGGCAAGAAATTTTCTTCTGTATTTGCAGAAAAAGGAGTTATGGTTTATGGTTGGGGTTTTTTGGGTGTTGTTTTTGAGTTTTGGTGGTGGTATCTTTAAGGTTCAGTTTTCAATTTAGCATGAATTTGTTTCTGAAGTTTTATACAATCAAAAGTAGTAATAAACAACCTTAATATGCCACAATTTCTGTGAAAAAAACCCCCCACATTCTTAGATAACTATCTGATTTTAATTTCTGTTCACTCTTCCTGCTCTTGCTATCAGTTTTAGTATCTAAAAATATTGTTACATTTTTCTCTCAACTAAAACGACAAGATTATCATTTACCTAGAATACAGACAGTTAATTTCACATATATAGATTTTTCTGTTCTGTATAGTGGTACACTGAATCTACTGTACAATTAACTTCTTAAAAAGAAAACAGTCATTAAATTGTCTTTGACTGGAAATAATGCCAAAGAATTACCAAATTGTTTTAGAAATGTGTTTGTGTTTTTTTTTTCTCTTGCGATTTCATTAACTGTTGATTTTTCAGACTTTACATAATCTTAGTCACTTCATCATTTTGCTCAGAAAGAGCCTGGACTGGTTTGTTTGATTAAACTATGAAATGATCTTTGTTCCAATCCATTTGGAACGCAAGCATATCATTATTATATCATTCTTTTCAGTGCTTTGAAATGTCCCAAGTTTTTTGTAGCAGCATCTCTAGACAGAACTGCGGCGTATTTTTTAAATTGAGGGAAGTTTTCCAGACCTAATAATTTAAATAACGCTCCTAAGCAATATCTGAAGCTTTTAGTTGGAAAAAGAGTGTTTGTCAATGTTAAAATTGAAGTTAACTTAAAAGTGCTAAACAGATATCAAAGACATACTTCTTCTTAAATTATTTTACCCTCTAATAACAAACACTCGATTGCTTCCTTTTTTTGACTTACAGTTCTCCACCCTTGAATGAATTTTGGCTCTTGCACTAAACACAAGAAATGTGAAAGAAGTCTACCAAATATTTGTGATTAGAAGTCTCCATTAAGAAACTCCTTATTTCAAAGTAGTTGTTACTTTTTTATCTGTCTGTATTTAGAAACTTAATGTTCAGGCTTGAAACGTACAAAAGAGTCTGGCCAAAATGGATGAAGTTGCACTATTTTACAGTACTAAGCTATAATGTTAAATAGTTTGAATATTTAGCTAAACCTGACAGGGAAAAATTGCATTCTGGTAGCTATGGCAATAATTGACTTCAAGAAAGGTTTTATATTTAGGGAGATAAACTACTCTCTTAGCGGGAATAGGCATTCAAAGTGTCTTTCCTTCATGTAGTCTTTCAGCAATACAGAACAAGAGACCTACAGAAGGAATTATAAAGAATTGGCATTATTTTTAGAGAGCTTGATCAGCAGTTCTAGAGTGTTTTTATTAAATAAAGCATTTTATAGAGTGAAATGCTATACTGATAACAAGAATACAGATTTCCATTCTTAGGTCTCAAAATACTATAGAGGAACATCAAATGCCTACTTGCCTTTGAGTAAGGTGTGCATACCCCCATTCTGCAGGCTTGAAAGTTGGTACACGCCTGCTGGGCTACATCATGGTGCAGCAAGTCTGTGACCAAATTAGGAACAGAATTAGAATTCAGTGGGTTTTATTCAGTATGGTGGGGGAAAAAAAAATCCCTAAATGCTGTAATTTTTTAAAGCATAGTCACCTTTCTGGATTTGCTATTTTGAATAGGAAATGAGGTAATTACAGTTTAGATGTTTGGAAATTACTGTATTCAGTAAATTTCTGGATGGAGAATTGAGTTGTTCTTTGGCAATGATTAGGGTAGGCTAACTTTCAAAATCTTTGAATTATTACTTCTCATTTTCTTAGTAAGAGTTAAAATATTTTTATAATTTTATTCATCTGCTTATCGTTAAATAATTAGTTCAATAAAAATTCAGCTTTACGTGGATAAGTAAAAATAATGAAAATCTATTCTGCATTTATTATAGATGTAATAAATAAAAGAACTTGTAATTACTGGATTGAATTTCTTGTTTTGCATCTCTTGGTCCTTCATGATCTCAGAACCTGTTAATCCTTTCCACAGCTCATTTTTATTTGGAGAGGAAAATCAGCTTTTGAACCTTTTCAAATCTTTAAGAACTTTAAATAAGCTTGGCATTGGACTGATCAAACTGAATAATTTGAAATAAAGAAAATATCCGCTTTGCACCTGTAGAGAAGGCAAAAACTGTCAGAAGTTTGTTCAATGCTTCCAGACATCTTTCCACTAAGATCTGGTAGCTTCTAGCTTGGTCGAGGGGACAGACAACAATGACATTTTGCCACAGTTACGTGCTGTTTAATGTTTGCTTACAAGATTGGTGGGGTGTTACTTGAAACTTCCTGTAGATGTTAAATTGAAACTGGAAATAGGTTTCATTACAAGAAGCTCCCTCCCCCACTTTATAACATAAAAATGTTTGGTTTGGTCAGGATGTTTCCTACCATAATTTTGATTTGTGGGCAAATATTGATAAAATTGAACCATTTTCCTTCATAAATTTCAAAATTTATAGTTCTGCCTTACTATGAAATGTACAACAGTAACAAAACCAAAATATTAAGTCAAAATTTCAGCCAGAAGAAGACTTGCTCAAAGCACACTCTTAGTCTTGGGCTTTCATGTAATAGCTTTTCATGTGGAAAACATCACTGCCTTTTATTCTGCTTTGTAGTTTGCAAGTTTCAGAAAAAATCCTGTTTCCTATTGTGGTGTTCTCATTTCTGGAAGGTGGATGATGGGCCAATGGATTTACTTTTTTAAAAGGAGTTTCTTATTTTCTGGGCTTCAGTCTTTGTTTCAGATACTTCATTTGCCTTTGAGGAATTGTGTGCCTTGATGACATGGTTTGTAGAAAGGTTTTACAAGTTTCTTAACTTTGTCACTCTGAAAATACACGAGGAATGCATGTATGTGAAATCAACTATAAAGATATTATCTGCAAAACCAGTATATTAAAGTGTTATTATAATAAGTTTTTCCTGAAGATGTCTGCTACTACTATAAAGTTGAACATCCTCTGAACTACAGCAGGTTGAACTGTAAGCAAAATCTTGCACTCTTAATTACACTGTGATTTTGCTTATTAGAAGATTGATTCTGCAGTGTGTAGGTGGATCTTTGCTATTGGGTGGAACTTACTGCAGTTTGAAAGCATTTAAGGTAATAATCTGTAAGTTAAATGTATTAGTATTTTGGGAGAAAATTTTTAATGGGTTTGTGTCTTTTTCACCTCTGTTCATGAAAATATTTTTTTCAGAACTTGTCTAGGAGATGTTGGATTTACTCATTAAAAAAAAAAAAAAAAAGACGCTGTTTTTGAAAATTGAGTCTTTTCAAGCCTCCATTGCCCCAAAGGTTTGTGAAAGCCTATTGAATGACTTGGAGGTGGCTGGTAATTCTGCCGTATGGAAAGGGAATCTAAGTTACCAGCTATGTGACATTTTTGCCCTTCATTAGAAGACTAAGATTTGGCTTGGTTTTGGGTTGAAGTAGTGGGGTATGATTGGTGGGTTTTCCCACTAATTTGTGGGACTGGGATGACTGTAGATGGAATAGTCAAGTATGCGTGTAATGATTCCACTTGCAAACTGTGTTTCCATCTTAAAATACGGACAAATAATATGGCAAACAATGAGAAAACACTTCCCTTGGAAAAATAACTTAAAAATACTATAGGCAGTGGGAAAAATTTTGCTACTGCTTACTATGGATGAGAAATCAGATTTTGAGCCTTACGATGTTTCTTTTTGAAACTCAGTAGTAATTTGGATGCCAGGCAGGGTCAGGGGGAGAGAGTCTTGAATCTTTAACAAGGTTTTTCTGAACCTTGGTTACTGAAATTAAACAGATCTTAAATTTTCAAAGCTAGTCCTTTCTTTTCACTAGTTGTGGGATAGTTGGGCAGTTTTTTGCTTGTTGAAAATGTATCACTAGTTACTTGAGTCAAGAGTCTTGTAGGGTAAATAAATGCTGAATTTTGAATGTTTAATGCAAACTGAAATCTTGGCTCTTCAAACTTCATATACATGAAAGACTGAGGGAAGATTTTTCTCTTTATGTATTACTCCAAAAGCAGTCCTGCAGGCTGTCCTAGTAACCACGTCTGCTATGTTTCTAGATTGAATACTTAATCTTGTTTTCATGTGGTTTACTTGGAACATCCTGTGTATAGTGCAGAGGAATACAGATTAGGAGACAGAAATAATACATTTACACACACTGTACTAGATGTGCTTATGGGCAAAGCACAATGCAAAGCAATTTTATCAGCTGCTGTATGGCATGACAGACTTTACAAAGGAATTTGAATATAGTAATGCAGCACAGTTGAAAGAAGAGGTGTGAGGATGATTTCATCCCACGTAGATGGAAAAATATGTAAGTGTGTAAAAAAAAAAAAGTGGAAAACCGACTTCTTTAACAGCTTTAAATTGTATGTAGAAGTGTGACGCTTCAATTTTAGATGGCAGTGTTTAAAATGTGTATTCCGTAGTGCTCTGGAGAGGTCTGTGTTTTCTCCTTCACACACGGAAGACCAGACCTATTAATACCGATGTAAGTGTCCAAATTCAGAAGTGCACGTTGTTTTATGATGTGGGCACCTAGCCATTTATCAATCCTTCCAGGTATAATCGGCTCGAAGGCTGGAGCAGAACCCTTCCAGCAGCATGCTTTGCCTGCCAAAGAAAATTCCGCCACTGAATTGGTGGAAATTGCTGACTGGTCACCTAGAGACTGCTCCTTATTTAAGTGGTAAACCAGCTTTTCAGTTGCGGCAGCCGGTGCTGCAACTTCTGTGCGCGCACAGCAGTTGTGAATTGAGATAGCAGAGAACTATTCATCCTATTCCCATTAATAAAACAAAATGAAGTGCTGGTAGTAGCATGGCGGTTGTCCATTAGTTTGGATTACCTAATGGAAAGTGCAAAACTGCAGGAAGTTCTTTTCTTTTTATCCCTTCTTGCTCACCCAAGACAACGCTGGGATTTTTTTTTATAGTAATTTGGCCGATGATTTCGGATATTCAACGCCAGGCGCATTCCAGCGGCGTTCCGGAGGAGCTGCACTGCAGGGGCGCGGGCAGCGCTCGCACGTTTTCCCGGCCGGATCCCGGGAGTTGGCGCTGCCGGTGCTCCGTCCCCGACTCCAGCAGCGGCGGGCTCCCGGGAAGCTCTGCGCACAGATTTACCCGGCAATCGCCTTAAGGGGACAAATTTAGTTTATGACAATCCGCGCTTAATCTGCCGGAGCTCTGGGCGCCTTCGGGGAGAGGGCGCGGGCGGCCGGCTGTTCTCGGGGCTGGCTCGGGCACGCAGAAACTTCTAGCAGCTTCCCGGCGCCAGCCCCTCCCCTTAAAGCGGCAGGTCCTCGGAGGACGCTGCTGCACTCCTGCCGCCCCGAGCGGGCTAAACAAGTGACGCGGGCGCCGTCTTCTTCCGGCGGTCTTGCCGAAGCTGGAGCATCGGCCCAGCTGTTTGCCGGTCCTCGGGACGCTGCTCGAACCCCTGGTAGCGCTCAGCACCCCTTTGTGAATGCTGGGGAAGGGCTCATCCTGGTCTCCTTCCAAAACAGCCTTTCCACACCCCGCGCCTGGCTGCGGCCCCACGCTCCCGCGGGGTACAGCCCTCCTCTGGTATCCGTGTGGGGACGGATGTCTGTCTCCCGGTGTCACCCAGCACAGCCGGCCCCCCTTCTGGTAGCCTGGCTTCGGTCATTCATGCAGACAAAACAGTGATCCCTCTTGGAAGCATCTGCTTGGTGAGTGGTTTCCATGATGATCTTCAATGCCAGTCTTCTGGCAATAGTAAAACAACCAAATGAACAAGCCGAGATACTACCATCAACTTCACTTTTCTCCATCTAGTGTGAACTGAAAGATTTTCGAAAGAGTACATAGAGACATACAAACATTGACAGGATATTCAGGGGTGTGTATGGAAGCTGCTGTGAGTCAAAGAAGTTCATGATCTCATTATAAATGAATTATGGCGTGTGCTGGGCATACTTTTCAGTTTTGCTGCTGACAAAAGTTTACTGATGGTTTTATGATATGCTACTGAAAAGATGATTCTTATCTTTAAATTATAGTGTGCAGGTGATTATGTTCACACATAAAATGTAAATGCCATTTCATATTATCTTGTTTTAAAATAAATGAAGGCTGAGACAGCAATCTATGAGACTAGTACAGTTTTGTTTCAAGATGCCTTCAATAATTGTAGGAAGCCCAGAACTTTTTGTATTATAGGATACTCCCGCTTCCCTTTAAAAACCACTGCAGTGCTTCTTGTTAAGATATTTTCAGTATGCTGAAACCTTTCCCAAGATTACTGAACTATAAGATTCTAGCTGCATTTTAGCATATTGGGGACAACGCTGGGATGTGGTGGTGTTTTTTTTTTGTTGTTTTTTGTTTATTTGTTTGTTTGTTTTTGTTTTTTTGTTGTTGTTGTTTTTTGTGAGGTTTTTTTGTTTGTTTGTTTTTGTTTGTTTGCTTTTGTGTTTTGTTTTGTTGTGTTCTGGTAACCTGCTCTGTAAAGCATAAAAAGAAAAAACCGAATCCTGATAAAACATCAAAATTAAATATGTAAAGATACATTCAGTCTGAGTATAAGGACATCTATTAAATGACATAAGGACAAAGCATGGAAGGGATATCAGGTAAAAATAGCTGTATACTTATTTTTAATCTTTCTAATGTTGGTGGAATTGAATAAAATCTGGTTGAGAACAGGTGACTCAGAGTTGGTGAAAATAACAAAGTCGTAGTAAGAATTATCTGAAATTAATGCCAGACTTTGATCATTACTGTTTATTTTTCTAGTTTGCATTCTCTGTGATGCATCACATTTTGCTAATTGTTTTAACTTGCCACTTTCAGCTGTTACTCTGTCAGAATGAGGGAAGTGTTCTGGAAATTTCAGTTAAGTGGTTTGGGGAGGGGAAAAGCCCATGTAATTTGTCTTTTAATGGAATAATAAGATTGCAGAAAAAGATCCAGTATGTATCCATTGAATATTTCAGATGCTGCTTTAAAGTATATAATGCTTTATAGTGGTAGTTAAAGAAATTAATTTCATAATTTTTCTCTCAAAAGCAATTCTGATACTGTATTTCCAGTAAATATACTTACGTTGGTAATCAAATAGTCCATATGTTTGCTAATCTTTGGAATTCTTTACAGTAGTAAATATTAACTAATTCCAGTGAAAGTAGTAAGAGAAATTTCAAAAGATTTAGGCTAGAGATTGAAATGAATTTATGTGTTAGTAACAGAAATAAATTCTTACAGATATCATTCTTTGAATATTCTTTCTGGAAGATGTTAATAAGTTAGAGTAGTAATAAAGCAATCACAATATTGGTAGTTACAATCTTTATAAATTTTAAGGTCCTTCTTAAAGTTTGATTTGTTGACTTACCTGTTCCTCTGCCATAAATTTTCAAACAGTCAAAGACTGGAGGTTCAGATTATCTTGGTTTTCAAAATTTATATATTTTTAGTTGATGTCAATAGTAGTGAAGAAAAAGTGTTCTGTATATTTCTGTAAGTTCACCTTGATAGTATGAACTGCTCTTTGTGATGATTTGTTTAGTTGTATAGGGAATTATATACTGACACTGACACAGCCAGCTCTTTAAGTTTTGTTTATAGGAGAATCGTAGCTCTGTGCATCTGGGATCTGTGACTCTTGTTAAAGTAATCTCAGTACTCTGCACTTTCTTTTAACTTTGAACTGGCATGAAGTGCTATCACCACTGTAGTGGTGAATGGATTTCTTTACTAAGGAGTGCAGTGGAGCAGGAGGGATGCTCCCCTTTTAGAGCTTTACTGTCTTTGCAAGAGAATACATTGCTGCTTTGCTCAGATTTGTATTGTGTGAAACAGCCACTTCTTGGTTCTCTTCAGTGAGAGTACTGACCAAACTCAAATTGATCACCATCTGAGTCCCTCTTTCAGCATCTATCCAAGTGCAGCAAGAGAAAAGCATTGCAGCCTGCCTCAAAGGCAAGTACTGTTGGACAAGCTAGGAGGGAATGAATTTCAGAATCCCAACACTCTTAACAGATTCCTTGTTAATCTTAGCAGAGTTTTATTGCTATTAAGCCTGGATTAGGAACGGATAGGTGTTCATGGATATAGTACCACGGATGTAGTATATCCTGCTACTCTGCATTCAGTCACGTACCACACAAGCAAGGAGAGGTTCATTAGCACATTCATGTTTCTGATGATCTTAGTGCAGATTGGTAACAGTTTTATAGTACTCAGAAATATATTCTATTACCTCCCAATGAGATCTATGCTCGAACAGAGTCAATGTAAAAAAAATTATTAATAATGAGTTAATCCTGTAACATCTTATGTTTCTTAATATTAAGTTTCGTAAAACTTAAATTTCTGAAAAATTGTGCGTTGAAGCATTCAATTATGCACTTCCATGCCTTTGCTTCTGATGTATTGGAACTGGAAGCAGCTAGTGGGAATTACCTGATGCTGAGTGCAAACACCTCAGTCTCAAATAGTATCAGTCTCTGATGCCTGTGAAGATTTGTCTTTATGTTCTTCCCACAGAGTACCCGGATGTCTCTTGTAAACTGTGTTTGAATCTGTAGGGGCACAGAAACATGATGTAGCTTCGACAAGGGCTTAGATCTCTCTTCTCCGCTCTTCTCTGGGGCTCTGTGGAGGCTTGCAGCTCTTGAAAATAGACCTTGCTCCTCTTGCTTGTAACATTTGCCTCCAGTTTTCTGACCCATAGTCTGTGAGGTGATACTGAGGTGCTTCAGTTATCTGGAATCTCCTTGCACATATTACATTAGGAGAGGTTGTGTGATAGACGATGGATTTCCTTTGAAGGAGCTGTGCCTTCATGAGCTCACTCATTATACTGATTTGACCTATGTTCTCCTACTCCCAAACCCACTTATTTCTCACCTCTTCTGTTTCTTGTTTCCCTGTTTGGGTCTCACCTATTCCTGTGTGGCATGTCACAGAACCTTGACTTTTATCTGGACCCTTCACCTTCATTGTGTGTTCAGTCTCTGTCAGTCTCCTACTGTACCTTGCCCGTGGGCTGCTCTCCTGATGAGCATCACCTTTATCATTTATTTTATTCAAAAGTGAAAAAGCAAGGTTTTTTCAGAGTTGTTCTATTTATTAATGAAAACAGAACCTTAATTATTTGAGGAAAATAAACACCAGTGCCTTCATGCAACTTATCAGGTCTTAAGGCAATTAAAGGAGAAGGTAGAACACTTGGCTGGCCTTCACCATTGCAGCAGAATTATCATCTGCTTATTATCATCTGCAGAATTATCGTCTTCAGATGGTGCAGAGGCTGAAAGCCTGTGTGGTGCTTGTTGTAGGTAACTGTGGTATCAGTTTATTATATTTATGATCTTATATCATGAGATTATGTATGTATATTATGAAATCATGATTATGAGCTTGTAATTAGTGCTCTGTGTTTCTGCTGCTGTGATACACATATGCTATCAATTTAAGTTTCATTAGGCTGTTTTTTAAAGCTTTGTCCACAAAAACTGGAGAGACCATGGCAGCTGTATTGCCAGTGGTCAGTAACTAAAAAGCAGTTGGTTTCCTTTCTGTTCCAGGCAATTGATGAGCCTCCCTATCTCACAGTGGGCACTGATGTGAGTGCGAAGTATAGAGGAGCCTTCTGTGAAGCCAAGATCAAGACAGCAAAAAGGCTTGTCAAAGTCAAGGTATGTGGTTTTCCTGAAACACTTCTTTTAAGAGGGAGTAAAAAAGTGATATTAATGTTCAAAATGGCACAATGTAAAACTACTTCTTAGTTTCAGGACAGCGAAGAGGCTGTCCTGTCCTTGGAGGCTGGCAGTACGGTCTTTGAAATAACAGTAAGCTTATTATTGTTGGGATGGGAGGGGTTCCCCCACTCCCACACAATGAAATATGTTCTGTTTCTGTCACTACTTTGTCATTTGCTTGCATCCTGTGTTTTTGACCTTCAATGCCATAGGCTGACCTTAAAGTAATTGATTAAAATGTGACAAATGTAGGCTTATATATGGGAGAATGTTACCAGAAAATAGCTAAGACTACTCAAAGTAGGTTTAATATGGTTTCTTTTACTTGAGGAGCACAGGTCACTGCCATTTAGCAGTGGCAACTAGATGATGCTCCAGGAATAAGCTGAAACCCTTCTGCCTTCCAAAAAGACTTGACATATTGAGTCCTACAGAATAGCAAGCAGGGGATCTCACCTAAGCTTTATGACAATGAGTTAATGACTGAATCAATATAAGCCACATGCAGTACAAATAAAAATTCTGGAAAGGGATTGCAAGAAATATGTTTTAACATTCCTTGAAAATTTAAAATGTTGTTTCTAGAAATAAAAAGAACAATACACTGCAAAATGGCCATATATTTCTGTATGGATAATGTTGTCCTAAATGCTTCTAAGTTGGGAGGAAGTATTTTTCTGCTTTGCGTCCTAACCTCATATAGAAATATTACAGAGCAAGGATCAAAACCACCTAGAAAATACAAATTAGTTTGTTGCTCTGCAACAGAGTTATAGTGGCAGAATATTTTTCTTATATTTACTGTAAACTTAAGTGAAAAATATGTGAAATGTGAGTGGTGATAACCAGTTATTGAAGACTGTTGCACACTATACACTACTGTGCATTGTTTGACTCTGCCCTCATGCTGTGGCTGATTTTTGTCTATAGTGTATATGAGGGAGGGAGCAGGCGCTCTCCATAAACCCTGGTGGGAAGGACTATTGTCACTTATTTGATAATAATGTTAAATACAAAAAGAAGATTTTAGTCTTAAATCTGTCAGAAGAGCAAATTAGTGGTCTTTTCATTTCATTAGTCAAAACTCTTAATAGCATCAGCTGGTCTGTGCTTTACAGTACCATTGGGTTTAAGTGATTAAGTATTGCTATTTAAGCTGTTAAGCATCAGTATTGAAGTACAGGAATTGTGTTGTGCCTAGATCAGTGAAATCTTAACTCATTTCAGTTCCTTGATGGACTTTCAGTCCCCCTCCTTAGATGGCCACTTGCTATATATTATTCTGTGCTAAGTATTTTCTTATGGGTTTATCACTTGAAGTTTGGTCACTGCAAGGTTTACAGAAAGATCTTGACATGAAATGGAATTTTTCTATCAATTGTGATTTTGTACAAAGCTCTCTGGATTCAGATGTGTGTATGCTTGCTAATTCACTGTTACTGTATCGCTTAGGGCAGTTCAGCCCCAGTACTGTTGTTACTTTGTAGAGTAATGTGATTTGTGGTTGAGATTTTTGTGTGTAAGTGCTGTAACAATATCTGTTTACATTGTCTTTTCTCCACCGGGAATGTGTATTCCTTAACTTTACAGTGACCCTCTGATTTTCTCTGAAAATCTCTTTAGCTCTTTCTGGCACATGCATACTTCCCCCAATATTAGCTCTAACAAAGACTCTTATTATCAGGTGTGCTTTGTCTGGAATTTTGGTAGTTTATCTGCTGCATTATTTTTTCACTTGCTGAATGGTTTCTTTTGGCCCCAGTAAATATTTTATGCCTTAGACTTCTAGAATTGCAAGAGGAGAAGGAAAGTCAGTTAACTTCACACTGTCAGTTTTAGTATAAAGGATCCATTTAAGTTTTCTAACTAGATGTTCTGCTGAGAAAGTAGGATGGCAACAAAATTCTTTTGATATGCAGTATATAATCTTAAGAGAAGTAAGATGCGTTTAGTTGTGTCTCCTTTTACCTGGTTTCTTCTTCTACTGAATTCTGCTTCCTAGAGTATTTTAGGGAAATATCTTCACAATAACTTTCCCATCATCAGCATAATTTAATAACTGTGTTCAATTTAATACAGGTGCTATGTACTTAGAATTTCAGTATCAATGGGTACTGTATTTCACAGTTTAGCAGTCTTTGGCAAATTCTGTATGTGGTATGGAGTTCTACAGTAACATGTAACAGCATTGCACGCTTGGTCATGGAAACCAGTAATACTTCAGATCTGCCTCGACTTCTCAAAAGTGTTGAAGGCTGTACAAACTTGACTCAAGGGCAAGACTTTGGGTGTTATGAGTGTTAGTCTACTTCATCAGATCTGTTATAGCTTTTTTTAGAGAATTATTTAAGCCGGTTTATTTTGACAGCGTCTCCAAAAACAATTAGCAGCATCATCCACCACCACTTGTGTTTGGGCACTCTGCACAGAAGTATCAGAAGAAACTGTTTCCTGTGCAGGTCTTTATTAAACAGAAACAAGTAAAGCTTCTGCTGTAATAGTACTTATTAGGGCTGTCTTTTCAGGATGGTGAAGAAAAAAGAAATTCCAGATGAGTCTAACCAAGTTGATGATGTGCTCAATATCTTAGTCTTTTGCCTGAGACAGAAAAGTTCCACACTGCTAAATATTGCGGGAAATAAAACCCACCACTAATAAATACTGTCATCATTGTTCTCAGCTTCAAGAAAGGCCAGCAGTATCATGTCAAGTTTGGAGTTTAAATATTTTTGTTAATAACCAGTATTTTTTGAGCACATATAAATATCTCAAGAAGCAAAAATTGTCGGTATCAAAAATCTCCCCTGCAAAGAATCAAGGCCCCAAGACATCTTTAAAAAGACAAACCATTCTTGAATACACAATAACGATTTGCTTTGTTTACCTTTCATCAGAGTACATTGTGGCTGGCTCATGGTTCTGGATAGAGTTCCTTTTTGCTGCAAAACACATTTAAGATAACTACAGAAAGTAAATAAAATCAAATGTCTCTAAATCAGAATTAGATATTCTGGATATTTCGTACTAACCACTAGCGACCCTGGGTTTCAAATTATTTTGCATTTTAACTGAAATTTGGCTTTCTAGATAAATTCCCCCAAAGAGGGAATGAAATACCTGTATCTGTAACGATGAAGTTCAGAAGACTAGTCTTTGTTTGGTTAATTCCTAGCCTGAATCCTTTGTCTGCATTTTGATTACAAGGTATGATTTTGTTTGTGTGGTGGACAGAAAGTATTTGCCATCGGAGGTGAGATGTGCAGGTCCAAAATGAATGTACTCTCACAGCTCTGTGTTGCTGTAGTTCTGACAGAAGATAGACATGATGACTATTTCAATGAAGTAGCATCTGAAAGGCAGGACAGCATTTCAGTGCGTTTGTTTTCTAATCAGACAGTCAAGATAGATTGTTCTTAGTCCTGGTTATAGGTGCTGTTCTTGGCAAAACTTAGAATCTCTTGTCTGAGAAGGCTGTGTAGGAGAACTGGTGTTAGAGAACACTGTGGTTCTGAAGGAAATTTTGCTGTTGCTGTGTGCTGCAGTGAAGCTCTCAACAACTGTGAGAGCATGATCTTGGGTTCGCTTTTGAAATGAGTCGTGAGATTTGATGTAGGATTGCTGTGTAGTTGAGAGTTACTGTTACACAGCTGGATCTCATGTTACATTCTTACTTATTTCAAATACTCAGTAAAAACATCATATACTTAGACCAAGAGAGTATATTCTGGTGAACATCAGAACATCATTTGTGTGTGTTAATAAATGTATATAGGTACATAAAATGTAATGCCAGAATTCTCTCAGTTTCCTGTAATTTAAAAACCAGAGTGGAAGTAAACTTCAGATGTAATTGTTTGGAGGATCCTATGACTTTCACTGTAAACAAGTTAATAGTGAATGAAATGAAAGGTGAATGTCTATAGCACCTGGTACAGATAACTTAATCATACATTTGAATTTCCAGACCAATTTTTTTTCCTGAGGACAGAGTGTGTAGGATTAAAGACAAAAGCCTTTGTATCTTTATGGGAATGCAAGAGGAAAATACCTTGGAAATGTTTACAGGATTTACTTACTCCAGTTTTGAAGGACTGGACAGTTAGCTGCTTTTACATTTCCTTTCAGTTAACTCTGTGTGTAGGTGACATTAACTGAAAACCTGTTTGAGTTGTTCATTTTATTTTGTCGACAGCAGTGTCCTGTACTTCTGTAGGTCTTTCAAACATGAGGTGAAAAATGTGCTTTTATCAGTAAAAGGTAAAGGTGCTAAAACTGATTTCAAAGCATTGAAATATAAGTGTTTCTTTAAAGTTGCACTCAGAAGCCTTGAAACTTTCTCTTTTCTTGCTGTGGTACTAGAGAAATTCAGATCATTTAAGAGAACTTCAGAGATCATTTTGAGCCATTAGACATTTTTGGTATCGTCTTGTCTGTAGTTTCCTTTAGAGGTAATGATTCTGTTGTGAAAGATAAAAAATATTTTAGAAGTTTTGATAACTAAGAAATTGACCCATCTTATATCTAAAATATATGAATTAAACAGCTTTCAGCAACTGGAATGATTATGGTGACTAACTGTAAAATGAGAGCAAGAGAAGGGCTATTGATGTTTGTATGTGCTTATGCTGCTCAATTGTGTCAAGTGATTGTCAGTTGAATTATATTTTTTAGGTAACCTTTAGGCATGATTCTTCAACAGTGGAAGTGCAAGATGACCACATAAAGGGCCCCTTGAAGGTAATATATCTTGCTAACGCTTTGAAAGACAGGGCTTTTTTTTCCCTGTATACTGTTAATGTATTTGACATAAATATATGGTATGGGGTGAGAGTAGAAGGTTCAACTTACTACACAGGCTTGATATGAGCACAAAGCATGAAAGGTAATGCTACAAAGTTAGAGGTAGTATACTCTTCATGTTAGCTTTTCCCTTTGTAGTTAAAGGGGATGCAGCACAGGCTGGTGCAAGCCTCTTTGTTCTTTTTGCCTTAAAACTAAGTATGACTGGCGCTGATTTTTAGTCACCATTCCTTTGGAGAACTCAGCTGGAGGATTTGATGGGAAAGCTCTTATACAAGAGAATGACATCACTCAGATTGATTCTTGTTCCCCACCTGGTGGCAGGAAATAATCTGCTCAGTTAGCTGGCTTATTTTAAAGGAATGAAAAAAGATTGAGTGATATAAATATATTTAAGTGAAATCGGAAAAACATGTTTTATTCATATGGAATAGGTTAGAAATTATCTCTGCCTGCTAATAGAAAACTGTTGAATTCATCTCCTGTTTTAGAAACTCTCCAGTGCTAAGTTACTTCTGTATTTCAGGTGGGAACTGTTGTGGAAGTGAAGAATCCAGATGGAACATACCAGGAAGCAGTTATCAACAAATTAACAGATGCAAGTTGGTATACTGTAGGTAAGAGAAATATTTATCTATTTGAACAAAACTCATGACTTAAAAATAAGCCTGTGACCTGGACATGTCCTAAGCATGATGAGAGAGATTTTTTTGACATGCTTAGGTATTCAGAGCTTTTACAAAAAACCCTTAAACTTCTTATTTTGGGTTTTTATAAGAAACTGTACCTCGTACAAAGTGAAATTGGGACACCACATAAAGACTTATTGAATTACTTTATAGCTGGTGACTGCTTCTTAGATATTTAATATGCTGCTGCTAAATGTTCTAAAGCAAAGTATGCCATCACACTTCATGAAAAAAAAAAACCCAAAGAAGTGCTTTTAAAACACAAGATGTAACACCTACTTTTCCCTACTCCCAGACTTAGCTCTTACAACAGCTGCTGTTACAACACACGTGGCTTGTTACAATGTGATATTTCAGATGTTACATGATATATGCACATGCTCTCTAGCAAATACAGGGTGGGTTTTTTTTTTCAAATTAATATACATGAAATGTATTGATTCTTGAGAAACTACATAACCTTCTCCTGGGTAGATAACTGGGACATGGGGGGATGAAGACTTGAAAGAATTTTAGCAAGACTTAGTTCTTTTGAGATGTTACGGGTTGTTGTTAATGAAGTGATGTTGAACAACTGGGGAAAGACTTAATTTTCCCTACTCATAGTCCTTTCAGAAGGGAATAGAGCTTTAAATTTGCATAAGACTTTGCAGATAAGTGTCGAAGAAAATATATTTGTTTTCCTGTTGGAGAAGTAGAGTATATCAGTAAAGGAGAGACTGGGTTAGGATGGGGTGAAACATGAGATACAAAGACAAGAATTAACATTACAGATAGTGTTTTGGTAATTCATATCAAAAGTGGATCAGATATGACAGCTTTTAAGAAGTAAATGGTACAGCTGGTGTTAGAACTGTGTTGTATGTCTATGTTTATGTTTCTGAGAAAGTGTGAAGTTAGCAGTTCAGCAAGAAGAATAAGATAGGAAACTACATAGATTAAATTTTGAAGGTAGATGTCATGGAGTTGCAGTCAAAGTAGATGTCTGTCAAAAATCCTGAACCTGAGAAAAAGGAAGACATATGGGTTTTAGTCTCAACTCTTGTATTTTGTAGATAAAAGCAGACAAAAGCATGTTGACCTTGTGGAATTGGTAAAAGTAGCACAGCTGCTGGCAGTGTAATGCACTTTGATAGAGAATTGACTCTAGCTGTGGATGATTAGAATTATCTTTGTCAGAAGGGTGAGTGGAATGAGACAGAAATTACCTTTACTGACAGTGATGACTTTGCAGATCTGAGTGAAAGTCCTAGCGTAAGATATAGTTGCCATTTACCAGATTCCAGAATTGGCACACACCTTAACTAGCAGTTACCTGATGTTGCCCTAGCACTTGCTGTGACGCATCTAATTATTGGTGCTGTTAATGATTTTGTGAATAAAATTACTATAATTTGGTCAGAAACTTTGTGAAGGCATAAATCGATCTAAAATAGTGCCTTTCCAAAAGTTACTTAAGATCAGATACGCCATTGCAGGAGTATCTGGAGAGGAATAACCCTTTGAGGGCTACTTGTGAACTGTTTTAACACTGAAGTATAGGTAAAGTTGCTTTAAGAGCTCCCCTGTCTGTCATGTATTCATAAGGTGTTGTCTCAATAGAAATTGTACATCAGTTTGCTTACATGTCTTTTTTGGTGCCCCCTGCTTTCCTACCAAAGAACAATAAGAACTAAATTAAGCTTTTATAAAAATTCAACTTGTATAGTCTTTTAAAATTAATATAGCACTGTGTGTGTGTGTATATACGCATAAAACCTGTAAATGTAATAGGCATACATATAAAGAAATATATATGTACCCCCCTTTTCCTTACAGTTTCATAATACATGATTTTAAATGCATTACACTACTGCATGCCTCCGCAGTAGATTGTTTTCAGGATGTTCTAATAGATCAGAATGTCATACTCCTTAAGCCATATGGGCCATACTGGCCACATAAGTCTTTCAGGGAGGTCAGGCTTTTCCTCTGAAAGTATTCATGTTACGGAACAAGATTATTAATCCCTCTGGCAGGGAAGAGGCCACAAGCAGACTACCACATAGGACACATTATGGGCTACCTACCTAGCTCTGAATAGGTTTACTTCTGCTGTACTCAGCTTATCTCTTGAAGTGGAAAGGTTTTTTTTTTTATCTCTCATTATGTAAGGGAACTGTTATGTTAATTAACACAAACTGGATTAGGAACCTGCTGACTTCTTTTTCACTTAACCAAAGGGGTCTTAATTATGTGTTGACCATTTGAGATGCAGTTTCAAATCTGTGGTTTATGTGCAGTTCTTGTCATTGATACTTTTCAACAAATTTTGAAGTGACAGATGTTCATCTCTGACTGATACTTTATCACAATTGAACAGTGTTCAACAATTACTGTAGCATGTAATAGAAGCTCAGGAATTGCGATTATGAGGGGAATTTGCTTCATCAACAGTACTGAATTTTATATAGGTATCAAAAATTCTCAGAACTAGATAAAAGGTTCTTCAATATTAAGTAAATACTAGTCAAGAATTTTGATGTCCCATGTTGCTTTTTATGTTTTTATACTTAAATTAGTAAATGTTGAAGACTATAGCACCCTCCATCTGAAAGCAAGAAATAGCTAAAATTAATCTCTCTAGTCTTGCTTGTCAACAGCCATTCTTCTAACACTGTTTTTTTGATCTGTTGATGGACAGAGGAGGAGGTTTAAATGAGGGTGAAAGAGATACGTTAATAAGTGGCTGAAACTTTTATTTTTTAATGTAATATTTTAATCTTATTTTGGGGTTGTTTTGGTGCCCACAAAAGTCTTTAAGGTCAGTGTTGTGTGGGAACAAGAATATAATTATTATCACTGTTCAGGAGGGGAGACAAGATCAATTCTTGTCTCACTGAACAGTGCAAGCGAAGCCTGAAAGTCAGAATTTGTCACCAGGCTTTCATCTCTTAAGCACCTGCAGATTTGACAAAAGCTTACTTTTTAAGTGACTAGTTTATCAGGTTCTGAAGACCCCACCTTAAAATGTCCACAGTGCATTTCAGGATTCAAAAGGATAATGTATAGAGCTGAATGAACTGTATTATGAACTTGTTTCCAGTTGACCTAGTGATAGCAGAGATAGCAAAAACTGTAGAAACTGGGAGCTCCACAGTTCTGTCAGTACAGCTGGTTTTGGTGATTGTCAGCACTTTGACCATTGTCATCTTCCTTAGGCTGATATCACTGTTGTTTTGTAGCATAATTGCATGAAGTTCATAGAGAAAGACATTGAACCTTCCCTATATTAAATTGCAACTTTTTTCTATAAATATCCATATATTGTTTCTCCATGGTAAGCAGAGCTTCCACTTGAATATCATAGGAGTTCTGGTTATGTAATAAAGTTCTTTAAAAATTGTAAGTATTAGAAGAATAGTTTTTGAATTCTGGTGTATTGGATTTAATTTGGTGTCTCAATCCATGACTTGTCTGTTCAACTACTGATTACAAAAGATTCCTTTTAAGGTATGAAAGCATGAAGTAGATATGGTGAGACAGCAGGTTATATATTTGATCAGTCTGTGGAATGCTTTACTGGATCTGCAGAGTTAGCCAGGCATAGGTTTGTTCTAAAGCTTGACTACAGGAATATACATCCCATTCTTTCTGACATGTAAATGAATCACTTATTAATCCTGAGTTTAAAATAAATGTTTTCTTTCCTCACTTCTTATCTGGTGACAGTATTTGATGATGGTGATGAGAAGACTCTGAGACGCTCTTCCCTGTGTTTAAAAGGAGAAAGACATTTTGCTGAAAGTGAGGTAATTAAAGAGTTTTTATATTACAGCTTTTTATTTAGCAACATTTAAAAGTGGTATTTTATTACCCCAGTTTTTAGTATGTTATGTGTATCCGTGCTACTAAAAATGGGGGTTATGCAAAGTACAGTCTATAGGGTCTGGGTTGTTCTTTTTTAAAATCAAGAAATACGATTAAATGTCACCAAACTGTGTAAGTTAAGAAACAAAATCAGCATTTAGTATTTTTCATTTTTATATGATTGATAGGTCATAGATTGTAGATCACACAAAAACCTGTGATCACATAACTACTTCACATTGTATAAAAAAACTATCTGTAAGTATTAGTCAAGAAAACATTTCAATATAGTTATAACATGAAAATTAATATAATTTATAACATAAACTAATGCTCATGTTTTCATATAATTAAGTTCTGCTGCATTTTTGCTGGTCAAATCCAATTTGTAATAGTTGATGAAAGATAAATGCTTTTCTTTTAAAAGGCCTATGATAAGTTGCTGTTACTTCTTTATATGACAACAGCTACCAGTATTTCGAAACTGGTTCATGTCTTAGAGCTGACTTGCACATTAAAGTATGCAAACATTTATCACACATTTCAAATAATTGGAATTTCAGAACGAGGGTTATTCCTTCATATTATGTAAGACAATCTGGACGGATGGGCAGATTTATGTAAACATGTTTGTCTATTGGACAGGACTGAAGATGGGGCTTTTTGCTCTACATAAATATGCTGTTATTATTGTAGACAGCTGAGTTTGTTGCTTGCATACTGCATTCCTGTGAAGATTCAGATATCTTCTAGAATCCTAAATCAGCATTAAATACATGTAAAGAAGGGAGCCTAATTAGATGCCTAAATCTGGATTCAGATAGAAATACTGTAATTGTAAAGATTGTGGTGTTCCTTCAATTAGCTCTGTGTTATTAATGATTAGCACAACTGAAGACTAGGTTTCTTATGTTCCATAAATACTATTCTAACATGGTTTCAGGAGTATTACCTTATAGTACACAGGTTGAAAATTTTAGTCTATATGTATCTCTTTGTGAGCTGTTTGCCTGAGTGAGAGTAATTCAGATGATTTAGTCAGATTCAAAGAAACCTGACGTTCAGATGACTGCTACTTCTTTTTTTATTATCTAAGCTTTTGATGTTTTGCCAGAAGTCACTGATACGCAGTTCTCTGTCACTAGCTCTCAATGAAACATGTTGTACATTTCTAGTAATTACCTTGTGATTGCACAGCTACACAGCAGGGAAAATCACATCTCAAATTTCTTTTGTAATTAGGCCAGTGCCCCACAGTTGTCTTGTTCTGATGTTACTTCCCAAGTGTGTGGTGTAGAATCTTTTAGGACGTCCACCACAGTTGGAAGTAGTCATACATTTATTTTTAGATTTATTTTAGATAGATTTTAGTTTTATTGTCCCTTTGTCAATTCTCTCTGATACTTTTGAGATTCTTGTTGGTGTTACACATTTAAAAATTCATAGATGACAAAGAAGTTGAAGTCAGAGGACTATATGTAATTTAGAAGGCTTTCTGCCCTCTTTTGAAGAACAATAATAAGGGGTTGTACAAAAAATTCTTGTATACCAGGAGCCTTCAAATCTGGAATGGTTATCATTTAAACAGTTAGCAGCAGGCTTAGGGAAAGAAGATACTGCATGTCCATGAATTCCTTCTGTTGAAACAGTCTCCCCAAAGAGGGGAAGTTCTTTCTCTCCCTCTGTTTTTGTTTCAATGCTGATAAAGCATCAATTAGCACACTCCCAGTTACCAGTATAGCAGCCTCTTTAATATTGTTTTAGAATCTCTCTCACCTATCGAAGTATGAATTACTAACAAAAAATACAATTAAGTTGTTGTGTTTGCTGCTACTGAGTGATCTTGCAGTTTCATTTCGAAGGGGATCTTTGTTAATTTTTAAGTAGATGATTTAGTGTTTAGTTGAATGATAGTACAGGCAGAAAATTAATCTGGTAGAGATGGAATATCTCAGGTGAATAGAACATGTGATACTTGTTTCTCTGTGTTTTAATGGTCCAAAAGCAGATCTTCTGGGAAGAATTGTCTGTGCATGTTGGACAAAAGTTAATTATTCAGAAGTATAGAAAAAGTGTTGGAAAAAATCCCAAAACAAAACACATTGCTTTTTTAAAATCTAGACATGACATATATGATCTACTTCTGTATTTCTTTTGTAATGAGGAAATCTCTATTGACAGATATTACTTCAGTGAAGCAGGTTGTTTGAAGAATAACTTATGCCAGGTTTTTCTTATGGATATGCATATGTATTTTTTCATTTCAACAGACTTTAGATCAGCTTCCACTCACCAATCCTGAACACTTTGGGACTCCTGTTATAGGAAAGAAAACAAACAGAGGAAGGAGATCCAATCATATGTAAGTTTAGTATTTTGATATCTGTGCTGTGTGTATGCAATTCTGAAGCTTTCAGTGTCTGTGGAGTTTTATTACTTGTATGTTCAGGCTTCTCTTACTTAAAAAAACCCGGGAGGCTGGATGAAAAGTGCTGTTTACCACTCAGTTTGATAATCAGGTTCATGTGTATTGTTGCATGCAAGTATTTCAAGTCTTCATGTAGTCAATATTTAAAATAGTACTAGGTATAAGCAAGAGCTTTTTCTTGGTTTTAAGTTAAAAAGAGAAAAGAAGAAAAAAAAGTGGTATGCCAAATGGAAATGGGGTGTTAAATTATATCAAAAAACTTCTCTGTAGTGTTGCAAATGTGTTGGACTCAAGCTAAAATCATTACAATGCAGTCTTTGTCCAGCTGAAATGAAGCCTTGTGGAAGGACCCAGAATCCTCCTGTAGACCTTTGGTTTCTCAATACAGGGTCTCTGAAGGGCTTTTAGAAATAGATAAACAGTATAACAGAATTACAGAATGAGTCAGGTTGGAAGGGACCACAGGGGGTCATCTGGTCCAAGCTCGCTGCTCAGGCAGAGCCATCCTGGAGCCCATGGCACGGGATTCAGGCCAGGTGGTTCTAGAACATCTACAGTGATGGAGACTGCACAACCTCTCTGGACAATCTGTTCCAGTCACCTGCATGATGAGAAAGTTCTTCCTCATATCCAGGTGGAACTTCCTGTGCAACACTTCTCTTCCACTGCTTCTAGCATAGCTTGCAACAAAACTTACTGATACTAAAACAAAGTTCAAGAATAGCATCTTGGTTTCCTAGGTGCCAAAATTCTTGGTAGCTGTGGTCTTGATAAACCAGGGTTAAATAATCCAGTGCCTTTTCTTCATTGTTTGTGGGTGGGTTGTGAGGTTTTTGTGTGTGTATTTGGGTTTGTGTGGGGTGTTCTACTTGCTTGCTTAAAATTTTTAGGTGTAGTGGTTTTCATGCTTGGGTTACCTACCTTTTTGCACTTTTTCGTAGATTGAAATAAATGTTGCCCTGTATATGTAGAGGAGTTATAAATTTACTCAGAAAATTATTGAGTTACTAATTTGTGAGGTAGTGAAGGAGAAAGCTGGAAGAAGCTGAAAAAAGCTGGCATGACCTCAGAGCATGCGATTGTAGCATCCTTGGTGTCTCTGACTGGGTTGTACAGGACATTACGATGTCAGCCGCAACACACTTATCTTTATCTTATGATTAATTCTGAGTTAACTGAGTTAAAAGACAGTTATGCCAGTATCTGTGCAATTTGAGTTAGGAAGTAGTCTATCCAAAATAGTTCTGCCTTTCTCTTTAGTCTTTGACTTTTTTCTCTTCCCATGAGAGATTCTCGAACCCTAGAAAGCAGCCTGGAAGACTTCCATATCTTTCATCTTTACTTAAAAAAAAAAAAAAAAAGAATGTTGAGGAAAAAAACTAAACCAAAACAGTGCTAAATCAAAACAATTATCACTGGCAATAACAAAATTAGGTGGGGAAGAGGAAATCTTCCTTAGACTGTACAGCAGTTGCCTTCTGTTACACAGCTGGTAACTGAGTTTTTTGTTAGTACTGAATTTTGTACTCAAAAGCAATTATATGACAAATGGAAGATAGCTTTTAAAATAATACTGGTTATGCTCATTGAAAATGCTGTTTATTTTCTGAGAATTAACCTTTGAAATAACTATTTAAAAAAGATACATAGAGAGGGAGCATCAGGAGTGCTGATGTTTTTTGGGTTTTTTTTTGTTAATCAGGTGCAAGTAATTTTAGTTGGAGTAGTTTTGTACATTTAGTCTCCCCATATGGTTAAAACCAGCTTTGTACTTCAACAGTCAAAACAATGAGCCAGAACCTTTTTAAATGAAAATGTATTTGCACCTTGGCCCATCTACTTACATTCTAGCACTTCATTCAATGTGAAATTGAAAGTCACAGAAATGCTTCAGTGCACATCTTTGAAAGAACTGTTTAAGGATAAATAGACTTCTTTTTCTCTTTGCTATTCATCTTTATATCTGATGTTTCTTCTTCAGAGATTTGTCCTTTCTCAAAATAGCTTTCCATTCCGTGTGGTTGTTAAAGTAAAAGCATTGAGAGACTAAGAGGGAAAACCAAAACAGTTTAGCTTAACATTGGTCCAGAACTACAACTGTGACAGTATTTTTGAGCGGTGTTTCTGTAGGGCAGAATGGTTTCACTTTGAATACCCTGACAGTGCATTGCTCTTCCTCCATACGGATGCGTGGTGGTGGTTTTTTGAGTTTTGCATGTATTACTAGTAAAATGTGCATTTCTGAGTTTCTGATGTTTGAATTGCTACTATAATTATAAATGCTTCATTAATTTTTATGCCAAAACACATAACAGGCAATTCAAATCACTATTGTTTATGCTTCTTTGACAATTAGTTTTGGATTTCCTGTAATTATAATAAGCAGATTTTGAATAGCAGAGTTTTAAGTCTCTTTCTGTTGTTTAGTCCTGAAGAAGAATCTTCATCCTCTTCCAGCGATGAAGATGAAGATGATAGGAAACAAAGTGATGAGTTACTAGGAAAAGTTGTGTGCGTGGACTGCTTCAGTGTGGATAAAAAGAAAGCTCTGTGGTTTCCAGCCTTGGTAAGAATTTAATCTTTATTGTAATCTAGTACAACTTTTATCATTTTCTAGGCACCAAAGAAAGATGTGGGGTGTTTTAGTTTTGGCATTTTTTATTAGAACTTAGTATGTTTTTTCAAATTGGACTGTAGCATAATAGTTAAAGGAAATATATCTGGATATGTTCGTTTAGAAAAAGGGATTGCTAACATGGCCTTCATTTTTCCAAACAGCCAGAGCTTGTTGACCTAATTCTAGCTCAGCAGTGTGTTTAGTACTATTAGACTAAAATTTCAGAGCTTTTTTTCTAGGCTATTACATGTCAATTTTCCTAATTACTGAGTTTTATTAAGGAAGGAAATACTGAGTACAAAGATAGGGGAAGTTTAGTGATTACATAGACATGATTTTTCAACATTCAGTATAAACACATTTGATAATAAAATCAAATTTTTTTTCTTGGTTATTACAGTAGGTAGTGGAAAATGGACAATAAATTTACTTTAAAATTACACTGTAGCCATTCAGCAGCAGTATTTTTTCCTCTTCCTTTGTTCTGGCTTAAAAGTACTTTTTAAGAAATAAACTACTGAAAAAATGTCGCAGCTAGTCTAGTGATTGCATATAGACTCACTTATTGATATATTTGGAAATTTATATATTTCTATATGGGTTACTTTCTAGTAAGTTGCTTTTTAATTTTTATTTTATTTTTAATTGTAAATATTTGATTAATTTCTCTCTAGCAATGAAAGCTTAACATGTTTATCTAATTTCAGGAAGACTCGTGCTCTGCTATTGAAAAGATGCCATAACATTTAACTCTTGGTGTGTGCAGTAGATCTCAACTGCAGCTTTCTGCTTGCAACCTGCTGTGTCTTGTAATGCAGTCCAGCAGCTTTCCAGCAGGAATTCTTTTGGGGAAGTTTGTGGAAGAGAAGGAGTCACTGAAGTCTTTTTTACAACAAGGGAGAGGGCAGAATGTACAGGAAGGAGATAACCATGTTTACAACAGATAGCTTTAAGAGAAGTTTTCAGTGATAAATAAGAAAAATCGAGTTGTTTCTTTGCTGAAAGCTATCATCAAGATGATGCAATATTTGTCAGCATCACCTGCCTCACCATTCACTCAGAGATGTGGTCAGTGAAACTGTCTTGAGCAGTTTTATGTCACACTGCTGGGCTTGCCTTTCTGGTCATGCCCATGACATACCAGTTTGCATGGCATACTCTCTCAGAGGGTTGGGCTTGCTTGTGACACGTAGTGCTGCTCGGGATAGCTGTGGGTCAGACCTTAAAGAGTAGCTGAATTGTTGCTTCTGCTCCAAAGATACACGAAAGACACACAATTATTTCTTTGGCTTTCTTTTGAAGATTGGTATAACTTGTTCTTCATGGAAAGCTTTCTGCAAGGAATGAAAAGCAGTAGGGGGATAAAATTTGAGGGTGAAGCTTGTTAACTCTGAAATAGCTTATCCTAGATTAACTCTTACTTTAGTAATCAGGTTTATAGCTTTGCAAATAAACATCATATTGCATTTAACCAGAAAAGCTGGGCCGAAGAATAGATTTATGCCTCAAATAGTGCCTTGTTTGGTTTGGTTTAGTTTTCTTTGTTATAATCCCCTCTCCAATAGGCCTCTTGGCTTTTTTGCCTTGTAAGCTGGTTACCTCTACTGTATCAACAAAGTAATCATACCTTATTACTGATAAATTTTGCATTAACTTTGTAGTATGGTAATTGCAATTACATGAATAATGAAATGAAAGTTCAAGTTTAGTGTCCTGAAGAACGCGTATCTCGGCATTATTTCTTGTTAGTGATAGTATGTACAGATACTTTGTGTTTAAGTATGGAGGACATTGTGTAAGTCTGTTATGTGAAACCGAGTTCAGGGATTAGTCTAAACCTTTACAGCAAGTAACAATTAAGATTAGTAGTGGAAACTGAGTACTTTGGATATCAGGCCTATAACCAAATAGCTCATCACTTACAAGTTTTAAACTGTAGAGGTCTAAATTTGGTAAAAATTACTCTGAGGACTCAGTGGTTGACTACATTGTTTTAATCCTGCATACATGTTTGGATTGATGGAGGTTTTTTATTTGTTTGTTCACTTGTTTTTATTGGTTCTATGGGGAGGGGGTGAGTACAGTGACTAATTGTAATTGTAAAAGGGCCTGACAGTTGCTCCTTATGTCAGAGAATGTGATTTAGTAAGCCTTATAACAATCCTTAGTTTTAACGTGTACTTAAAGGCTTTTGAAAGGTGCAGTGAGGAAATCTGCCTGCAGCATTTTCAGAAAATTGAGTTTACATAGGATCATCTTTTTCATCCTCCTATGACTCCAGTGGAGTTTGTTTTGCAAGGAAATTGAGAAAACTTGATTCAGGCAAAATTGAGGTGATGTTGCTTGATGTAAAGGCACTAGATGAGGTTGTGGTTAGCTATTTTCCAACCTCTGAATGGATTTCTAACTACTAAGATCTTGATGCTTCTAGAAAGCCAGTAGCTAAAGCCTGAAGGACCTTTTTCAGTCTTTAAAGAGCTAGGAGTTTACACTTTTCAGTTTAAAACAGAGCATGATAATCATTGTCTTTTACCTTGACATTGCAAACTATGTCTCAAGCTGCATTTCAGTTAGAAAGTTGTAGTTTCCTAAAGTAATTTCTTTGTAGACTGTAGAATGCATTGAATTTCGAAACTTGGTCTGTTAAATTTTATTTGTCTTGAGAAGCATATTTAACGTATGCTTTGTGATATGTAACTCTATTTCCAAATCACCTGGAGCTTCTTTTGACTTTAGCTTCTAAAATGCTGTATGTCTGGTGACCTGTGTAAGAAGGAAGCAAAAAAAACTAAAGGCTTTTGCCATGCAGTACCTATGTATTTGGTGGGAAATTAGGACTGAAAGCCAACAGTCGCTATAAGAGAGAAAAGGTATTTCCCTGGGCTTAATTAGGGCTACAGTCATTTTCTGCTCCTTGAGGTTTTATAGCAGCCAGAAGTTTCTAACTTTCAGGGATCTACACACATTATGAGACAAGAGATGAGTGATGGAGAGAGGGTTACTTTTCTGTTTTAAATTTCTGGCAATTCAATGTGTATATATATATTTATTTTTTTATAAATTCCTGAAGCTTTTTGATTAGTGTCTTGTAGACTGGTTTAACAAAACTTAAATGCTTTTCTAATCGCAACAAATAATTAATACGTTGTCTCAGTGCTAGACTTGATTAGTCTACTTCTTGAGTTAAAGAACTTACCATAATACTTGCACTTCAGGTGCTCTTCGCTTCTAGGCAGATTACTTCTAAGTCTTCCCTTATAAAATGGCATTTCATAAATCCTGTTGGTTTTTGTTTTGACACTGTGTGTGATTACATCCTTGCCATTTCTAGAAGTTTCCAGAAGTAGTCTCTAACTCAGGTGGCAGCACTTGTTGGAATTTCTGTGCTTTTTGGATGAGGAGTAGAATAAGCTGTAGAGGTATGACAGATACTTACCTTTTGTCAGAATGCTGTTCTTACTTATATTTCTGACAGCAGCTGTCAGTTTCCCTCCTGGAAGCGAGCATGACCTCATGCGTTCAGTAATTTCAAGAGGTCATCACTCTTGTGTTTTAAGGGATCTCAGTTGCTCTCATCTCATCTCAGGGTTGCCAAAGAGAAATGAGCACAAAAGCTTTTAGAGAAGCACTAATATATACTATTATTCTCTTGTTTTTCCTTTTTCTCTCTAAACTTTGCATTTTTAATATCTTTGCAGGTGGTTTGTCCAGACTGTAGTGATGATATTGCGGTGAAAAAAGACAATATTCTTGTTCGCTCATTCAAGGATGGCAAATTGTGAGTAGGAATGTAGAGGTTGATAATTGAAAAAATATTATACCAATCAAGTGAAATGTGGTATGAGATGTGTTGGGTAAAATATTAATAACATCAGTAAGCTTAGTAAGTTCTTGTCAAGATTTTTCTAATGTTTAAAAAACTGTTAACAGCCCACGTTGTGATGAAATTAGTCTTGAACTTTGTCATTATTAGTAATGGGATATATAAATCTATCTGTCTTAATTTTAATTTCATTGTTAAAATTGTGGCAAACACAGCAGTATTACGTGACTTCAAGAATGGCCTGAAACTCTTTTGTGCTGTGGTTGGAATAGAGCACTGCTTTTCAGGGATGTAGCTGTAAGCTTATCCAGCTACAGAAGGGTCGGTGGGGATGTGTGCATGCGTGCACGTACACCACAAGCATGCACAGAAATCCTCTTTCTTGTTTGAAGGTAGCAAGCCATACGTTTATCTCAGTCTAGACTGCAACTGCATCTTATCGTGCTCCTTGCACAGATCTGTAATGCTACTCAAAGTAGGAAAAAGGATAGAGAAACATGGGAAACCAGGCTGTGGTATTTGCAACAAAATAAAGAACTTTGTGTTCTTAAACTCACAACAATAGAATTCTTTTTCTAGCTTTTAGTTTTTATTTTAGAAGTTGCAGATATTTATTGTGCTTGGTTCAATTTAACAGAATGTTTCTCAGAAAGGATATTGAAATATTTAACAGTTTTGTTGTGGTTTAATTACTTGCTTAGTCTAGGCTATCACTTTACCATTTGATAGTTTTTCAAGCATCAGCGCACATCACTGAAGGAACACACATAAGATGTTTTCACACAAGCACATGCCCACCCCCCAGTCCTCCAGAGCTGCAGTTCAGATCTGCTTCCTTGGTTATAGACACAGTGGAAATCAGAAAGTTCTTTGTTCTTTTAATTTGGAAGGCTTTAATTCCATACTGACAATTTACACTAATACTTACTTACGTTTTAAGCAAGGTAGAGTTCCCAGTTAATGTTAAATTAATGTGAGGGTTTAAAATATTACGTATTGCAGAAACTACCTTTTTGTGGAGGTAGCATGCCTTCTTCAGTATGCAGTGAATGCATATAGTTAGCCTAACCAATTTAATGTAAAAGTTTTGGTTATAATCCACTGATTAAATACGGTAATACTGTACCAGACTAACACTATAGAATTGTCAAGATATACTTCATATACTTCTTATGTATATTTAGTGTGTGTGTTATAATCTTAGTGGTAGCTCTGTATTGTAATGCTACTTTATCTTTAAAATACTTTAAATTTTTTTTCTAATGCTTTCAAAATTATCTAGCCTTTCTGTGCCAAGAAAAGATGTCCGGGAAATCAGTGAAACTTCACCAAAGCCTGACGCTTTGTTAAAACAAGGTAAAAATAACTTGCTGTGAGAAACACTTGTATGTATTTGCTTAGTTACATGAATTGGACTAAATCTGTGGCAGATTGATTAATGTATTAAAAATGCTAAAATATAGGATCTTTTCTTATAGAATAATGTATTGAAAGAGAGCACTTCTGAAAAGTTAGAGGAACGTTTTTTTTAGACAAATAAACCCCCCACAAAACAGCACCCAACCTGCTCTGCACTTACTTTAAGTGTAGACATGCCAAACAGAGGATATAATCATACAGTACCACGTTGGTTTTATACATTATTTTAGTACTTTTCTTTTTGCTTTAAGTCTTTATAGAATTATTCTCACAATAGTGTCCCTAATAGTTGTAAACAAGTTGCCTTTATAGACTTTGAAAATCTGGAATTGTGGGTGCATTTGAAAGGTTTAGCTTGTGTGATGAAACTCTTAGAATTAGCTTGTGGTTTTTTCTTCATCCTTGCCCTCCCTGTATGATATATGTAAACTGCAGTGTAAACCTTTTTGATAGGAGTTTTCTCAATTAAATTTTCATGTATGCCCTATGCAGAAGATCCTTGTTGTGTCTGCAGACACTAACATGGTAAAAATACTAGTTATAGCTCTGAGTGGCTTTATGTGCAGAGCTCTAGGCCAGTTTGACTGTAAGAAAAATAAGGATGGACGGCATAGAGTGGTTGTTGAGGTTCTTTGAATTTGGGGTGGAATTGTTAATTAGTAGTCTTCCCTTCTTCTCCTCTTCCCCATCACCCCTGATTACTGTCTTTTTAATTGAAATATTTGTGCAAACTGATACTTCCTGCAGTGCTAACAAAGGCTGATTGTTTTACAGCTTTTGACCAAGCACTTGAATTCCGTAAAAACAGAACTGTTCCTAGTAACTGGAAAACAGAATTGAAAGAAGACAGCTCCAGCAGTGAAGCTGAAGAAGAGGAAGAGGATGAAAAAGAAAAGGAGGATAACAGCAGTGAGGAAGAGGCAAGTGAAATTAGTAAAGGGCATAGACGCACAGCTGATAAAAATAAACAGTGCCATATATATTTCAGTAGGCCTTTTTAACATTATGGGACATTTAATATGTTAACATAGGCATTATTGAATAACTCTCTCTTATCCTGGTTAGCTGAAGAATTGCTTCACTGCAAGCTACCTCTCTGACTACCCTGATGTAAAGAAGCAAAAGAACTTCCAACCAAGGCATTAGCCCATGCACTCCACTTCCACCTTTCTTCTCTTTTTTGTCCTGCAAGTATGGAGGTCCCACATCATGCTTGGTTTTGTAATTATCTATTCTTTCCTCCCAGCCTTCTGTCCAGAAAAAAATGAAGATGAGAAGAAAATTAGTGGAAAAATCTTTATTTCACAGCTGGCTGAGAGGCTGAAAGAGAGGCTTTTGAATCTTTTACTTCTCTGTATCTTCTTGCAGTACTTTAAATCGGTATCTGCCCATAATCACTTTTTCTCTCACCAGGGTTTGAGAGCTGTTCTCTTAATTTGTTAAGCAAGTGCCAGTAATGCAGCAGACTTAATTTCCTATTAGTAGTGGAATTGTAAAGAAGAAACTGAACTGGTTTGGATCTTAAATGATTACTAGGTTCCTTCTCTCAATACATCCTCCCTGGCTATTGTGGCTCTGGCATACCAGAAGATAGAGTTTTATCTTTTAGTCATTCATTTCCTTAAGATGTGTTGCGATACTGCAAAAGTATGGAGTTAAGACTTTGCCACTTCTCCGTGCTTATAATTTCTTTCTGCCTCCCCTTTAAGCTCATAGAAGATTATCCAGCTCTGATGAAAAGTTTGCAAGGGGCTGTGCTCTGCTTAGTATTTTGAGAAGCAAGGAATAGTTTCTTGTGCTCAGTGCAATTTCTGAACTTTCACAGCAGGTTCATGTCCAGCTATGAACATGATGCTTTTAGATAGGTTTGTATCTATGCAGAATGACGCATAATCTTTATATAGTCATCATTCCTGCACTACTTTTAGGGGAAAAATACAGAGCCTTTAGCGATAGCATTTGTAAACATTTGACCTTGCACCCTTCAGACACCTTCTCTTGAGCTCCTCTTAGATGCATGTGATGTTGTTTGAGTAGTCTTTCCATGTATGTGCTATACATAAAGATTTAATCTCAGACCAGTATTTTGGAATTTACTGTATCATCTCTTGTGATAATATCTTTTCCAGTAAACAGTGATTTCAGTCACTTGTTGAACAAGGAAGTTTCTAAAACAGAGGCAAATTTTTTTTTTTTCCTTTTTTTTCTTCTTTTTTTTTTTTTTCCCCCACCTTCTCCTTTTTCTTCTTTTATTCTCCTTGATGGTCAGTGGCAGGTGTGTCTTCACCCATACTTGAGCAGTTTCTGCAGCTTCTTCTCTTTGTTTTTGTTATTTTGTGCCTATAACCTCCTGGTTATCAAGCAGCATCTCTTCTCAAACAGGACCTGTGGGCCTGCTCTTGATACTTTGTTATCCACCTGCAGGTTGTTCTACTGCTTCCCAGGAGGTGAAAAGTTCTCACTCGTGCCCCTGAGGCCATCCATGTGGTCCTACTACCTGTAAACCAGAATAAAACGAAACAGAAAAGCCCAAGCTCTTAATGTCACCACTGGCTTCAAAAATAGATACTTCTGTCCTACATATATGTTCACACCCCCTTCTGTACATGCATAGATGCTCTTCTATATCTCATATCTATATACATGCTTCTATCCTATGTAGATAGGAGTTGACCTGCAAATCCTCTGTACTTCTCTTCTAAGAAGAGTAGTTGCCTTTTTTGTTGTTTTGTTTTCTTAATGGAAAATGGCCTTCCTTTCATTTATGAAATTGGACGGTAGGTAAAAGAGTTGCCAAAGACCTTCTCTTCTGGTGCTGTGGTGTAATACTGTGAATTTTGTGTTGCAAAAAACATGTTGCTGTTTTCGTGGATTTCATTATCCTATGTAGAAGCCACTTCGTTTTACACTAATAGTCAGATACATTAGAGACTGCAGAGTGACCTGCTAGCATCTGGTTGTCTAACATGAAAATAAGCAAATATTGCAGTGTGACATGCCTGTTTCAAACCATTAGCTAGGAAACCTTGTTGTCTAACTTAAGAGATTCTGTGTATGTTTGAAGTTATTAACAGATACTATTAGTATAGTATAATATATACTGACTCTGTAGAGATTCTGAGAAAGTGTAAATGCTTCTCAGAGGCATGCAGGGTCTTAAGCTTTCCTTGTTAGCACAGCTTTCTTAGAAAGTTACTTTGTTCTCTTGGAAAAATTAATAAGGCATATTCATTCATTTGCCATTCGGGCACCTCTGTGAATTATCACATTAGAGATATAAGAGGACCCTTCAGGCTGTATAGTGGGAAAGGAATGTTTTATTCAACCTCTTCATCACCTTTGCCTGATTTACCCCTGAATTTAAAAAGAATACATTCCTTCTTCAAAATTTTGTTTGGTTTCCTGAAGGTTTTGTTCAGTAACGCCCTTCACCCCTCCCCTAAATGCCTTATGGGGCTAATGTCTTATGACAAGTCTTTTCTTGTTGATGAGGACCATGAGAAGCCTGACCAACTGCTTGAGATCTCTAGTCCATGATCCAGCAGATGCTGGTAAAAGTCCTTTCCAAGTATCTTGTATGGGAGATGAAAATTTAAAAAAAAGTTACGCACTTTTGGAGTTTTATTCCACTCAAGTAATTTGTTTTCCATGGCTTGTGGAATGTGAATTTTCTTAACCAGGCTTTTGTCTGTACTATATGCAGGACTGCAGCATCACCTTGTACCTGTCAGTGAAGAATTGTGCTAGATGTGCCTGATTTCTGGTGCCCCTGCCCTGTGAAAAGGATCTCTAGTATATTGGTTGCAGTTCTCTACCCAGCCTGTCCTTCCTGCCCATCAAAGCAGCTTGCTCTGAGCTCAGCTGGTGCGCTGGCTATCAAATGCCCATCATGTAATGCCCCTTGCAGAGACTTCCCTCTTGCATTGCCTTTGCAAGACTGGAATAATTTCATTGTGTTTCTGTTGGTAATTATACCTGAAGGGCAACTGTTACAGCATATTGTGAATACTGGTCCTTATTTTTTTTTGCCTGTTTGCTCTGATGTCATCCAAGTGCATTTAATGGGTAAGAGGAAGTATAGAACAGGAAAAAACCCTACTCCCTGATAATAGTTACAACCTTTTCTGACCTTATTTTCGGCTTTCCAACTCTTCATTAAATAGATTCAATAGATGTTGGAGGGTTTCGGGGGTTGTTTGTGTATTTGTTTTCCTCAGTTCTGTTTAGTAATGATACTCTGTTTCTGTTATTTTCTCAACTGTCTTCGTGTAACTTTAGAGACAGTATGTTTTGTCCCCTTGCTTCAGGGTAGGTGAAGCTTTAATATTTAATACAAGGAGACTTTGGAAGAATGGAAATTATAAACATGGAATGAAAATACTCTAAAGAAAAATAATGTAGTTTAGATTATTGAATGACTATTTTTGGAAACTTTACAGGTAATATTAAGAATGAACTCATATTTGGCGTACTGTTTTGCAGCAGCTCAGTTATCAGAATTTCTTCAGAATTTGATTATATTAACATCTTATTACTACTAGTTGTGGCAAGCCCCATTTCCTAATGAAATTATGAGGTGTTATAAAGTAAGCCATAGTGCTCTGTTACGAAACTCCACTGTTTATTAATCTAAGTAAATCTAATACAAAATTTTATTAGTGCAATGAACTGAACTCCTAAAATATCCATTATTATTTCAGTTCTGGGATTGATCCTGCTCAGCACACGTTCAGCTGGTACCCCATGGCAGTTCGCATGCAGTGCCATTGGCTGCAGTTTGCCAGTGCAGTGGATTAGAACTCCTAAGAAAGTGCAAGCACCAATTTCTCTTTGACTTCATCTCTGAAAGTGACGTAGTCTATCCAGGAATCAAGGAGTCACTTAACTGCAGTAGAAATAGAGCTCAGATTTCTGATACAATTTCTTGATCATTAATAGAGCTGTCTCCCAGACTTTCTACATAAAATGGATGAAATTGAGAACACCTCTTGATTTATGGTATCACTTATGATACTTCAGTGATTAATCAAAAATCCAATTTCAATGTATGTTTACAGTCAATGTTTTATATATTTTGAAACACTGTAGTTTATAAAACTTATTTTCATGTGGCATAACACTGAGAGCATGTATCTCTTTGTACAGTATCCTGTTGCTGACTACAGTAAAACGAACTTAAACATTTAAACCTAAATTATCACTGCCTTATGTTTCTAATGGAGGACTGTAACTCCAAACGGTGACAATTTTCTTGTATGCATTACTTTCAACAGGAGGAAATAGAGCCGTTTCCTGAAGAACGAGAGAACTTCCTTCAGCAATTGTACAAGTTTATGGAAGACAGAGGTAGGCATTTGAATTAGCAGTATTTTAAAAAATTGAGTCTAAAAATGAGTAGTGCTTTGCAGTACAGTTTTGGAAACTGGAAAACTGTACTCATCCCTTCTGACCTCCCTACTGTTTAGAAGATGAGTCTGTCTCTTGACTCATCTCCTAAAATACAGTCTCATACTTCTACTTTCAGAAATAAATGAATATATCTAAATAGATACCCTATTATGTTCTGCCTATATCCAACTATATTTTCTATTGCACACTTATAGTGTGTATAATCAAATACTTAATATTCTGCATCATATTAATTTATATTCTCAGTTAAATAGCTTTAAAGCAACAAACACACATCTTTTAGGTGCTGGAAAAATGCATTTACTTTGTGATAATTTTCTTGTGTGAATCTTGGTCCCTTGGGTGCATGAACATTATCCATAGACTGAAATGTTTTTAAAAGCCAGTGCCATGTTAAATCTTTACCAGGTTTTTATACACTGCAAGAAAAGTGCAGTACCTGTGGTGGCAAGGGTTGAGGGTATTTGTGATTAAATTATTGTTATAACTGGTTAAATTAGTATATTTTTTAATGCCATGGGAAATGACTTAAACTGTTTACAAGAGATGACAATGTGATAGCTACAGCTAGTACAGTAGCACAGGAAGTTTCAGCTCTTGAAGAATTGTGGGATTGTTCCTGATGAGGATTGGCTTGGGGTTTTTTTTGGTTGGTTGGTGGGGTTTTTTTGGTTTGGTTTTTTTTTTTTTTTGGTTGGTTTTTTTGGGGGGGGGTTGGTTTGTTTTGTTTTTTTTTTTTTTGTTTTTGTTTTTTTGGGGGGGAGATGTTTATTATAGTGAAAGGACTATCCTTGTATTTTTAGATGGAATTGTTTCAGTGGGTGAAATAAAAATGTGTAGTGTAGTTAGCAAGAAAATTAGCATAATTTCTGCATGTTCAGTAATGTACGGTAGAATGTGTATATACGCGTTAAATAAAATAACCCATTTTCCCTGTAGTTCAGTAAGATTCTTGTTTTAGTTTCATGAAGACAAAGTACCAGATGCAGGAGGTGGGGCTTGCAGTACTGTGTTTAGTAATGTTGTAGTGCATACGAGGTGAATTTAGTGTTGTTCTGAAAAAAATACTTCAGAACACCCTAATAACTGTTTTTGTTACCCAGGGACTCCTATTAACAAACGACCTGTATTAGGATACAGAAATTTGAATCTCTTCAAATTGTTCAGACTTGTACACAAGCTTGGAGGATTTGATAATGTGAGTATTAGTATGATGAGTACTCCAGAGCCATAAAATCTGAGGATGCTGTTTATTATTGTGAAATAATTTATTACTCTGTCAAGTAATGATAAAGAACACAGGACCTTTAGATGTATGAAACTTTTCTACTATGGCTGTGTAAGACACCTTGTAGCTGTAAAAAACATGCTTTAACATCAACCAGAAACTAGTTATATGGTAAATAAATTACATATCTACTCAGCATTTTTAATTATTGATGCATAGAATTAGCCAGCATGTGTGTTTTTTTAGTATTTCAAGAAATGTTTGTCTGATAAGGTTGTTACCTCCAAGTGAAAGGAGTCACTGCTCAGTAAAATCTCAAAGACAAGCAATTTAGTTTAAGGTCTGATGTGAGACCCTTAATTTCTATTTATTCTGGGCAGTATAAAGAAGAATTTGCTGACTGGGATTAGTGAGACTGGTCTTGGGAGCAGTAATTCAAACATATGGAATTCATGGCCAAGCAGACAGATTCTGTTAGTGCTTTGAGCTGCTTCCCATGAATGTAGCCTGTCAGCTAAGGAGGTGCAGTGACACCTTTCTGATATATAAGACAGGATGTGGTACTTGGGTATTGCAGTACATCTGCTTTACCTTCATAGATGGTTAGAAATGAGCACATCATGGAACTTTGTCACCAAAAGGCTTATTAAGGACGTAATGAAAGACTGATAGGCACTGTGTCTGGTGCAGAACTGCCAGTGCTGAGTATTGATAGTGCTTTGAATTATTTCTTTCTTTCCAATTTAATTATAATTCAGCGCTTATAGTTAAGAATTACTTTAAGTATAAAATAAAAATAAAAATTATGTACTGATTGTTCTGATAGTTATATTTTCTTTCCTTTGTTTTATTGCCACCTGGAGAGGAAAGCCTGCTGTGGCTTGTTACGTTGCAGAAATGCTAAATTGCTTGAAGTAATTACATTAGACTACAGTTCACATTACAGTGAAATACTGTGTATGTGTATGTGATAAATAGTAATTTTATAGGTCAGAGGAAATTACTTACATTTATTTTCTGAAGCTGTAAACTTTGTCAATGTAATTTTTTTTGTGAGTGAGTTAATTCAAAAACAATGACTTCATTGTCTTTAACAGATTGAAAGTGGAGCGGTGTGGAAACAAGTTTATCAAGATCTTGGAATCCCTGTATTAAATTCAGCTGCAGGATATAATGTTAAATGTGCATACAGAAAGTAAGTAATAAAGCTATGAAGTTCTTGCTAAAACTACAATGAACTGAAGTTATCCTGTGCTAGTGGTAATATACATAAAATCCATAACTCTTTGGTTATCATACAGTCTTTTAGGCGTTAAACCTACTGTCCATGTTTAGCTTCTCTAGATAGCATGTTCCTTCTTCAGTCAAACTTGCTTATCACAAACAGTATTTTTTTTTTTTTTAGATATCTCTATGGTTTTGAAGAGTACTGTACATCAGCTAACATTGAATTTCAAATGGCATTGCCAGAGAAAGTGACGAACAAACCTTGTAAAGACTGTGAAAAAGAAAAAGAATTGAAGATTCATGAAGAAACAGATCAGGATGCAAAAGAGACAAAAGTGGACAAAGACGAGCGCAAGCAGGAGGAAGTAGCAGTAGTACAACAAGAAGAGAAAAAGTTAGCTGAGAATGATAATGAAAGTAAAGAAAATGATAAGCCTTCTGCTCTGGTAATATATTTTAAAGTTCATGTTATATCTTGCTTATAAAGTCAGTTAGTGTGTTGATAACCATGAATTAATGTAAAGATTGAAATCTCTATGATGAATTTAAAATAAGACAAAAACTTGCAGTAAACCTAATTTAGAACAAGGCATTTGAGCTATATTTACCTAGGTGCCCGTTTCAGGGGATCATGATGTCAAAATGTCTGACTTCTTAGAAAGCAATTCTAACATTCCACTTGTTTGGGGGCCTCCTGGGTCAAATGGAGACCAATAAGCATCCAGCTTTATCCTTATCTGGGTAATGCATCCTCACAGCTAACCACATTGCTGATACTTTTATTATGCACTTAGCTGTGCTTTTAAGCTCTCATAAATAGTGTTTTTACTTCTGTGTTCCCATGAAACCAGTGAAGCTCTACAGAGACCTGAGCTGTATGATGTACGCATGGTCTCATGTAGTTTAGTGATCCAGAGAGACAAATGTTTATAGCTTTTCAAAATCCAGTGTCGACTCAGTGGCTTCAGCAAAGGAAGTTCAGCACAATAAGCTGATGTACTGCACTGTGCAGGCCTCGCAGTTTGCTGTGGAAGCAGTGTGGCTCTCAAGTCAGTGTGCAACACAACTGTACTGCTTCTGCATTGAATTGGCAGCCAGCCCTGGTCTGTCTGCTGGTATTCTCTGGGAGGAATGCCAGATGGGCCCGTACTGGTATCTCTGCATCCCAAGTGAAAATGGGCTCTGTGAAGTGTTCATCTTGGGGATTGCTTTGCAGTCCAGGTCTAAGAGCTGCGTGCCCGTATCATTGTGATAAAACAAGTTAGAACACTGGCTGCAACTTGGAACTCTTTTAGGTTTAACTTAAGATTTTCAAAAGGAAAAACAGCAGAGGTGCTGTAATTTTAGGACAAACCCCACACTGTAGAACACTGTTTTACTCTTGTAACTTCAGTATATCTTGTCTGCCTATTCTTAATTTCTTTATTTTCACCTTGTGAGTTAACTAAAGGTTTTGTTATCCTAGGGAAACAAAAAAAATTTGCCAGATTCTGTGTTTACTCAGCCTGATCAAGAAAAGGACTTAAATGTAATGAAAACCGAAGATGAAACCAAATTGGAAGATAAAGAGGAGGAGAAGATTAAAGAAATGGAAAATCCTACAGTAAATGCAGATGCTGAAGAAAAAGAAAAATCAGGGTAAGTTATGCTGTTTCTAATCAGATATGACATATGGTATGATTTTTTTTTTAAAATTTACTCCTTTAATTTGAACTTCAACTCAGACATGCTGTTGTTAATTAGACTTGTATCTTCCAGGGACCGATGTGTTTATAACTTTGTCATGGTTAGGCCATTAAAGTTCGTTGATCTATTTTTAAAAGAAAAGGCATCTTAAGTTTTACAGGTTCCAGGCCTAAATATAAGCTGAGTGAGAACAGAATGTATAAAGCATAGGTGACTGTTTGATTTAATATTGCAGTCATTGCCAGTAGTATTTTTCTACTTGACTTTGGTGCAAATATATGGCAAACTTGTGGTTTCCAGCTTTTGCTGTTGGACAGTGGTGTGTAACATGGGAAAAGATGGAAATACATTGCATCACTTCAGTTAGCAGCCTTGCTGTTGAGTACGCCTGGTACTGGCAGGAGTTTCTTGTGCAGACCTTCAGACAGGTGTTTTGAAAGTAGGAGATTGAAATAATAGGGATGCTCAGGGCTATCTAATCAATGAATGTGTGCAAATCATTTGCTTTATAGAATGGGCAGGCTTTCCTGTTTCAGTGCAGGAAAATCTCACAAGTGTTTTTGAGCAGCTACACAAAAAAAAATACAACCAAAATATGGTCCTCATTAATCCTCAGTGTGTTAACAATTTGTATTCTTCCAATTAGAACCCTCATACAGTATGATTTCAAGTGTTAAGAACACAAAAATTGCCCTTAGAGGTCAGATAGAAGATCTCTTTTAATACTGTATTTGTCTTCAGTAAACCCAGTAACAGATGCTTAAGGGAGAAGCTGTTACAAGAGGGAAAGCTGTTAATGACACCTCCTTATACTTTCACAGCAATTTGTGTATCAGGGATGTGTTGGGTTTTGTTGGGTTGTTTGGTTTTTTTTTTTTTTTTTTGGTAGCTAATACCACTTGTTGCCTGACCAGTAATTCCCTTGTTCATTCCAGCAATTTTGTTGTTGATCTGCTGTCTTGATCTTCTGTCTAAATATCATTAGCTCTTAATGCTGTTTCTGGCCCATTAAAAGTTGTGGCCAGAATATCTGAGTTTAGTATATTGATTTCTGATTCATTGGTAATAGTATTTTTTTTTTTTTTTCATTGAAGATTTTGACTTTTTTAGTGGATTCTGGAATGATCCTTTTGTAAAATGTGTTTGTCCTCCTGAATATTTTCAGTGGGATTTCATTGGCAATTTCTCAGAAATGCTGAACACAGAAAAATCAAGTTTACCTGAAATCAGTTAAAGAGCCTTTTCTCTGTGGATGTGATTTTATTTGTATCCTGTGTAAAATTTTCTTTTTTAAAAGACTCGTTGCTAGACTTCGTTGCATTTGCTATTTTTAAGATGAACTAGATGAGTTGTGCTCTAACAGGTTTGCAAGATTTTTAGAATTATTAAAGACTGATTTTACAATGCTGCTTTCAAAATATAGAACTACATTAATGGAAAATTTTGCACTGTTTAGAGAGTAGCAGTTTTTAAAGTTCCCTAAATTGTGTATTTGTATGTGTGTATGTTTGTGATGTTACTTTATATTTATTTATATACCTGAAAAGTATGGTGGCTTAATGCTTACCATGTAGTAAATGGTACATGAAAAGTTAGAAGCTACATTTGCTTTTCAGTAATCCTTTTTTTTTACTTTTTTAAGTTTGAGTGGTTTTAATCTTGATTCATGTCAATTTGCATTATTTATGACATCAAAAAATGTTGTGAGTTTTCCTACTTTTTTATTTATGAGAACAATAGAAATTTGTAGAAAATACTTACTTTCTCTTAAGTTTTCCCAATTCAGCTGATAGTAATTGAGTGAATTCTTTTCCCTTTGCTCCTCCTTATTCATCCCAGTGGAAAACTCTTCTAACTAGTATTTTGCTCTTATGATTCATGGAAGATTGTAATGAGTTGCTTAGAATAGAAAGTGTAACTCTAAAAAGAGGTGTAGGTGGTGATGTGGTCATTGCTGGGAGGTTTCAAGGAATAGTTTAAATTACAAAAATGGAACACTTCCAGCAGTTAATTGTATTTATAAGCAACAGTACTGTAGTAGCACTGTTAGCATGATTACATTTCCCTTCTACCCTCTGAGGTTGAGAGAAGGTACAAAATGTGCTTGTATCAGCTTTAAAGAGCTTTTTAAGATGTCACTGTCATCCTAAATGTTAAATAATGTTTTTAACATTTATACTATAAAGGCATAAAAGAATTTTGTGGGGCATTCTATTAGATGTTCTACTTCCTTATACCCAACTTCATGGATTAGAAGAGGCAGAACTCAAACAAAGATGGAAATGCTGTGTTGGAGTTCTTTGTTGAACTGAAATGCAAAATAAAACCAGGCTTTTTTGTAGGTAGAAAACTAATCACATACACCAATACCTGAAACGTAATAATAATGGATCAGTATGAAATTCAGACTGAAATTTTGTCATTTGTTGTATTTAAAATGTGTTCCTGAAATTTTTTTGAAGTTATAGACTATCTGTCTTTCACAGTCCTAACAAAATAGCTAGATAAATTAAATCTAATGTTATATAAAGCAAACTTGTAGAGTTTTCTATTTGCGTTGTCTGTAGGACCTTGGACATCTTCATGTAGATTATTTGTCTATAGACTCAAGGAACCATGAGGATAAAACAACTTCTGGATTTCTTGCTGACTTTCTTTTGGCAGGGCTGGATGTACCTCCCAGCTTCCAGATCTCAGGAAATACTTCTGAAAGCCAGGATTGTTTTTTTTCTACAGGTTTTGTTTCTTTTTGCAATCCCATGTGTCTCAACTCTTTAAGATTGCTACCACTTGAATTGTATGGTCCCGTCTACACAGACTTTAACAATATTGATGAAGAGGAAGAAAGGCTCAACTTTCTCTTCCTCTCTTCCCCAGAGTGCCAGTTTCTTGCCTGCCTGTGTATCTGTGAACACAAGAGTAGCAATTCAAAGGCACGTTGCCCTTTATTCCATATGTGCTGTTCTTGTTTGCTTTTTGCTTTAGTTTTTTTTTTTTTCCCTGTGGCTAGTGGAAGATACCTGTGCTAGATACAGATTGTGCAACTTATGGTCAAGAAAAACAAGTTTAAAAAAAAGCCAGTAATGTGTTACTCTTCCTGTGTCTGTCCCAGAGAAGGTCCTTTACAAAACTGACTTTGTTAATTGTCCTTTTCCATAACATACAAAAAAGTAGTCATACTTGGCCAATGAATAAACAAGAAAGTTTTAAGTCCTCCTTCTTCTGAAGTTCCTACAAACTTCATGTTGTGGAAGTAATGGTCTTCAACTGTAGCATTGCATAGTTGGTGTCCCTTTTCCTTTCTAGCATCGAATATTAACTGTTTTAACTTGTTAAAAACTTGAGTCGAAGTCAACAAATTGAGAATTGAGATGTTTTTCTACACAATGAATGGTGTAGACAATTAAATATATTCCAAAGAGAGGGAGGCCAGGAGCCTAGTGGAGTTTTTAGAAGATGTGGGGATTTTAGTACAAGCTAATAAAATGAAAGGTAAGTCTTTAAAAATTTCATAGTAGGTGCAATGTACATTTTGGAAACTGAAGTGTAGGTTAAGTGCTATCTAACCAACATTAGTAAGAATTTTTCTTTTATTCCCCAGATAGTTAATTCAACTCCCAAGTTTCTTTTTTGGTCTTAGAGTTTTTATTAAGAAATTTTTTTGGTTGGTTTTGTTTTATTTTTGTTTTAACATTTTGCTCCAAAGCACCTGGAACAGACCACCGTCAAGAACTTTCTAATGAAATGAAACGTTAAATGCTGAGAATCTGGGTAATTTTTGCTTCTCAACAAAAATTGGCATCAGACTTGTATATGCGTAGTGTTTGGATTTTTGAAGTGCCCAGGCAAAATTCTTTTGAGTAATCCAAGTTACAGTACATAAGCACTGCAAGAGAGTTTTCTTGTATTTTTCTTCTTGTGGCTGTGGTGCTGTCTTAATCCTAACACCAGGAAGGGCTGCTGTCTCTGGATCTTACCTTGTTCCTGCTCATCAGGCTGTCATTTTCACAAGTCCTTCTTTCGCCTTGTGAATCTCCTTGAATTTATTTGGTTTTTTTGCTTCTTGAAAACTGTGTGGTTTTTTTATTTCCTCCAAGGAGTGCCTGAACTAATGTTCCTAAAGAATGCTTTAGTAACCTAAACCCTTCTGGTGGTCTGATATTGATGGTTTGGGTCTTTTTGGTGTGATTTTCTGGCAGTTGGTACTGTCACGTTTTATCACTATCACAAAGGGAAAATGCTAAACATTTACTCTTTGTTTAATTCTGTTCAAGACTATCAGCCATTCATTCACATGCAAAGGAAAAATCTTAATCTTAAAACATTTACATGCACCTTTCATGCAGTAATGGCTTTTCCCCTCCTGTAAGCAGTAGGAGAGAACTAGGAGTAATGAAACCACTAATGGAGAGCTAAGTGAAGATTGGCAATTGTTTCATGTGAAGGATTTTACTAAGATTTATTGCCCTTGTAGGGTATGAGGACTACCTGGTGTGCCTGTGCTGCTGCTGAAACTTTCTGTACAAGAGTTAAATTTTCTGGTAACACCTATTAGGGATGTTTTGAAAGCAATTTACAGTGGGATTATATAATAGTCAGAAGCTCCATTCCACATATGGGAGAAAGACATTGTTAGAGGCAATGTTTTCTTCAATTCCTTATCTATTAAAATGACACATCAGTGCTTTGTGGTGGTGAATCTGAAATGGTAGCAAGAAGGGTTAGAATCTTTTGGAGTGAAGAAGATATGGTGTAAAAGGCCTATCTTTTAGCTTCTGGATTAGGTGAGAACTATTTACTGAGAGCTTTCTCCAGTCTGATTGAGGTTTATGTGGAATTGATTCGCTTGGGAGAAGGGACAGCAATGTGTCATGTTCAGTACATGTGTACTGTAAACATATGCTCAGAATCTTAGATTGTTAGTATGTATGCAAAAAACTGATAAGAACCATACTTACAGTTTTATTTATAGGAACATACTGCTGTGCTCTTATTTGTGATGTGTGTTCTATTAATGTATTTCAGCTGTCTGTATTAGGAAGGAAGATTTTGTGTAGTCATGTTTTCAGAAACAATCTAATTTTTTTTTCTTAACATAGAATACAGACTGATACATACATACATGTAATGATTGCTTTTGATACAGCAATAAGCTGCAAATGACACAATAATTAAGTGTAAAGTGGCAGTGTAAATGTACTGGCTCTGTATTGAATGGAAGGGAGACATCTTTGATTTGGGAAAAGTGGTTCTGCTGTCATATTCAACATAGCACATGGGTACTGGTCGGGTTATTAGCCATGGTAGCTGTCACCCAGACTTAAGTGTGTGGGAGAGTCCTTAAACGTTCATCAAATACTGGATGCTTCCAAGTTGAATGTGAACCAGTGCTGTAAAAATAGGAAGGGCTGTACTCCTCAGTCAGACTTTGGAACCACCCATTATCCTTCTGAGGAGTGTTTCAGAATACGTGGCTGAATAATGAGAAGTGATAACATGAGGTCCTCTCACCTGCCTCCTCTGTAGCAGCAGAGGAATGCGCTGGTTCCAGAGTACCTCCATGCACTTGAAGTGTACTGTGCTACGCTCAGATGTGAGTCAAATCCAGTTAGTGCCTTCCCTTTCCCTTGAGACAAGGGACCCTAACTGCATTTATTCCAAGTTTCTGTGTGCAGACGGAAGTCCTTGGGGCTTTTATTTTCAGATTTTCTTTGTAGCTTCAGTGGTGCTGTGTACCATGCAACCACTGGCTTACTTTCCCCCCACCGTGGTGCATCCAAAACAGAGCGCTGTGCTTGCTGCCAAGGAGAAAGAAATTATCCCAGCCAAAACCAGGGCAAGAGGGAAGACAAATACTGGTGATTTTTGGGAGGGTTTGTTATTTTCTATAATTAAAGATGAGATTCCATTGTCATGGCATAAGTAAAGGTCTTAATGACCTCTCTGCCTTAAAACTTAAGGTCACCTTAATACATCTGTGACTGAGAATATGAAGAGAGATTGAACATCTTTCAGCTCTGTATTATGAGAAGTAGAGGTTAAATTATGCTCTAGAATGAGAAAAAGTTAAGAAAATAAGCAGGAAACAAAAATAGATGTTAATTGCTAAACTTGAAGTGTCAATTACACTAAAGTTTATTTCTGCTAGTGCTTCAATTAACTGTAATAACTTAATTGAACCAATAATTGAAATAATCTTGCTTCCTCAAATTTTAGAATAACCCCTGAAAGAAATAATCTTGTATATGCCATCTCACCTGCTGTGTGTACCAGTTCGATGTGTCAGGGGAAGTGTATTTGGAGTAGGGTTAGGTTTGCTGCAAAACAGGGATCTTAGGAGGCAGATAGATTGTTCCAAATGACACTCTGTCTCATAGGTTTCACCTGGGCTTTGTTAAAGTGACAGAATGTGGTTTGAAAGAGGTTTGCATGATGCCACATTTTCTTGAGTGGTGTAAGAGTGGCAGTGTTTCATCTATTAACTACATCTGGTTGTTGATACACTTGATTATGGGGCTGTTGATGTTAAATCTTTATATTGACTGAGAATGACCTGCTGTGTAGTTTTAGCCTTTTGAGGATTTTGCAATGTTCTTTGCAACTAATGATAAGCAACATTTATTTGATCTAAACATTTTAATGGTTTTACTTTATTAACATCGTTTTTCATTTTAACAATCATTTCCTGCTTCTGAAGGTTTATAGTCCCAATTTTTGTGAGTTGGGGTGGGGAGTATGCTTTTAGTCTGTGGTTGTCATTTGAAGTACTTTTGAGTTCTGATAAGCTTTCTGGTGATAGTTTGGATTCTGGAACAGTTACACTTGCATTGTTGTGTCTCCTGTAGAGTGTGTATGCACATCTGCTGCTGCCTTGTTTCATCAGCTGCTGCTTGGATTGTTCAAAGTGTTGCAGCTTTGTGGTAGATACTGGTTTTAAGTTGACAATTACCGTCTGATGCCAAGGGGTTTGTTTCTTTCTTTTCTTCTCTTTCTTTTTTTTTTTTTCCCCTTTTTTCCCCTCTTCTCCATGCCTTCCCCCAAACGGTATCTTGGTTAAACAGCATTGAAGGAAATCCAATGATCTCATGTATACATACATGGACTAACGAGGTTATGACTGTGCATACTGGATGCCTACAATCACAATTTCCTCTTAAAAACCTCTGTTTCATGCCAGTTACGGCATCTCCTTTGTCTGCACTGTCAGGTTTGAGCTATTTATGACATTATAAGACAATATCTTCCTTGCAACCATTGGTATATGTTCTTGGGATTTGTGTTGGGGTTTTTTTTGGGTTTTTTTGGGTTGGTTGTTCGTTTTTTTTCCAGGATCTATATGACTGTATGGGTTTTTTCTTCTGCTCCAAAATGATGAACATTCTTTGCTTTTGTTTGGTCTCCTAAAATCTTGAGCTTATGATTGCTAACCAAGTCACTCCTTGGAACACTTTTTACTTGCAACCATCTCTGCTTCCATTTTGCTTTTGCTTCCTGACATGCCCTTCACCTGTGTACAGCCTTCTGCTCACATCTGCTTGACCATCCAAGTTACTCAACTCCACAATGAGGGTTTCACACATCTCTTCTGGAGGGTACCAATTTCTGCTGTTGTCGTGGAGTCGTTGTAGGGTATCTGTTGGGGCACCAAGAAGGGCATAGGGTGATTAAGATGAGAGAGACTCCAAATTTTTTCAGCTTTCAAAGAGCCACTGGCACCATAATTGCCAGTGTCTGGAAAATCCTGAATCTCTGTCATAGGCATGCTTTACTTTGCAGGCAGCATTCAAGGATTGTGCCCCTAGATCTTTGACAGAAGAAAAATGGCAAAATTTGGTTCATTGTGGTTTTGAAGTGTACTTAATTATGGAAAATAAGCTCATCTTGTTCTCCAAGCAGTGGTGGCTCTGCTTCTGATCCCAAATTTTTTTTTAGCTTTTGTATGATAATACCTGTTTAGCTGAAATTAGCTAGGAGTTTTTATTTAGTGCAACAGAGAGTATAATTTAAAATCATTTAAATTACTGGTTGGTGATTTTTGTTGTTAGCTGTGGAATTCTATTCAGGAGTTTTTCATCTGAGTCTCTGGGCACCTTTGTTCGTGATTTCCTTGGGAAGTAAATTTTGTAAGAATAATATCTCTCTCTCTCTAATATGTGTGTATATATATATATCCTGGAAGCCTGAGACTTTGTGTGTGTGTGTATATATATATATATATATATAAAATTTAAAAGTCTTGTATGGTCCAAGCCATATATACCTGAATAGATGCGTTCTCTGTGACTTGGTGTACTTAATACAAAAAGAGGGATTTTTTAGCCTTTGTCTCATTGTGTATGCACATGTGTGTGTATATATATATTTATATATTTATGTGTGTATGTGCATATATATATGTGTCAACATTCGTTTCTGAAGTAATTTTATTAAAATGGGGTGGTTATACTACAGTTGAATTTAGCATATTCTGAATTATCTTTTGTTCTGAATTATCTTTTGCCAGCTAATTAGATAATAATACTGCAGTTTTACTTCTGGAAAGAAGCATCCTTTTGCAGAGGGAAAGTAGCTTGGTTTATCTGAGTATTTTCTACTAAAAATGTTATGGAAAGATTTAGATTATTAATACAGACTTCTTTTGTGTTAGTGAGGTTAACTTAAATATTGGTGTGAATCAGATTTGGAGCAGTATTTACCTTCTTTTATCCAGACATCCAAACACACCTGTTCCACGTATCAGGTTTTTGGATTATTAGTGGTCTGCAGATGTTGTGAATTTAGTCAGCAACTAAATCTGTTCTGTGTTGCACAGAGTGTGGAATTAGAATAATATGAGGGCAAATAATAGTGCTTTATAGGGCTAATTAAGATTAAAAGATATTTTCCTCCATTAACTTCTGTAATGTAGTCTGCCTTTTTAAGCTGATTGCAGATAATTTTCAGATAACTGAGCAGCCCATAGCTACCACTGACTGAAACTAGTAAGATGTGTGGGTTCTTACTGCGTCTGAAAATTGGTCCAAATATCTAAAGATGTGTTCCAAATTAGCTTCTGAAAGCAGTGAACACCTGCTTGTGTATTTATATAGTAATTAAATGCAAGTTTGACATATTTAGAATACTTTCAGCATAATTGGCAAGGAGTGACAAGGTCATAAATGAGCACAGGTTGTTTAATTTGCTAATATGGTCACATAAGGTGTTGGGGATTTTTTTGTCCAAAATCTGGTTATAGTTGCAGTAATTTCAAGCTGTTGAGATAGCTGTTTCAAGCTTGTTTATTTATTGTAATAAAGCAAGGATTTTTTTTGGAAAGCAAGTTTTAAGAAGCATATGTAAAATTTGTAGGTTGAAAAATGGCATTTAGGAAATTTTCTCTATATTGAAAAGAATTAATTTTAAGTGAAAAAATATATTTAAACAAAGAGACTGCATGCAAGAATCATATAAAGATGAGTTTGAACAACTTCTACTCATACAGATTTTGATGGATTTTTTTTTTTTTCTTTTAGTCATTTTTTCACCTTACAGTCACTGGATTTTGTGTGTTGCTATATCCTATTTTGCTGATATTGCTCAGCTGTAGTACAGTTTCACATATTTGGAGCCTCCTGTTTCCCAGTCTCTAATGCATCCACAATATTTATCAATATATGTGGTTTGGAACTGAAAAGCTTATGAAGTATCTCATATTAACTCTACAATTTTTTAAACCTTTCAAGAGATGACACGAATAAGGAAGAAGATGAAGATGAAGAAGAAGCAGAGGAGGAGGAAGAGGAGGAGGAGGAGGAAGAAGACAACAATAACAATGAGGAAGAAGAGTTTGAATGCTATCCACCAGGCATGAAAGTCCAAGTGCGGTATGGAAGAGGGAAAAATCAAAAAATGTATGAAGCTAGTATTAAAGATTCTGACATCGAAGGTGGAGAAGTCCTTTACTTGGTGCACTACTGTGGATGGAACGTGAGGTAACTTGAGTTTTAGTTAGTGATTACTTCTTGAATTACTTCTCAAATACACTTATGAATTTTAAAAACTAAATTAACAGACATCTGGAGTCCTAAACTTTCAGTATTGGTGTTCTGTGAAGGTCATTGTACTGTATGAAACTTAGGTTTTTAACACTATGTAAATGCAGGGCTTTAGTTACTTTGAAAATCATCTTAAAATTACTTGTTCAAAGGCAGCTTCATTTGTTCCTCATCTTACTTTTAGATCTTTCCATACAAGTGACAGCTCACCCTTTTCAGATGCCTCCTCTGGCTCTCTTAAGACAATTTTCTCTCATATAGTATTTGAGTAGTGCATTTAGCTGAGGCTGTGAACTCACTCTTGTCAGTGAAGCACAGAGTACACCAGCAGCATGGTATTTAACTGGAAAACAACAAGATTCTTAGTGGCAAATAAGTGCACAGCAAATTATTGCATTTCATCAGATCGGGGTCTACCCTCCCTACCCCACCTCACCCTGAGGCTGCCTTAAACTTCCAAACAAGACTCTTCTTAGCCTAGTGGCTTCTTATGCTTTCTTTAAAGTAAGGAGGAGCATAGGGTTTTTATTGTCCTTAGTCTAGCATTAATAGAAATAAATGAAATATTTCTATTGCTATTTCAGACTTCCTTTTTCCATTTAAAACTTGAAGCAACCTTGAAAACAGTAGAGAGAACTAAAATTTTTGAGCAGGTTATAAGCATGTCTGCTTCTTTCATCAATTTTGACATAACTGCTCGTTGTCCTTAACTATTATCTTTTTAACTTTATTACTGTCTCTAAAAGAGCTGTTAAAAAAAAAAAAAATCCCACAAATCTGAGACAGATCTGATGTACTTTTTTCTTTACTTATTTTTCCTTTCCTGGAAAAGCTGAGGCTCTTGTTCTTCATCTGTCATCTGGGCATCCTTCCTCTGATCAAGAGGGCAGGAAAAATGTCATTTATTCAGTTCTAGCAATATCTGCTAGCAAAGGTAGCAGTTGAAGAAATGTGATGCTTTTGTCTTCTTCCCTTGAATTCACCTCTTTGCATCGAGACCTGGTGATTTCCAGGTGCACCTAAGCTACTGCCAAGGAGGAGTCTCACTCTTGCCAGTTTTGATACCAGTCTTCTGTAGAATTTTGATCTACATCTACATTGATCTACAGGAATAGGATATGACATGAACCATCTTCAGGAAACATCTGTAAGCATAGTGGCTGAGAAGTCAAGATGGAAGGGGAGATGCAGCCTGCTGAAGGTGGGAGCTGGGGTGTGACTTGCATTTTTGGTCCAGTCCTTATTGGGGAGGACTCCCTTAGGAGTGCAAGTTGCTGAAACTTTCATCCTGCTCGCTGAAGATGACTGTGTGTACCATTCCAAGAGGTTTCTTGCTTTTAAACACTTGTTTTGGAATTCACTTGTAAGCATAGAAGTTTTCTTTTTGAGCAAATATCATACAATTATATGTGCTATAAGGTGAGATGATCAGATTTTTATTTGAGCAGTACTGCTTCAAATCTGAAGAAATGAGAAGTCAAAAATGAGTCTTCTTCACCTTGGAGATCTCAGCACCCTAATTCTTAAAGGAGAAAATCAAGATTCTAAATTTTTAGCTCTGCAATTTAAACAAATCGGCAGACTGATGTCAGAGCCATCATTTCTGTGACTAGGATATGTTTGATAATAAAAGCATTTTTAGTTAACTTGAGCTCATTTGAGAAGTAAGGAGCGTTGGTTGTTTGGTCTTTCTGGCAATAGGACTTGGGTTTATATTTTTACCTGGTGTTTTAAAGAGCCCTGTGAAGAGGTTTGGGGGAGTAGGATTCTTCACGGAAAAATACATCATTGATTGAGATTCAGCTATGGGACTGTGTGTAGACTCTGCTAAACGTGGCTAATTTTTTTCTTTCATGTAAAATCACTTAAAGTTTTGGATTTGACAGGAAGAATGTGTACGCCTCAGCTTAAGCCAGCATCTAAACACTTTGATAGTTCAGTATTGTGAAGACTAATCTTGTGTGCTGGAATAGCTTGATTTGGCTTTTAGTCAGTGACACCTTGGAAAAGGAACTGCCTTAGCTGGATAGGAAGCAATTCCCTCCTCCACTTATTCATTGTAGCTTACTTAGCAAGGACAAGTATTGTGTGTACACTGCAGGGGATGTACTAAACTAGGATTTTCTAATCATCCAGGGTTTTTTTAATTCTGTCATTCTCTACTCCTTAAAGTTGATTTTCCTGTTTCCTCTTTTGGTCAATATGCCATTTAGTTCTTTAAGCTCGTAAGTTTGAACAGAAATCCGAAGTAACTGCCGATGTTTCTGATCACAGGTTAATTTCAGTATCAGTCTGGAGTTCAGAATAACTGTTTGAGTGGGTGTGCTCAAATGCTTTAGGGTACTTGGAATGAAGTTTGGTAAACTTGATACTTGACTTCATTTGTTTTTTTAAATGCTCTGGAACCAGTGATGCGAAAAAACTGACTTTTTTTCTTTTTAAAAAAGAGTAAATAGAAAGCGCAGAAGCTGTGCAGCATTATGCTAAAGGATTTTGTTGTTAGCTCCTGAGGTTCAGGTGATGTGTGTATCTGATGAAGGTCTCTGAATGGTAGTGTTCAGTGGGGCCTGACTTGTAGTGCAAGGAAATGGTAGAAATCTCTACCCTGTTAGGGGAACCTGCTTATGTTAGCACGTGTTAACCAAAAAAAGCAGAGAAATACAGAGAAACTGTATTTCTTCTAAAAGACCAGTAATGTTCTGAATTAAATATGCTTTATATGTAACTAAAACTTCTTTAGGGCCTACAGTACCGGTTCCTTCTGTCATAGTTTTAACCTTCAGCTGCCAGTGCAAAGAAAGGCTCATTGTGTAAGTGTTTGAGGTGAATTTTCTTCTGCAGTGTGTTCCTGGTAATTAGAGGGTGCATATTTGAAAAGCATTTAGATTGTTGAAACTCTGTGTGTCGTTATGGTACACTATCACAAGACATGTTATTCTTGGATGCTTCAAATGTTTAAGCTAAGATTTATTACTTTCAACACTTCTTTCCTTCAGAAATCTGCATGTGAAAGTGCTAATTTCTGTCTGAATTTGTTGAAACATTACTTCATATATAAATTTTATACTTAAGTCTACCACCGGAATTAAACGTGTAGCAAAATTTTGGGTCCTGGAGAGTAATGTATGTCATGGTGGAGCAAGGGAGGGATTATTTTAAAAAACCAAAAAGAAATTAAACAAACCAGAATCCTCATCTAGTATTCCAGTATTAGAGTATCAGACTAATTCTTCTCTATTCTTTGATCACAGCCAAAAAACATATTTGATTCTCCCTTTTTAGCAGCTACAGATAGTATACTGAAACTTTTCAGTGAATGTGCCAAGGTTTGCCAGCTCCCTGAGGTCACTTGTCCTCCTGAGAAAGTGGTCCCTTTGCTAGCATAAATCTAGAAAAGTACGCTTTCTTCCTTGTTTCCCCTCTGGTATTTCTGTGGAAGATCAACCATGCCATCTCCGAGACTATATTGTGGTGCATTTTAGCTTGCAGCTAGTGCATATGGATGTAATAGACTCAGTACATATGTTGATGTAAGGTGGCAATTATTTTTTCTGCTATGTAACTATTAATTTAATTTTAGCTTTTTTTTGTCTTTCCTGTTCAAACGCATCTTTCTGTCAGCCATCCATTTTAACCAGTAGGGCAGAAACACTTCTCTCCATAATGGCTCTACTTTATCTTAATTTTGGTAAGGCAAGGGGATTTTCTTTATGAAAGCATTTTATGTTTTCATAAGAAACCTGATTTTAAAAACTAAGTAAATAGTAATTTCTTATTAAATCCCTCCTCTAGAATTTCAAAGAAATCTGTGTAAACTCTTTTAGGAGCAGCTCCCCATATTACCTCCTTCCTCTCCACACTCATCTGCTCATGTTAGGGTGGTGAAGCAAGTAAGTGTGAAAGAGAGTACTGTAGTAAAACAGCCCAGGTCCTCTGAAAGTACATGCTTCTTGTAAAGTGAGCTGAAGAACTTTTTTGATGATATTTTGCAACTAGACTGTCTAAAGCAAGATCAGTGATGAAGTAAGTTTTCATATGTTAGCTGGTGCAGTTCTAGAAAGAGGCTCTAGTCTGAGTCACACACCCCATTTAGATGCAGCTTTTGGGGTGCTTCTCTGTCTTGCAGTGGAGGAGAATGTAATTTAGGGTCAGGTTGTGGACTGTGTCTTGGAATGTATCCTTTTTGCAGGATCTGTTTCAGCCAGGGGTCCAGTTGTCCCAGGTTGCAGCAAACCATATGGATCCAATGTGTGAGTAATGAAAGGAGCTGTGTGAGGCAAAGGTGTGAAGTGTGGGCAGCTGATTCCCTGGAGAAGATGTGAGATTTCTGTGGCCTCCTTGCATTATCTGTGTACTGCTTTGGGTGCAGTCAGGAGTAAAGCAGGATATACTCTGGCCAGGAACTGTGACTGTCACACATGAGTGTTTCAATTTGTGCTCCTTGAGATGAGGGCTTGTGTGACCGCTGCTTCTAATGCATAATGTTTAAGATTCTGTGGTATGTACAGGTATTCTCTTCAGATTCTGCACTTTTCTGCTTGCTTCAGTATGCCCCCATGTCTATCAGTTCTTGCCCCAACAGGCACTACCAGACAGTGTGGGCTGTGCACAGACTTTGCATAGGAGGAAGATAATTTTCTTACTGGAGATGCATAAGAATGAGTGGATACGAATTTTGTATTCTGTCAATGTGGTTGAGGCAGGAAGGACAGTGTCAGAATCATTGCTTTTCACCATGTGTTTGTCAGGTCCTAGTGCTGTTTTCCTGCATGCATTTAGATCTAATAAAATACTGCTACATTTCTGTGGGTCACAAAGTCCATTTGGCAATTGCTTCGTGGTATTTGTGCAAAACATGTCTTTGTCTTAAAGAAAGATTGCTTCAAATAGGGTTTCCCACAGTCTCACAGAATATGGGATTTTTCCATACTGAGCAAGTACTCTGCAGAGTTGTATTTCAGTTTTGAACCCGTTTACTGACTTTTCACTTGGTAATGACAGTGTAATAGTGCAATGACAGTAGTATCTGCAGCAGTATAGGCAGTCTTGGTATATTGTAGTCTGCATGGTCTGCTGTGAGATTTTGTGATTTCTATTGTCACGTGGAGGAGAGAAAAACAGAACAAATTGTTTTGGAAGGCTGTTTTTCAGACTGCTGCTATTTCATTTTTCACTGTATTGTTATGTGAAGTTTAGGTTAGTAGACTACAGTATTTAGCTTCTGAAATCCCTTGTATAGATCATAACTTAGAACACATAAGAAAGCAAATTGGAAACTTGCATGTTTTTCCCTAAATATTTTTAATTTATGTGTCAGTATTGTGGATATAATTGGCAATGGTTGCAAAGAAGGTGAATTGGGACTGTATCAGAAGGTGAATTGGGACTGTATCAGTAGTCATTGCAAGTATCAAAATGGTGATCAAGTAAGCCCAGCTGGAAAGCCAGCGTGGTCATTGAGCTCAACTCCATCTTGTACCAGTTTTTTTTGGCGAGTGTGGTTTGGGTTTTTTGATTTTTAGTTGTGGTGGTTTATTTTAAGGTTGGTTTCTTCCCCTCTATTTTCATGTTTACCTGGGAGGATCAGAATTCTTTTGTATGTACATTCAGGCGAAAATTAATACAAACTAATTTTTAATTGAACTGTTTCTTACGCAGATAGTTCTTGAATTTACAGTTTAGATAGTAAAGCAGCTTATTCTTATTGGGAAGAAAAAATTTATTTAAATGATCCTTGAGTTTTTTCAGAAATACACAAAGAATCTGGCAAGTACAGTGCCACAGTTACAGCATATTCTTACTACAAATATACTTCTTTGGTCTTGGATTTGTATTTAATAGGTCCAGTCTTGAGTAACAAGATGCCTGTTGTTAATACCTTGGCTTTATTTAATATGTTTGTGTCTTGTATCGCTCTGATACAAAATGGAAACATTTAACAGAAGAGGAATTGAAAAGTGTCACTGTGAAGTATGTTTTTCCCTAGTTGGTGACTTCAAAGTTGGTGACTGAAGGGTTCACTCACTCCAGATAGCACTTTACAGTCACTTGCAATCGAAAGATTTTATTTACTGGTCACATTTTATGTAGTTGAAAGAACTTATTTTATTGTTACGATTTTGCAGTGTATAAAAAGGAAGGATACCTCTTAAAGGTCTGTACAGATTTTTCATTCAGGTAGATTGTTTTACTTGCTTATGTGGATTTCTGCTTTTGTGTGCAGACTGGAAAATAGAAGATTTTACCCTTCAGTATAAAAAAATTGTAATCCTCTGAACCTTAACTGAAACTTCACAGACTTGAGAATTACACAAATTACTTGATTCAAATTCCAATTCTGTTTTTATATGGCAACTAATTCTCTTTTTCCTCAGTTAAATTTCTCTTGTGATGTGATTATCTACTTAAAACCATAAATGTGTACAATTTCTTTTTGTGTTTAGGTATGATGAATGGATTAAGGCAGACAAGATAGTGAGACCAGCTGATAAAAATGTACCAAAAATTAAGCATCGAAAGAAAATAAAGGTAGTTTTTCTCCCTTTTATCCTTTGTTGCCCCTAACTTCGGTTTGATGTATAGTTAAGTAATCCCTGCCTCTCTTCCTGACCTTTTGATTGGCCTAGAAATTCTTGTCAGGAAAAGCAACTTTGTAGCCTTTTAGACGAGTGCTCTTATCATCAAGGTTTTGGGCTTTCTCTTTGAGGTGAGGAGGGGAAGCTTCTCTTTCCTTCTGTCCTGAAGTTTTTAATTAAACTTATGTATGCATTTACAAAAAAGAAATGAGAAGGATCCAGATCATTGTCAGTAATGGGAGACAGCTTGGAGGGGTGAAATTTGGGAGCTCCCTGATTCTGCAGAGCAAACCTATAGACAAGTCCATGTGCATGGGACTCTATAATTATATTGCCAAGCATTTCAGAATTGATTCTTTCACAACTGATATTTAGGCTTAGATGATTACATATTCCTTGGACAGTGGGCTGCAAGGAAGCTTTTCTTCTGCCACTGTCAAGCCTGGCATCCTGTGGTGCCACTACTGCTAGAGCACTGGCTGTGTTTGTTTTCCCATTTGTTTTAGTATTGCCAAAGTCCCTGTCTTCACTAGAAAGATCTTAGCGTGGGGTGTAGAAAGGTATTTGTAGTTCTGTAAACAAAGAGGAAAGCTTTCCTCTACAGGTTGAATGTTTAAGATAACTGTAAGCATTGTGTAATTATAATCCATGATAATATGTGTGCTCAAATGAGAAGAATTTTTTTATTTTTTTTTTTTCCACTTAGAATAAAACTGACAGAGAGAAGGAAGAGAAGTATTCTCCTAAACCCTGTAAATTGCGACGTTTGTCAAAACCCCCCTTTCACACCAGCACATCACCAGAGACTGGGTCCAAACTTGACAGCAGTGAAGCCAAAAATACTGAACAAGTTGCAGTTAAATCAATAGAAATTACTTCTATCATTAATGGGCTACAAGGTATTGTACTTAAAAGCTTTTTCTAATTCTGCAAATGGCCTTTAAACAGGAATGAAAAACAGTGCAGAATAACTGATGCAACTAAATGCTTGAATCTGTCTGGCTAATTATAACATCAGCTTCAGCAATCACCCTTGGGCAAAAACAGTGTTGGCAGTTTCTGTGGAGTCAGTGTATTAACAGTCAATTACATTTTATGTTGCCATCTTTTTTTTGTTTGATATAGATATATCTAATCTCTAAATTTTTAATTTTGGATTTATCTAATCTATAGGACCCATTATTCATATCTGCATATCTGTTGTTGCTAGCGCTGTTTTCCCTTTCCCACGCATTTACAGCAACATTTTAATACCTACTCGCTTCTCTTCATTCTTAGTTTAGAGCATACTTCCAGAGAAGGAAATAAGGTATAGTATAGGTAGTTTGGGTAACCACAAACTTCTCTGGAAGCTGTGTGAATTTAATAATAATTCATACTTATTTGAATTTGGATGACACTGGTCACTGGGTTCCAAAACTGTAGGTAGAATGATAATCAACATAATCTATGAAACTTCATTTCCTTAGGAAATGAGAAACAAAAAAAGCCATTAGTAATGACACTATTATTAGTGTGATAATTAATCTATAATTAACTTTACAAATCAAGGAGTTGCATATATACTATTATGTATATAAATATATATATATATATATATAATGTTTGAGCCAGTTCCTGTGTTTCTCCTTGAATCGAATCCATATCTTTTCCCACTGAATGGGATTGCTGTTGATTCCTTCTGGATTATATATCTTTATTCTTTTCTCAGTTTCTTTGTTGATGACACTGAATTTTCTTGCAGTTGTCCTACATTCTTCTTGTCCATTTGTTGCCCTAAGTGCCTTTCATTATTGCTTTCACTTCCTTCTTTCAGGCTGATCATCAGTTTGGTTTGTTAGAGAGTATCCAATCTGTGTGTTGTTGTTCTGTCCTTTAGACTCTGGATTTTCCAGGGAAAATGATGTCTATGTTATGGGCTTTGGAAAAAAGGCAGGTAATCATAGTATTTGTAACCCATAAGAAATACGTAAGCACATCTTTCAGTTTCTGGTTTGGGTAATTATGCAGACGTTTGTATTTTTACGGATTAATGCACTCTATGCTTTCTTTACCTCTTCAGAAATTCCTAGAGATGTACTGTATAACAGAGAATCTTCCTAGTTTCTAATCTAGCCATTATACCCTAAGTTTTTGAACTCTTCAGGAGGTACCGTTTAAGAGAGATACTGCTAGAGATCCTTGTAGCATGTCTTCATATCTGCACAGTTTTCTTCAGTTGGGTTTTTTGATTTTTGGTTTTTTTTTAATAATTTGTAACCAGAATCAAGACAAACTTTTCTTGTTTTGTTTTTGTTTTGTTTGGATTTATTTTTAATTAGCTTCTGAAAGTTCTGATGATAGTGAGCAAGAAGATGACCAAAGTGCCCCGAATGTTCATGCTGATGGCAAAGAGGAATCTCAGCCTGAAGCCATAAATCAAGATAAAAATGAGCTCCGTCTTAAAGAACAGAGTGGTTCATCCCTCCCAGAAGAAACTAAAGCTCATACAGATGCAGTAGTGCCCAAGACGGTATCCAAGTCTCCTGAAAGATTGCGAAAAGAGATTGAAGAGTTATCTGAAGATAGTGACTCTGATGGAGGAGATGAAGTCACAAAGAAGAGAAAGGATGTAAAAAAGGAGATTGTGGATAAAACAGCAAAACCACAAGTGAAACGTGGTAAACGAAGACACTGTGTTGCAGAGGAGTCCTTAAAGACTGTGTCACCCAATAGAAAGGATGAGAAGTCCAAAAACAAAGACTCCCTTAGTTTAGAAAACAGCAGTAACAGCTCCTCAGATGAAGATGAGGAAGACAAATCTAAACTGAAAATCTCTCCAACGAAAAAGTACAATGGACTAGAGGAGAAAAGGAAATCTTTACGGACAAGTACTTTCTACTCTGGATTTTCTGAAGTGGGAGAGAAAAGAATAAAGCTTTTAAATAACTCTGATGAAAGACTTCAGAACACCAGAGCGAAGGATCGAAAAGATGTGTGGTCAAGTATCCAGGGACAGTGGCCGAAGAAGACTCTGAAGGAGCTGTTCTCAGACTCTGATACTGAGGCTGCTGCCTCTCCTCCACATGCTGCTCCTGAGGATGGTGCAGCAGAGGAGCAGCTTCAGACTCTTACAGAAGAAGGTATTTCTTTGCCTAACTGTGAACTTGAAAAATCTTTGCCAGCAAGTGTGGATGTTAAACCTGTTGAGGAGAAACTAACTGAAGTGGGTGAGAAGAAAGTTGAATTTCCAAGTAGCGGCAGCAATTCAGTGCTAAATACTCCTCCTACAACTCCTGAGTCACCTTCCTCTGTAACTGTGACAGAGTCCAGTAGACATCAGTCCAGTGTCACCGTCTCTGAGACGCTGCCACCAAATCAAGAAGAGATACGAAGCATCAAAAGTGAAACAGATAGCACAATAGAGGTGGACAGTGTGGCAGGAGAGCTGCAAGACCTCCAGTCTGAGGGAAATATTTCTCCAACAGGTTTTGATGCCAGCGTCAGCTCCAGTAGTAGTAATCAACCAGAGACAGAGCATGCTGAAAAAGGTAAAGGAAAGAGTAAACAGAGCTGTCACAAGCCTAACCAGCTCTCATTTTTAGCATTGCTGATGTATTTTCATTTAGTTATGGTTATGGTGCACGCAAGTTAGTTGTTGCAGGAAGTAGCCTGCTGTAAGTTTCAAATGGCAGAGTTGCCTAGTGAATAAAATATGATCTGCCAGCAAATTTATTGGACTTTCATTAGAAATCGTGATGGCAAAAAAGCCCAAAGAAAACTGTAGTAGCTTGTGTAAAAAATATTTATTATAAGGAAGAAGGGTGGAAGCGTTTTAAACACCCTCCTTAGAAGATGGTTTTCTTGCATAAAATTTGATTCTCTGTAAGTTGTTCGTTTGGGGGGAGAAAGCCCTTCTGCTGCTAGGGTGCTTAGGCAGTCATTTTGAGTTTATATTTTTTAGAACATTAACTTCATAAGATTCAAGTCAAGCTGATAAAAGCATTGACCTGTTTAGCTATGTTCCGCTTTCAGATGTGATTTTGCAGATTGAAATTCCTTTCCTGAAACCACTAGAGAACAGGGGATAATAAACACTTGTGCATATGATGTTGCTGTACTGCTGCCTGATTTTTAATTGCTGGCAAGGCTAGATCCAAAAACTTTTTCTGAAAGTGACTGCCTCTTTTGCAGTTCGTCAAAAGTAAAGCTACTTCCATTGTGTTGCAGTGCCTAAAAATTAGGAACACAAAGGAAGAAAATATATTTTGTCTCTAATCCTGAGACAGATGTGGGGTTTTTAATCTCAGTAGATTTCAGTTAAACAATTAGCTAATTTTTTCAAAATGCCCTGATGAAAAACTTACCTTCAGCATCCTGAATGGAATGTTGGAAATGTTCTTCTGAAAGTATGCAACAAAATGTGTTTCCTTAAAGGAGAGAGTTTGGAAGAGGTGAATGAGTACCCCTCAATGAATACACTTGTATTGCTTTGTTAATTATAGCTGTGTAAGTTTAGAACTTAATTTGTTTGGGGTTTTTTATGTGAAAGTAGTTTATTGCCACTTGAAAGAAGTTTTACACTATTGTAAGGGTACTTTTATATGCATTAGGCTTTAACTTCCTCTGATTTTGTCAGCATGTTGCCTGCTTCAGAAAATTGGGTTTCTTAATTTAAATTGTTTTATTCCAGGGGTCGTTTTTAGTCTGTAAGTCACGTGATTGTGAAACAACATTTGAAGAACTCCTAAAACACTTTCTTTTAGCAGGTTCTTCCATCTTCCTTTTCTACTTCTTCCCCTTGTAGTCCCAAATACCAGTAGGCTTTTTCTCTTGTTTTTTGTTTGCCTTTCTTTTTTTGTTGGTTTTTTTTAAACATTACTTAAGATTTTTTTTTTTTTTTTTAATACCTTCAGTTAATGTAATTACCAATCACAGGTTATGGCTTTGGTTTTTTTTCTCACAGCCTCCAAGTACAGCAAACTTTTAAAAACATTTTTCAGTCCCAGTGGGTCTTGATATCTTTTTTGATAAATGCATTCTTATTTAATTTACAGTATTAAAAAAATAATAAATCCGTGGTTCAAGAAAAATTCTGATGAAGCATATGGGAAAGTTATTTTTAATTATCGTACATGTGCACTCTCTGCAAAGAAACTTTGTCTGCCTTCCATCGTCTTTCACCTTCTCTTGTCAATATGAAAAGAAAACAGAACTGTATTAAGGATAGGCATGAACAGTTGCATTGTTATCTACAAACTTAAGCTTTGAAGTGTTTTGTGGATTTTTTTGAGACTGAGAAAAACACACGAGTGCAAGCATTTATTTAATTTCAGTTTCTTTTTTTTTTCCCCCTCCCAATTACAGTCTGTACAGGCCAGAAAAGACTTAAAGATGCTCAGGGAGGAGGCAGCTCCTCAAAAAAGCAGAAAAGAAGCCACAAAACATCTGTGAACAGCAAAAAGAAGAGTAAAACTAGTAAGTACAGCACCTTAGTCTGAAATAAAAAGTGTGTGAAAATACCTTGTCATTTGTTCAGCTGATTGTAGGAGATGAAGTCTGTTAATAAAAAATGTATTAGGACAAAATGTTCTCCTCAGGGAATTCTTAAGACTGTTTAAATGAAGAAACTGCTCTACATAAGCTACCTGCCCAACTGCCAAAGTGTTTTTAAATTTCTTGTATTACTTCTGGACCTATTTCTAAGAGGTCCTTAATCCTGTATAATTCAGGAATCCTGTATAATTCAGGAAGGCCAAGAAGAATGAGTATTTCACATGTGGCAGAACTGGGACAGGTATCTCTGCGTCACGACAGCTGCGTGTTTTAGAGAGGAGACTGGGACCTGAAGGAAATTATACTCAAGCCTAACCTCTTGTATTTTCTGCAAGATAAGTTTTTAGAGGTTAATATCTCTACCCTGTAGCAAATATGAGAATAATTCCAGAAGAATATAGACTCTTGTTTTCATCCTGTGCTGTTACATCTACAGTAAATAATGCATCTTCTGCAGTTTTTTGTAGTTGTAGAAACTAATTTGTATAGAAACCACTGTACTGGGTAATGGAAGCTTAATAAAAGCAGTGGTGTATTAGAGGTCATATGCACATGTGTTTGGGGGACAACAAGATCAATTATTGCTTCATTCCACCTTTAGTAAAATACCAAGAAACAGCTAGAGACTGAAGCCTGGAGGATAACTATAAAAATTTGAGTTAAAGTAAGGATAAAAAGCATATGCCATGCCTTTTTTCCATTCTCTCCCCCAACTTCCTTCCCTGCTTTCTATTAACAGTTTTTAGTAAGAGTCTGTACTCTGTGGTCTGCTGTTTGCTTTCATACCACCTGTCCTTCATGTTCATTGATCTCCTCTTTATACTTTCTCATCCTTTTTAATTTCATTTCACTGGACTCCTCCTTCCATAATCCTTATTCCTTCCCTTGCCCCAGGAATTACAGTAACAAAACTGAATTTGCAAAACTAATACACCATTTTTAATCTTGCCATTATTCCTTTGTGAATTTACCCCTTTTCCTCAACCTATGTCTCCATCAGGATACAAAACTTCAAAGCTACTACCACGTAGTCCTTCGTGCGTATTTGCTCTTTTTGTTAGACTTCAGGTGGTACTGAATGTAATAAGGCAAATAAATAGATAAAATGTGAGTCAGCTGTAAGAAAAAAAAAGAAAAAAAGCTTCTGGCAACATTCAGGTATATCTGTTAAACTGCTTTTGAGAAGCCGTTAAACAGCTATACCTGTTCATCTCTTGCCTTTGCATAGAACCGGCCACCACCACCAAGCAGCCGGCTGGGCTCTTTCGTACCACGTGTCTTGGTATCCGGCTTCTCCTCTCTAGATCACCAGATTATAAAGGCCAGAACCGAAAGGTTCAGGGCTTGTTTTGTCAACACCCAGGGCAGGTAAAACTGAGGCAGTTGTATACATTTTTCTTGATAAATATGAATTCAACGTGTTTTTAAAAACAACTTTAGTGATGGAGGTTCTGCACATTTCCTAGACATTTTGTTCCACTGCTTTGCTAGGCTTGTGTTGAATTACAGGTGTCTTTTGCACCTGCTTTCACCCCAGTTTTATTTTAGTAATGCCAAAAAAACTTCATCCTTTCAGTCATTACTCATAAATCTTGTCTTTCAGACAGAATATTTTATTACTCTCCTGTGAGCGGTTAGATTAAAAACCGGTGTTCAGTTCAGCCTGTTGCTTTAGCATTAAAGTTTTTTCTGTATGAGGTGAAGTTCTTCTGTTTTGAGGCAGCTAAAGATCTTCTTTCAAAATTAGAAAATGTTACCATCATGTCTCAGGAATTTGTAGAATATGTCACACATATTCAGATTATTGATGGTCATTTTAGTAGAGGAAGATTAAAATAACGGTGACATAAGGCTAAGAAACGGCTGGTTGTTTACTCTGATTTTTGCTATACATGTCCTAAGAATACAGTCAAAGGTTTGTCTGTACTGTTAGCTCTAAAACGGGATAGAGGCTTATATATATTAAATACTGCATTAGAAATTGATAGTAAAAAAGGTAAATAGAAGATGGAACATAACAATCAGTCTTATGAACTCTTAACTAAAAGCACGGCCCCATGAGCAGGCAGATGGGGTTCATTTTGGCACCTAAGCTGACATGTTGGACAGTCTCTTTATTTTCAAATGTAGGCAATTTATTTATGGCTGTGGTTCTGAAGCACAGACTGCGATGCTGTCATGAATCATTTGAAGTGTAGAGGCTCCTTCCCCAAGGGGACCTTGAGCACTTGGATTGCATTCAAGAGTCTCCTTACAGGAAGCATGTCCTGACCCCAGCCCTTTATGTTTTTGCACACATGCTTTCAGCAGTATCCTTGCCAGTCTTCAGGATGGGCTGTGGTGCGATGGTCTGGTACTTTTATCCACGCTCTAGCTCTGTAGGATTTTGGTTCCCATAGGTTCACAGAGCAGCTCTAACTTCACCTGCACAACTGGGCAGTGTTTCTAGTGCAGGGCTTCCCTTTCACAGTGTGCCAGAATCACAGAGGCCCCATTTTATACCTGGTGTGTGCTTAAGTGATGCAGAGAGCATCAAGCCAAGCTACTACATCAGCATGGATTCTGTTGTTTTAGAGTAAAAGGATTTGGGTCACGTAAATTCCTGTTACATGAAAATCAGCACAGGGGCTGCTTCTGATAAGCTTCAGTTTGGGCTTTGTTTTGTAACAATGTCTTCTTGTTTCTTCAGCAAACAGCAGCGACAGTGACGAACTATCTGCTGGTGAAAGTGTGTCCAAGTCTCAGTCAGCAAAATCGGTTTCTACTGGCATGAAATCTCACCAAACCAAATCACTCACAAGAACACAATCTCCAGGAAAATGTGGTAAAAATGGAGAGAAGGAGTCTGATCTCAAAGAACAGAATAATCGTTTGCCCAAAGTTTATAAGTGGAGTTTTCAAATGTGTAAGTATTTTCTTGAAAATACACCCAGTGTCATCTTGTGGCATAGTGTAAAAAGGCTTTTTGAATGGTCTGTATTTTAGCTTTCTTGTTTCCATCCTGAATTTGCTGAAGTTTGTGATAAATCGTCATTTAAAAAAAAAAAGGTTGCTTTTTATTTGGGGTTTGTTTTTTTTCTTTTTTACAATTGCAGCACAGGGAACTGCTTATGTCATACTCTTCCAGGACTGCTTTTAGATATGGCTCCTGAGCTGACTTCTGTTCTTGTTGTCCTGTGTGTACCTGTCATTCTGGCATGAACATTATCTACTCTGTGTGCTTCTTCTGTTGATATTTCCTTGCTGTTTTACTCCTCATTCTCTAGTTCTTGTTCAGACACTTTGGTGATTGATTTGTAATTTTTTCCCCTTCCCGTTTTGCATTAGTTAACCAGGACATGTTTACTGTTTCTGGTATGAAGAACTTCCACTGTGTTTGTTTCAGTCAAGCTACTGGTGCAGCTAGGGGTGAGCAGTGTGGGAAGGATCATGCATATGCCTATCTGAAAAACAGATTAGTGGCTTATTAATTCCCTCATATTAGTGCAACATACCAGTTGAATCTGACTCTGCTGGGTAGTTTTTTTTACTTCCTCCCCAACCCTGAATTACTCTACTTTTAAAAGTAGTTTTTCCCTATTACTTCTTCACAATCAAGTTACATTGTGGTTACTCTGGTCACTCTCTTCAGGAGTATGTAATGTAATAGGTCTTTATTGTCACTTACTGCCCTGTTGAGATTCATTGAACACTTTTCCTGGTGCAACACTTCTAAAGGGCTTTTGCTCCTTCCTTTCTTTCTACCTTGGCTACAGTCCACTTGTTAGAGTTGCTTGGCAGAAGTTGGTCTGTGGAGTAGTATTTGACTCATTTTCTGCTGTTGCAGAGTCAGACACTTGCAGTGTCTCCAAGCTTTCCTCATTTTCCCACAGCCTAATATAGTTGTGGCTTTTGGTCCTTTGGTTCTGCCTTTTTTATAGGTTGATGTAGTGCATTTCACACCTAAATGATTCTTAAATGCCTTTAGATAAAATGTCTCCAGTGTGGCTTCCTTGTGATTTCACTGGAATGAATGGAGAGTTTCCCCTGCCTGTGCCACCTGTAGCTGTGTGCCATGCTGTGGAGAGCTCCCAGCTGGAAACAGCCAGAGGGGTAGCTCCTGTGCTGGCCATGTCTAGCAAGGAGGTCCTGTATGATTATTCCTTATAGCACATACGCCAGGGACTCCACTAGAACCACCCCACAGCTGTGCAGATTCCTGTTGTAGCCTGATTGTTCTGTAGCAACCAAGACAAGTCAGACAAGGCTGACCTGCCCAGTGTCTGGGGCCAAACTGAGCTCTAGCAAGGACTGAAAGCAACAGGCTCAAAGCTAGTTTTGGTCATGTTTTCACCAGTTGTCTTAAGTTTTCTTTTCCTCCCTATGGGAAAGGGAATGCATTTTTTTTTTCCTCTCCCAGTTGCTTTAAAAGTCCCCAGAGAGTGTGTGGTGGTATCTTATAAGGAATGATGAAAAATGAACTAATTTGTGGTGATAAACAGCAGCTGTTGCTGTGCTTCTTATCTTTGGTGTCTGCTAGCTCAAAGCACATCACTAAGATTTGAGTACTTCCCACTTCACTGACATTCAGAAGTGTTTGGAAATGCTTCAGTGCAATAATTAACAGGGATTGTTTAATTTGCAGCTGACTTGGAAAATTTGACTAGTGCCGAGCGCATAACAGTTCTCCAAGAAAAATTACAAGAAATCAGGAAACATTACCTGTCCTTGAAATCCGAGGTGGCTTCCATTGACCGAAGAAGAAAACGCTTAAAGAAAAAAGAGCGGGAAAGTAAGTGCTGGAAACGAAATTCTACTTTTAAAAGGCTTAATTGCGTGTTCTGTTAAGGTCCTGATAAGAACTGAGTAATTTGTAAGGAGATGTGTGTCATTAGGAGTGTGGTTTTGGTTGGTTTTGGGAAATGCTCTGTGCAGTTATTTTATGACCATTAGAAGGTGAGGATCAGGTACCCAGTGACTGTGAAAGAAGAAGAGCGTTAACAAAGTGTGCATCTGTTTAATGCTCTTGAGGCAGAGCTGCTTCATACAGGAAAAGATACACAGCAAATAAACTTTTCTAAGCAGTGAATGAAGTATCTAAGGGTATTAATAAGTTCTAACTTTTCTTCAAGTTACAGATAAATTTACTGTAGTATTGCTTGTGGGCCTAGGCTTTCCCCTTAGGATAAGGGATTTATTCCATGACTTTAAGGGAGACCAGTTAAATTTCTCCTCTTCCAGAAGCTGCCACATCTGTTGCTGTAAGGAATGTTCTACTGTGCCTGCTTCTAGGAATGCTGAAAGGATCATTTTCTCTGTGTGAGATATGCCATGTGTAGTAGGATGTCTGTCATGGCTGGAGCCATGATGTGGGAATGGCAGTTGCTGCTTGGTTGCTGGAGCAGGGCGACTGTGCAGATTCCATGCTGGGACAAGGTCTTGTTCTAAATCCTGCGGGAAAGGGAACAGTTGGCTGTGTTGGTGGGTCAGGAATGAGCTCCAGGTATCCTTTGGATGAGCCCTTGATCTGGGTGGTTGATGACTGAGGCCTACAAGGGGTAACAGTGCTGCACTGCCTTGCACAGGCTGAGTATTTCTGTCAGAGTATTTCCTACACAAACTAGGAAATAGAGGATTCTTTCTTTTTAATTGCTAGGCATTGGTTGCTCGAGTCAGTATGTACCAGTGCTCGCTGCTGAACAGGAAAACATCTCTGTTGCTTGATTTATGCATCTCTGACCTGTGTTTTCCTTTTCCTGTGCAGGTGCTGCTACTACATCATCATCCTCCTCATCACCTTCCTCTAGTTCCATTACAGCTGCAGTTATGTTAACGTTAGCAGAACCATCTATGTCAAGTTCATCACAGAATGGAATGTCAGTTGAGTGCAGGTGACAGCAGGACTTGCCAAAGCACTTTGCACTTAATGGCTGCTGAGGGCAACTCTTTTTTTTTCTTTTTTTTTTTTTTTATACTGCACAGTGGCACAAAATTCAGACAAGCACTATTTTGTATTTAAAGTTGTTTCTTGACAAGCTAACTTTGCACTTAAGTGCACTTTTATGAAGAAAAAGTACAACAAACTGCTTTTCCTCAAGCAATAATTGTTTCCAACTTGTCTGGGAATTGTAAGTCTGGTGACTCGAAGGCCTTCCACTGTGGCAAATGGAGGCTGTTCGCTGCCTGTAGAGACAGGACAATAAGTATATAGTTGTTGGGGTGATCTAAATCAATGTGGTAAGGCTTACTGTATTCCCTGGTATTTTGTTAAAGCTGGAACATTTGATATTTTTCCATTTATTTATGACAAATATTGAAAATATTTTCATTTGTACAAGCTAATTGTTTTTTAACTGCTAAGTCACCTTATAGTGGCTTTAATTGTATACGTCAAGCACATCTATTCAAAACCTGCAGTTAGTAGGATGTCTGACATCAGTCCTGATAACCAAATATGAGGATTCCTTTAAAAAGAAAAAACAACAAAAAAAGACTGACTAATGTTTACAGGTTTGAATTAGGCTTAAATAGGTTACTCTGGGTTTTAAGAACCTGTTAATTGGAATGAAACTACTGTACTTTGCCATTTTTCTATAAAACAGTATTTTTTTTTAATTTTGATAAAATACATTATGAAAAAGAAAGAAAATGGCTAACAAACTGTATTAAATCTTAATGTATAAAGATTGTATTCAGCCAGTTTAAAGTGTATATTTATTCATAATGGATTATAACAGGTATATTTTTGTGTTTTCTTGTAAATGTTTCTTTTCCCCTTAAAGCAACAAATATTTCATTTGTAATGCTTATTTTATTACGAGCTGCAAGGAGAGGACTTCAAGAGGGAGTAAGGTGTGAGTTATAATTTGTGGTTGCTGATACCAACACTGCCACAAAAGGTAGTTGTTTTTAAAATAACTAGCTAGCTGAGTGGTAGATGTTTAATTTTTTTAATGCCTTGTACAAATTCCAAAACCAACTTCAAAATGTTTTCACTTGTATTGATTTTATGTTGAATGGATCCCAAGCTCTCTCCTGTTAATTCTATACCTTTGTAAGACATTTGTATATTGCGGAAGTGTTCATTCAAGCTATTTAATACCTGGCACTGTTAATACACAGTACTTTATTGTACAGATTGTTTTACTGTTTTAATTGTAGTTCTGTGTACTTCTTTTGCCTGGGGAAATAGGGGCTGGCATGTTTTTCTTTGTTTTCTGGCAATACAACATGTAAGAATTTGAAGCATTTTGTTTGTAGATGCTAGAGTGTCAGAATCCTTTTCATTTGACTTTTCTAAGAAAAGCATTTTCAGTCTTCGTAGTGTGCGCTTAAGGTTATAACTGATTTTATTGAAAATGGTTTCAAAGTATTCAGAATTGTACAGGACTGTAAAAATTTGTTGACAGACATTGAAGGAAAAGCTTATAGAAAAAAGCTATAAAATATATATTAGGTTCTGCAGAAAATGGAGAGTTATGTAATATATTGTACAAATGTAAGCAAAGGCCTCTGAAATAAAATGCCATAGTTTGTGAATCCCTGATTTTCGTTTCTAACGGTTTAATTAAGCAACTGTAGTGTGTTCATGAAATTACATCAAGCTGCAGTATCAGTTTAGCAAATGATCTTTGATGTGCTGTAATGGGCATATAAAGATGAGCTAGAGCCAGGTGCATTTGCCTAATTTCTTCTTAGTGATTAATTCAAATCCATCCTCTTTTTGAGCGGAAAGTGAAAGTGTGGCCCATCAAGGCAGTGCCAGTTGAAACAAACTACTGGCTATAGTTCAGGTGACCAAAATACTGTTACACCTGCAAAGTGACGAATTACTGATGAGACTGACAGTAACAAACCATGATAAATAAGCTTTGGAAACATTGACTGTGTTAAGAGTTATGGTGGTCTGAGTCTGACGGGTGATTTTAATATTTTCAGTGAAGCTACTCAGAGGATATTTTCGTCTACGTTTAGTGGAATCAGTGTCATAGTAGTTCAGTTCTGCTCTTCAGTCTGAGTAGGCATAAGGGTTACGGATGTAACTGGGAACTACATCTGGGCAAGCAAGATTCCAAATTCAGCCCTTCACTCACAGTTAGTTCTTAATCAGCTCTCAGTTTTAGTGCCAGCATATTTGCTTTGATATGACAGTTACTGACTGTGATCTGGGGAGGATTTGTTTACCTGTTTAAAACAGGGATCATTAGTCATCTCCCTGCTCCCAAGTCGAGTTTTTGCATAAATAGGATTTTTGCTTTCCTTAATTCAGAGATTTAATTTTTGTCATACTTCTGATGCAGTTTAGTGGCTACTCAAACATTTGTCTGAATGTGTTTCATTGCACCTCTTCTGTTTGTAAATGGTACTCTCCACATTCATGGAACCACTTCTCTCCCAGTGGTCACAAAGAAAGATATCTTTGGCAAATTGTTAGCCAGGCAGTTTATCCCATGTTCCAGTGGGTCAAATCTGAGCTGCTTTTCAGGGTACATATTGGATGCAGCTTTACACGTGGGTGAGCTCCCTGCCTGGCATGTGCTCTCTGCTTACAGCTGAGAAAGTTTGCCACTAGCAGTGCCTGCTGGGATGTGCCTGTGTTCTGAGCACCTGCTTGGACCACAGCCTGAAAGGTGAAGCAAGACAACTAACCCCTGCTGTGTTCTCTACACCTTGGCTGAGTGACAGACTTGGGTTTGTGTGTCTCACAATTGGTCATGTTGGGAATAGCTGAGATCGGCATACGCCGAGAGAAAACGTGCTTTACTTGAAGGCTCTGCAGTGCTCCCACCTCCCTTAATTTACAGTCTCCACTGCTGCCTGTACGCACTTATGACTGGGTAGTTCCCATCACGCTGTGGAATTTTCCTGTTGGCACAGGTCTTGAACTCTCTCTCAGGCAGAGTCCCTGGAGGCTGTGTGCCTCTTGCTGAGTTTCAGTGGCTACGAGTCTCTGAAACAGGCTGGATGATGGCCGAGCCTGTTCTGCCCCTCCTGTGTCACTACAGTGCTGCTCTTGTGTGTGAAGGTAGCTTGGAAAAGCCACTGTAAGTCATGCAGCAGCCACCTGTCCCTTTTCAAGGATATGTGTATTCTCTTGGGCTGATGCCATCCATGAGGGTCACTACCTTTCCTGGCATCCAGGAGGCAAGGCAGGGGGTATACCTGGTGCATGTGTCAAGACGAGTTCTTACACTGTATTCCACAGCTGGGTTACTTGTTTTGCCTTTGGTTGGATGCTGATGCCAATAAAGCTGCCTACTGCAGCATCAAACGTGTAACAAGACAGCCAAAGCACCTTCAGGTTTGCTTCAGCTCCCCACGGTTCTGAAGGTCATGAGTTCAATGAGACAGCCCCACCACATGCTCATCACAGAATCAGTGAGGTTGGAAAATCCTTCTCAGATCATCGAGTCCAATCTATGACCAAACACCACTCTGTCAACCAGACCATGGCACTCAGTGCCATGTCCAGTCTTTCCTTAAACACTTCCAGGGATGCTGACTCTACCACCTCCCTGGGAATCCATTCCAATGTCTAATCATCCTTTCTGTGAAGAAATTCCTCCTCATCTCCAACCTCAACGTCCCCGGGCACAGCTTAAGACTATGTTCATCTCGAACTGATGATGAATGTTTCCAGGGTGCCCCGGCGCCCAGGCGGAGCGCGGCGGGACGAGCACACGCGCGGCACGGTCCCGTTGTGGCCGGGCGCAGCTCCCAGCACGGACCAGGGCTGCGGGGGGCGGTGCAAGAGGGAGCGGGGGCGGTCCCAGGAACGTGTCCCGGCCCCGCGCGTCGGAAGTGACGCGGGCTGAGCTTGTTCCCGCTGCCCTCGGTACCCACCATGCGGGGCCGCCGCAGCGGCGCGGGGACGCGGCACCCACCGGCGGCCAAGGAGGAGAAGAAGGAAGGGGAGTACGTGGTGGGGCAGGTGTCGGGCAGCCTCGGGGCGGGCGCGGCGCCGGCTGCGCCCCTCGCTCGCCTCTTCTGCGCCGCCGCCCCGCCGGTGCTGGTGGCCGTGCCGGGGGTGAGTGTGCGAGTGCCGGGGCAGCGCTCCCGGCTGGCCGGGCGGGTAGGGTGGGTAAGCTCGGCAGGGCGGCTATCGGCAGCACCGCTTCCTGCAACCGTGGGCTTCGGGCAGTGGCGCTCCGAATAATTTGCAGTATGTGAAGTAGTTGCAGGACTTTCCTGGAATTTTATGCTTCAAGTCTGTTTCTCTTACCATTTGTTTTTTTAAGGGGAATAAGAAAAGAAAGCGTGCAGAAGAAGAAGAGAAAGTGTCAGAAGACCAGAACTCGTCCGTCATACAAGAACCTCCCGTAAAAGCAAAGAAGGCCAGAAAAAAGGAACATTCAGAAGCAGAGAAAAAACTATCAGAGAGGTGAGTAGGTGACACCATTTTATCATAAAATAAAACCCTGCAACATCTACATTAACCGTAATATGAGTTCGATGAAACAATGCCGTTTTCGTCTACTAGTCATTTTCAACCTGGTGTTTAAGATTATTTTTAAGATTGTGCAAGTTGTCTGTAGTTTTCCGCTGAAGGAGTAAGTAGTGCAGCTTCTTGAAACACTAGGTCTGTGAAGTGCACATGCCCTGTTAGAGAGTCATCAGGAGATGAAGATGCATGGATCTAATTGTCCCTGGCACAGGGAGATGCTTTCTCCCTGTCCTTGGCTTTATCCAGCAGAAGTGGTTTCAGCAAGAGCAAGGTGTCAGGCAGAGTGAACTGTCTGTATCCTGCTGGGACTCTGTAGTGACACAGAACCTTTCTGTGATGCTCTGTGTTCTCTTAAATGCTTGAAGCGGGGCACTGTCAGAGCAGGCTGAAAGCCGCTCACTCTGCAGCGCAGTTTGGATAATAAAGTGTTCTTGATTGTAGCACGAGGTTAACATCTCATCCTCTCCCTGGCACTGGGTGTTGTTGCCTCCTCCATGCCCATGGAACCTGTTTGCTGTGTTTATGTCTGTAGCCTTCCAGAGGCTCCTTCAGATCTGCTCACGGTTCATGCTCTTCTGACAAGTTTGGATATATAGAAGTTTGTTAGTGCGTGGCAATATTCCAGAGGTTTGTACTGAGTGTGCAGGATATTGGGAAGCATTAAATCCATTCTTAATTCTAGCATGCAAAGATGATTAATTTTTTCTCTGTCAGTTATTTAATTCTGAAGTATTTCTGTATTGCTCCTGGTAAATAGTGAATGCAGTGTCCTGGGGACAGCAAATAATTTTTCATGTTACTGAATGGTCAGATATGTTTGTTTAATGCAAAATAAAATAATGTTTGAGATTTTAAGTTGAACGTAATAATTTAAAATGTAAGTTAAAATATCTTGGAGGCTTCAGTTCTTTGACCTCAAAACTCCTGTTTTTTCCCATAAATTGTAACCTGCCTGTCTTGTTTCTGGTCAGAGAGAACGCTTTGGAGCAGGCAGATGAGGAGGAGGATCAAAAACTGTTTCAAAACAAAGCGAAGCAAAAGAAAAAGGCTTCTCAAGCCATCACCAAAAATGTTGTTAATTCAGCTACGGGTGCTACTGCAAAACAGCAGAAGAGAAAAAGGGTGGCTGATGAAACAGTAGACAGAAGAACGGTGTTTGTTGGAAACTTGCCTGTCAGCTGTACTGTTCAGGTATGTGGGTGGGTTCTGTCAGCCGAAGGAATGAAAGGAGTTACAGCAGTCCTCAGTCTGAGGGGATGTTTCCAGCTGAGAAAAAATCATACACATTTGTGATTGGAACTGATTGGAAGGTAGGAAATAGTGCTTGTTCACAGAAACCATTAGAGACAATCTCTGGTTTCCTGGAGTTTGGCTTCCTACAGCAGTGGATGCAGTGATTCTTTCTTGAGTAGAATTAGTCAGTTTCTTGTCAATGAAAAAATGACTGAATAAATGAGAACTGCATTTACAAAGTTACTCTACCTCTAATTTTATATGCCAACAGTGCTTCAGATCGTTACATAAAACATGTTAAATTTATACTTTCTTCTGTAGTAGGAGGCGCAACTTCAGTTTTGGTGTTCTGTAGAAGAAGAAGCTGCCACAAAAAAACCACAGAAATAATTGTGAATTACTTGCATTTTTTTAGCAGCCCTTTAAGGGGCCTCCTATAAGTAAAAGGAAAACAGTGTAAGAACAGTATTACTTAATAATACTAAAACATAATTTTCATTATCAGGTTGAAAAATGTACTGAATATTTGTAATATCATTTGTTTAGGTACTGAAATCTCTTTTTAAGAAGTATGGACAAATCCAATCCATTCGCTTCCGGTCTCTGGTATGTTATTTCTTTTAACATTATATAAGAAAATTATTTGTTGATGTTAAAAGGCAGTAGTATTTGTAACGCTTGTATCTTCATTAGTTCAGAAGTAGTTTAGGGGTATGTGGGTTTTACTATTAGAAGAAGATGTTGGAGATGGAGATGTTAGCCCAGGAGCTCCACAGATACATTTTTTCCCTGTAGCAGCAGCTGATCCAGGATCAGAGCTTTATGTTCTCTGAAAGAGGAATGCCTTTATTATTGCTCATTTAGGTAAGGCATTGCTCACCTGTTTTTAAATCATAGTAGCACAGACACATTGATTGTAAATCAGTGCACTCACTGAAATAGTTGATGATAACCCTCTTGGAACTCAAGAAACATGTCAGACAAAGTCAAGACAAGCTCTTTAACTCCAAGGGGTTTTTAGACCAGCTCTAGGGTGAGCCACTTCCATCATTTGTATTCCATCACACTGTGTTGGCTATGTGTCTTTGGGTGGCACCTGTTTGAATTCCTCTTCGTCTTACAGAAAACCTTTGTGATAAGTTGACATTAGGCCCACCTAACTCAAGCTCTTTTTATCTTTAAGATTCCAGCAGAAGATACAGTATCGAAAAAGGTAGCAGCAATCAAGTAGGTTCCTTTTGTGAATTTTGTGTATTATTTTTCAAGGCCTAAACAGTGTTTAAGTGCCGGGTGTTAAAAGTTTGTCTGTATTAGATCCTTTTTATGTATTTTGTGTTTCTTTGTCTTTTGTCATTACCTTTGTGTCTTTAAGTTTTCCTAACAAGTAATAAAGAATTATGTACTGTGTGTACTAGTAATTTGTTGCCTGAGGTTGCATTTCTTACATTTTAGGTAGGAGGAAGATGCTAGAAGTCTTTAATTTCTTCAGGTCTGTTTGTGAGCTGAGGAAGCTTGCTCAGGGTGCATATATGGGCTGGGATTCCCTTGCAAATACAGGGGTGGCTGGACCTGCAAGGGAAGTGAAGCTGTCAGTGTGCACAAAACAAGCAGAGGCATAAATATGTTCAGCCAGAAGGGCTTGTGCACTGCACAGTATCAGCAGGATTTACGCAGTAATGTGTCCTTTTCATGTTCCAGGCATAAGGTGCACCCAAATGCAAAGTTTGTCAATGCTTATGTTGTCTTTAAGGAAGAATGTGATGCCCAGAAGGCTCTGAAGGAGTAAGTCTCAGTTTTGTTCCTCATTCCCTGTTGAAGAGGTAGATCAGGTAGATTTACAGCTAAATCTAAACAACCTCCCCTCTTTTGCTTGAGTCAGAATAAAATGTTGGTTCAAACTTAAAAGTAACTTTGCTTTTGGAACACTCCTATGTGGTAACATTGTCAATTAATTAACGCTTATTTCACTTTTTAAACTTTTTGCTTTTCCATAAAAGGAATGGAACAGAAATTGCTAGTGGATTTCACATCAGAGTTGACACTGCATCTAAAACCAGTTCGGTAAGTAAGATATGTGGCTAGAAATCCCCTTTTCTGGTTTGGTTGTGGGGGTTTTATTGGTTTTGTTATTTTCTGTAACAAATAATTTACTATTCTGTCTCTCTTGTTGTCTTTAGCATGATAATAAACGATCTGTATTCTTGGGAAATCTTTCATATGGTAAGTCTAAAATGGATTGTTACGCATCATTATTTAGCATTTGTGGAATATGTTAACATTAGGCTTTTTATTTCTTGATATTTGGGGTCGCATGTTTAGGTAGATAAATACCTTTTGCTGGAATTAATTCTTATTTGTTAATTGAAACACTTAAAGGGGTTGTAAGTTTCAAGTTCTGCAGTTTGATTTTTTCTTTATTGTAGGTAGCACTGCAAGCACTTTCAGTTCTTGTTGTTTCATGTTTTTTAACTAAATATGACTAAGTTGCATAGCCATGGCTTTCTAAACTGCTCAAGGGTTACCAATACCTGTTTGTAAACCAATTCCAAGTGATTGACAGTGATGGCTTCTCATTTTGATGCTTTCTGTGAGCCACGGGCTGAGTGACTCTGTCCAGGCAGGGCTAAGAGTTGGACTTGATGATCCTTGTGGGCCAGTTCAACTCAGAGTATTCTATGATTTGCTGTGCTCTGAAATTACTTCAGCAGCTTGGACTTTTCTCAGCATGTCTAGGTCCCATTGCTGTACTTAAACCCATACTATTGAGTTCAGCCCCTCCCCTTAGCAGAGAGAGGTTTATACCTACATCAGGGGATTGTATGAAGTGTACCTATACAACAAAAAAGAAAATAACTTGTCTTTTTGTGATGGCACATCATGTTTGTCTGCCTAGGCATGAGATGGAGGAAGCCTCACACATCCAGCCATTATCAGAATAACTGTATAGCAGCTGTGGTTGGACACTGTAAATCCCTTCTCCCCCATTCAGCTAAAATTCATGGCTCAGTCAATGAGCTGTTGAAGAACTGCCAGCTCAAGCTCATTATCATCAGCATTAATTCTTAGAAAGAAATTCTGGCATAAGGAGGAGCTACAAAAATGTATAACAGTAATCTTAATTTCTACTGTGTTCCAACCATAAATGAAATAATTTGAAAAACTTACTTCAGTCTTTGCCTTCATTCTTCTTTGTGATTTGTGTTATACTCTTCAGAGCTGGAGAATCAGTAACTGTCAAAGTAAATAGGCCTTTATAAAGTCTGCATTGTCAACTTGCTGGGATTTTTCTGAGCCACTGATAATTTGTCTACCTATCTGCATTCATATGATAATATATATTTAAATGTATTTGTTTGTGTCCCTGAACGGGTAAATGTGAAATAATTGGATTTGGGCCAGGCTTTTAAAGCCATGTGACTCCCTGAAGAGGCATCTGTTCCGTTGTGTTGCCTGCAGACATCCGTGATGACGCCGTGCGGGAGCACTTCCGTGTCTGCGGAGACGTCGTGGGAGTGCGAGTTGTGAGAGACAGGAGGACGGGCTTGGGGAAAGGCTTCGGCTATGTCCTCTTTGAGGTGTGTGTGAATGGCCTGCTCCAGCACATGGGAAATTGTTCTAAACCTCAATCTAGGTCTGCCTTTAGAGCATTTTTATCTGCTTTTTAGTAATTTTTTGGGGTGTGTATCTGCATATGTATGATGTTAAATGGTAATGTTGTTGTGTATGGTGAAAGCAGCTTGGAAGACTGATTCCGTGGAAGCAGATAAAACAAACTCTTTTAGGTTTCGTACATGCTGGGGTGAAAGAAGTGACTTTAAGGTAGAGACTTAAGGAGGGATGGATGATTTCATTTGGTATGAAATGAAATGTTTTCCCATTTCTTATGTGTCAGAATATGAGTGCAATTCTTTCCTGCAGCTGGTTTGCTTACTGGCTCTCCACTTTTGATTCATTACAACTTTCTTTCTCATGGCAGCCTCCCAGCCTCATCTTCCTTAGTTCATTTCCTGCAGCCCAATGGCTTTTTTTCCCAATTCTTCCTTATCTCTGCCTCAAACTTTGGTGTCTCATGTATGCTGTTTCATAGGCTGTTTTCAAGTATCTCTGCCTCAGTGTGTGGGCTGTGTGGTGGTGCTGGTGTTGCTGAGCAGGGATGTTGTGTCATTCCCTAAGCAGGGCGGTTTGAGTGCCCTTCATTGTAAAATCCTGCTTGCAAATTTTAAAGAAAGGTAACTAAAACTTTAAAAGCAATGAGTTGGAAGTAATGCTGATTTTAAGCTGGATGTCTGGTTTTGTAGAATACAGATGCCGTACATCTTGCTCTGAAACTCAACAACTCTGTTCTGATGGGAAGAAAGATACGAGTGCAGCGCGTAGCGGACAAGAGGAAAGCACAGAAAAGTCCAGACCAGTCCCGTACTCCCAAAGACAGAGTTGATAAGAAAAAGAAAAAAGAAAAGAGCTGCTCTAATGATTCTTTTGTTGGTGAAAAAGCAACCCCATTAAAGAAGAGCACAAAACCAAAAAGACTAAAAACTATTCCTAAGAGTAAAGCTGGGAAAAACAAACAGTCCTTTGATAAAAATCAATCTGATAAAAATGCTAATTAGTGTTACACAGATGGATGTATATGAGAGTGTTGTGTCATAAATTTTGTTTGCTAATAACAGCTGTTGTTATTCTTGGTGTTTGCTCTGGGGCATTTGGCTTCTCTCAGAAGGTAGCAGGAGGTGCTGCATGATTTTATTCCTGTGTTCCAGGAATCCATCTCCAGCCGAGGTCTTGCTGCAGAGGTCAACTGTGAATTCTTTCTTTTGGAGCTGTGTAGGATTACCCACAATAACTATAGAAAAAGGTGACTCACATGCAGACTGAGTCTATGATGAAATATAAATTGGTACCTTGATTTAGCTGCTTTTCTTGTCCAGAGAAGGGCAATGGAGCTGGTGAAGGGTCTGGAACACAAGTCTTACAAGGAGCGGCTGGGGCAGCTGGGGGTTTTTAACCTGGAGTAAAAGAAGCTCAGGGGAGACATTACTGCTCACAAAAACTCCCTGAAAGTAGCCAGATGGGGGTCGATCTCTTCTCCCTGGCAATAAGTGATAGGATGAGAAGACATAGGCTCAAGCCATGGTAGGGGAAGTTTAGGTTGGACATGAGGAGGAATTTCTTCACAGAGTGATTAGACACCGGAATGGGCTGCCCAGGGAGGTGGTGGAGTCACCGTCCCTGGAAGTGTTTAAGGAAAGACTGTATGTGGCACTGAATGCTGTGGTCTAGTTGACGTGGTATTCGGTCAGAGGCTGGACGCGATGCTCGCAGAGCTGTTTCCCTGGGCTGCTGTTTCCCGTTCCCCCGGCCCCTCACGGCACTTGACGGGCAAACGCCGACGCTCGGGCCACGCCCCTTTGGCCGCGCGCCTCTGCCCGCGCATGCGCCCCAGCCTCCGCTCAGGCGCTGCCAGGGGCGCCCTCTGCCGCCGCCGGCTGATGACGTCAACGGAAGCGTGGAGGGGTCCTTTCCCTGTGCCCGCTCGCCCCAAGGTGCCTGCGGAGCTCGGCGCGGGCCGCGCGGCGGGAGCGGGGCGGGGGCGGCGGCAGCGCCATGATGGTGGGCAGGACCAGCGCCATCGCCGCGGGGCTCTGCGGGGCGCTCTTTATCGGATACTGCATCTACTTCGACCGCAAGAGGCGGAGCGACCCCAATTTCAAGAACCGGCTGCGGGAGCGTGAGTGTCCCGGGACGCCCCCTCCCCTTCCCTGCTGTTTCGTTCTTTTCCCACCGCCGCGCGCTT
>VZRN01000486.1:99527-144394 GCA_013397935.1 Dasyornis broadbenti | reverse complement strand
TTTTTTTTTTTTTTGGCTTTTGGAAGACGAGCAGGTAAAACAATGTGATGTCTTACAGTGAAGCTGCTGTGGTGAGGCAGGGGTTGGTTGCAGCTCTCAGATATTTCATCGGCTGCATTCTAAACCCTCCTGGCAGCCCTGCCATTGGCTTCCAGGATAAGAATGAATGCCAGAGAAAACTGTTGATTAATCCAAGATGTAGAGCTCTTCTCCCATGGCTCTTCATTATTTCACGTCTTCAACATTTATTTGAATGTTTTAATAATCAGTGAGAGCTTTAAATGCAATTATAGGCACAAGTACTGAAGGAACACAAATGAATCATGAGAAATAAGGTGATACTTCTTATGCTGAGTTATTTCTGTTGGCACAATATATATATTATTCCTTTGGTAACTAATCTGAAGATAAGAAGTTACCATTAAGGTAGATTTTCTGGGCAGGTAAACATGATGTGATCAGCAGTTTAATGGATGGAAAAGTCAATAACTACATGGGCTGAAAATGAGTGTTTAGCTGATAACATTAAAATGCGGTTTAAAAGCTTTGGTTCTGCCTTCATGGATTGAATTTGAGTGGCCAGTGTTGTTGCTCAGTAGGGCGTTAATTCCACTTTCCAAAAGCTCCTCCACAGCAAATTATATCTGTCAAATATTTCAGCTTCAGGCCCTCACTCCTGTATGTAGGATTTCAGGCACATACCTCTTGTTCGTCTTCCAAGTCTTTTTTTTCCCTGCAGTGCGAGTCATTAATTGGGAAATTTTAGTGCAGTTAACTGCTATGTGCTTGTCTTGCACAAGCAAACTCGATTTTTGGCAACGTAATCAGCCGTGGGGGTTTCTTTATGATGTCAAATATGTAGTAGGAGATACACCAAATTATGTAAGGTTTTGCAGAAGCACCAAAAATTATTTTTGCATTCCAGGTTTTCATAATCTGAGTCTCTATCCAGTCGTGTTCTGAGTAAACCTTATAATTGCTCTGATTAAAAATTGACATTATCTTTGAAGTGAAAAACGAACCTGTTGTGGTTTGATAGGAGGTGGCAGTTGTCATTTGGAGGACATCATCGTATGACTTACGATTCTTGCACATGACGCACTGGTCTACATTTAGTTGTAAGGCTTGTAGGCACGGTAGAAGACTTGGTTTTTTGGGGGTTTTTTTTTGGGGTTTTTTTTTTGGGTTTTTTTTTGGTTTTTTTTTTTTTTTTTGTTTGTTTGTTTTGTTTTTTGGTTTTTTTGGTAATGTAAAAGATTATTTAGTATAGATGCTTCAGTGGTGCCAGGGATCTGGTTATTACAGCATTTTTACTGTTGGGTAGACAGGAAGGCATGGGCTGTAAAATACTTGACCAGGAAAGGTTCAGTGCAGCAGCCAGTTGTAGTTCTTTATGTAAGATGCTCCAGGTGTTGTGCAATAGTGGGGGTATGGGATGGCAAGCTTGTAAAAACTACCTTTACAGCACATCTTTTCCATCATCCTTTTTAGGATAAGATCCTTTTTCAGCCTTTGTGATGCAGATGACAGCCAGAATTTGGGAAGGACAGGAGATCTGACATGTCAGTGGATTGCCTGTCATATCTGGTTGAGCACGTGCTGACAAATGAAGAATCAGTTGGGTTTTTTGCCCTCCCAGTTGCACTGCACATGTCTGTGGGCTGTGTAGTGCCAAAATGTACATTGCAAAGGCCCATCATAAAAATGAAGTGACCAGATTTAGGTTTCCAGAAAAAAAATTTATTTCCTGGAAGGCTTGAAAAGCTACCAGTCTTTGATTTTCCAGATGTTTTAATCTTGCTTAGCAGGTTTTGTGGGTTGGTTTTTCTGTTGGGTTTTTTGTTAGGTTTTGGTGTTGCTAGTTTGGAGGCATGTCCACATTTAGTCCGTATTTGGGACCAAAAAATAGCAAAGCTATAAACATCTGTAGCTGCTTAGCTTCCCTAGCTGTATTTTATGATGAAAATATTTTAGATACGTTTACTATTTGCCTTCTTGACTGGGTAAAATAGAAGTGTTCTGGTTTAAAGTATAGACACAGATATCTTTATTCAGAGCCAGCCAGAATTTCTGACCACACTGAATTTTGCCCAAGAGGATCTTCTACCAGGACAGCAGAGTGAGAGGAAGGCAGTAGGGAGACTGCACTGATGGGAGCTGAAAATGCAAATGGCTTTTTGGGCCTTCTGCTCCTTTGTGGTACTGGTTGGGAAGCTGCTGGAGCTACTCAGGGGCTTTTGCAACCTGTGCCAGCAGGACAAGTTATCCATTGGTTCTCTTTTGACATTTGTGTCCTTGTACAAGAGCTGTGTCTGGAGTACTTGCCATTTGAGAGCTGCAGTTTAGCTTTGTGTTTTGGATGGATGCACTGCATTTCTGTGGTAATGAAGAGGCATTTGATGAACGATTGCCTTTCCCTTTTTAAATGTGATTATCTCTTTAGAAAAGAGGGAAGTGTTTCATTTTCATGGAGGTCCTTAAGGGAAAACAAACTTAGGGGGGTTTTTTAGGTATGGAGTGGTTCTTGTTTTTGTTTATTTGTTTGGGTTTTGAGTTTTTTAAATTCTTAAAGCCATTGCTTTTTGCTTGTCATATTACAAATGCAACTTTTGGCTATTATTGCAAAGATACTTTGAAACTAGTATTTCTTCCTAGCTAGTGTGGGAAGAATTCATAAATATCCTTTAGAGTTACTTGGATTTTGTTACTATTTTAGCTAGTGAACTTTCAAAGAGCTTGTAAAAAAGTATTAAGAAGAGAAAGAAAAGTTCCATAGTAGTCAGACTTGAAAGATTTAGTATATAAGTGTTCAGTTTTAAAATCTTGGTGATTCTTCATATTCCTTCATTATTTTCAGGTTCATGTACATGATTTCAAATCTGTGCGATCAGTGGTTAAAAGCTTTCATTAGTTCCAGTTACCAGCGTATCTTTTGTTTTGTTCTTTATTTCAGAATGCTTCACCTAGTGAATGATACCTTTTATAATATTTTAGAAGGTGTCATAGTCATGCCAAGAAAACACATTTTTCTCCTGAAAATGATGTATAAATGTTAAGCTGTTACTCTTTGTATTTCTCTTTGGTGTTTTTGCTGAATACACTACGGTTGCAACATGGCTTATTTTGATACTAAAACATTTCAAATACTAAATTTTTTTTTACTGCGTCTTTAGGATTTTATCTATTATCAAAACTTTTTTGCATAGTAGTGCAGTTTAAAGTTTTGTGCAAAATTATGCTTCCAAAAAGTTGGAATGAGCTAATTGAAGCAAATTTTCAAGAGAAATTCTTTAATATTGAAATGCACCAAAATGATAAAATTATAGGATGCTACAGTTCTATCCTCTTTCTGTATATCATGTAAAATAATATATGCAGGTCAATAAATTGTGGAAATCTGAAGTGCTAGGTGTCTTAAGGTGTTGTGTTAAGGTAAAAGGGTGTTCTGTCTAGCTAGAATGTGAACTCCCTTTGCCTAAAGCACACAGTCTTGTCAGTAAATGTCGCCTGTTAGGATATCACTCTACTAGGGAATAGTATTCCTGAATGTCTTCATCATGTGGACAGTTGAAAAATTTTAATTGCCATTTAAAATTGCTAGTCATATTTGGAAGTATTTCCAGCTTGTAAAATTGTATAAAAAGAAAAATCAGGGCTGGGTCACAGTTGTTCTTTGTCAGTATAGGAGTTTTCTGAGCAGACACTGAGGACAAAGAATGAGAGGACTGTTAAACCATAGGCTGTATTCAAAGGTTTTGTTGGTGTAACTGTTTTAGTTGATGAACTGAAGACTTACAAAAATTACTATTCTAAGGAAATTGCCGGTGTTAGTATAGTTATTCTTTTTTGTATAAAGAGATGCTACTATAAAAATATCCTCATACCTGCCTAGTTGCATTAAATGCAACTTTAATTTTAATTACACTAATTTTGCTGGAATGATACAACTTCATGTAGCACACCAACTCTTTGCATTTAGGTTAGGCAGTTATATCCGTAAATGTTTGTTCCATCTGTAAATGTTTGGTTTCTCAGATTTCAGAAATGTATGCTTTAATATTGCTCTTGCTGGGGATAATGAGATAGTGCCACTCATTAACTAGTTCCCAAGTCTTTGCCATAAAGTAGGTGAGAAAGTTCACTGTGTGTATCTGCTGTGACCTGCTAAAGTTCCCCTTCTTTGGTGGTGCACCATACGATTCAAAACTAGATAGCCTTGACTTGCAGACAGTTCTTCTGTGGCTTATTGTTTGAAATCATGTAGATAATTCCTGTATTACTCTAATTCTCTTTGCTTCTGTGTGCCTGCAGTGCACAAGGTGTGCTGTGCTGCAGGCCCTGCACAGCTGGTGTTTGCTGTAGCCGTCAGGAGAAGAAGAACTGCCATTCTGAGTTGGTGCTACTGCCAGCCCTCATTAGACCTCTAAATGATGTTCTGTTGCACAGAGTGGGTTGCTGTCTTGTGCTTGATCTTCAATATTTGGATTACATTACCTGTTTCTTCTTTTGAAAAGAACTTTGATTTGTTCATGGTTTCAGACTATAATCTGAAGGGCTTTTTAATTGCAAGTTAAAAATAAAAGATGTTTTTATTCTTACAGGAAGGAAGAAACAGAAGCTTGCCAAAGAGAGAGCAGGACTTTCCAAGGTAATACTGTGTTCAGTAACACAGTGCTATTTTGAAAGATGTTTCATTTGTATTATTTGTAAGATTTACTTAAGGATTTGTTTTGATTCCACTGTTGCAAACACTCCTGCAAATATGCATTCTTTCGTTTTTTTAACGCTCACAAATAATTGTATGGTTGTTCCTTCTTTGTGTCAGATAGAGGAGTTATATTAGAAAGTACAACATTCACTGTGTGATTTGATGTTGTCTTCCTCTTTGTAAGATGCATAAGGACTTTTCAGACTTAAAATCATTGGTGGGATATACCTATAACTGAACTTGATAGATTGTTTTGCCATAAGTATTTGATTTCCATTTTGGTATCACCAATGGAACCAGAAAGAAAATAGAAGATTGCTCTTAAACAATTGCAAGAAGTATAGTTGTAAACATAACACACCTTAGAATTTGTATTTGCTCCAAAATGAGACACTTAATAAACCGAGTAGAGGTATTTCAGGCTCTGTCTCTCTACAGATTTGTGATGCAATGTTATGAGACCTGAGTCTGATTTTCAAAAATATTCTGTGTACGTTTACCTTAGTGGTGACAGTTGTTTTTTTGCCAGTGTCAGTGTAACAATATGGTTGTGTGCATGTTTGATTTCAGTTGAGAATGTTTTCTGCTTCCTGTTAGCCAGTGTTGAAGGGCTGATTTAACTTTTACTGTGTCTGTTATAGTTGCCTGATTTGAAAGATGCTGAAGCAGTTCAGAAGTTTTTCCTTGAGGAGATTCAACTTGGCGAGGAATTACTAGCTCAAGGTAATAGCATTTTTTTTTCCAAAGGGTAAGTTGTAAAATAATTTTTTGCTACCTTTGCTAGAGGATGATTTTTATGCACTAAGGAATTATGGGGAGTCGAATTCATCTAAGAAAATCTGCTTCTTGTTTCTAACCTTGTGTGTTCAGAGGTCCAGCAAGGAAGGAGAAGAGCTAAGTGTGGATTGATTCACGCTAATTTAATCTACTCTTGGTGAATGTTTTATGTAAATGTGTTACGTTGTGGGAGATGGTTGATTTAAAAACATTATACTTTGTCATACAGGTGAATATGAAAAAGGTGTTGATCACTTGACCAATGCCATTGCTGTGTGTGGGCAGCCACAGCAGCTACTACAAGTTCTACAGCAGACTCTTCCACCACCAGTGTTTCAAATGCTTCTAACTAAGCTCCCTACAATAAGCCAGGTATGTGACACGTTCCCTGTTGTTCCGGAAATAATTGAAATACTTATTTTAATCAATACATCAGTCTTGAGTATTGGGGTTTTGTAATCTGTTTTTTTAATATGTTCAGTTAGATTAAAAGAAGCTTTTTTTTCACCTGAGATGTTAAAAATCAATATGAACATCATCATGTAGGATTAATAGCAACCAGGATAAAATAGAAATACGAAACTTCTCTTGTGTGCAGGGTATGCTAAGCTCTTGAAGTAGAGGCATCTGACCACAGCTCTAATACTATAAGTGGATCCATTGTTTGCCAAATACAAGCTGGGGGGACTGGAAAAGCAGTAACTTTATGGCACTGGGTCTTGAGGGTTTTTTCTAATTTGCATATCTACACGTGTGTATAAGTGCTGTGAAAGTCCATTGAAATGTTTCTGTTGCTTTTGCTACCCTGTTGCTTCTGGGAACAGCTATAAACACAAGGCCTTAACTAGCACCAGAACCCATGACAATCTTGGAAGCTTGGGAGTTTCCCTGATGATAAAAGTGTTAGTAGCTCTATGTATAAAATGTCCTCCTGTTTCAGTCTGAGTACTGAGCAGGTAATGTTGTTAATATGCTGGCAGTCTGTTGTAAAATAAATAATATGGTTTATGTTCTTGGAGGTACAAGGGGACTCCCTAATAGTGTTACCTGACTTAAAGCCTCAGTGCTGGGTATCAGTTGGCTCTTTTTACAGCTCAGGCCTGGTTACATTTCAGGTTAAGGTCGTATAGTCAGTGGTAACACTTGAAAGTGTCAGGTACACGACATGTAAGAGTTGGGGAAATGATTGAACAAAAATGTTTCCTAAGACAACAGTGCCAAAACCCACATGGAGGTCATCACTTGAGGTTGATAGGGTATTGTTTATCTGACTTTGGCTTTGTTAGGTATTGCACTGTATGTGATTTCTGTGGAACTGAGTTCAAAAGCTTTAGTCAAATAGATTGCCATTTTTAACTTTATTCAGTTTGTTCAGTAATTACACTGCTTAATGTTCAGTGTAAAATTACACTGCTTGATAATCAGTTGCCTACTGTCAAATTTATGTAATTGTGAATGAGTTTTTCTCCTTCTTACAGAGAATTGTAAGTGCACAGTGCTTGGCTGAAGATGATGTTGAATGAGGTCACACCACAACGGGGGGAAAAAAGTTTTCTTACCCCAGAAGATGAGCATCAGTAGGGGGATAAAGGGGCAAACATAGTAGTTAATGGACTGTGTACCACATCGGGTTCTACCAGAGTTAAAATTAACTTTGTGTAGGTGGGTTTCGCAGAATTTTATTTATTATCCCAGTGAAAAGTGTATTTTGATAAGAATTCATTTTATAAATACACTGTGTTGAGTTATCAAAGTATCACTAACTTCATTATTATTAAAATACGCAGTTGTAATGTTGTACATATACAGACATAAAACTACGACCTATTAAAAACCCAATGCTCATTTTTGAAAAAATGAAGTTATGGCAATAAAGATTTATCTGCACTTGTGTGTCCCTATAGTACTACTTTGGAATCCAGAATATTTGGGCGTCAGAGCAAATGATCTGAAAATGACAACATTAAAATTTATTTTTAATGTTATGTCTGGTCTTACAATTCTTTTAATTAAGTTTAAAACCTTGTGTCATTTCCTGAGAAAATAAAAATATGATCATGTTAAACAGTAACAAATCACCTTAGAAAGAGTGGTAATAGCTGACTGGCTGCAGAAGGAAGGGACGTTATTTCTGTTAGGAACAAAAACATGTAAAGTGATCAAGTCAAAATTACTGGCAAACTTGAAAGCTCTGTTAATACAGGTGTCTGAAACAAAGCTATTTGGAATAGAACATGGGGCAGATTGTAAGAGCACAAAGGTTGGGGGTTTGAAAAGCTTGAAACTTTGCAAGATAGACAGCTGACATTTCAGTCTGTAGTCTTCAAGACCATAGCAAATGGTTGTTAACAGTTTTTTTTAAGGCATTTGCCTTAAGAAAAAATTGCACTGATAAGGTAAGACAATGATATCCCTGGGGTAAAGAGCAAAAGCTAATGGAATTAGATGCAAAATTTTGGTATGGTGTGGTGAATTTTCCTTTGCCAGTGAAAAGGAGATGAATAATATGCAGGCTCAAGTGAGTAGGAGAAGTGTACTTGTAAAAGCAAGCTTTTTCATGGATAGAATCTCCTAAATGCCAAAACAGATCGGCTTCTACTGTTCTCTGGGTTTGTGCTCTCAGCACTCAGGTGGCAGAAAAAACAGTTAAAAATGTAGCTTTATCTTTTGGCACAGGACTGATTTTTAACTTGAGGAGAATGCTTTGAGGTGTGTCTTTCAGAGCAGCTAACAGTTTGTGCTAATAATGCTGGTAGATTAATAGTAAGGTACTAGATGACATAGTCTAACTATAAGTGAGGTACTTTGCGAGCACTCTAGCCAACGTTCCTGTCTGTCTCTGTCTCATTTCAGCCTTGTGTAAGTTTCTTCAAAGGCAGATTCTCCTCAGTGCTTCAGGAATTGCCTCACACAGGATTTTTGAGAGGTTAAGTGGATAGTTGATGGTGACCTAGCAGTCAGTACCTGAGTCTGGGAGTAGAAACAGCTCTTACTGAGTCATTCTGCTGAGATGGTTTGCTATGGAAGATATATTTTCCCCTTAACCTCTTGAAAACATGATTTCCAAAGATTTGAGGTGCTATTGAAGCTTTCTGTAATGTGACAAATACTGAAGTTAGGGGTTGGTATCAAGAAGCGTGTCTTAAACAGCTGGTTGTAGTTTAATCTTTGTACTTGAACTGTTCAGGTAGCATAAGGTAAAACTTAGTAGCCATATTCTTCACGTGACAGTGGCTGGGGTGCTCTTTTAATTTATTTTACAGGGACAAAGTTATTTTGCACTTTGTAAAAATGCTGTGAAATTGCAGAAGGTTCTGGTTTTAGTGAGGCTTTTTGAAGGAGTTTTTCTTTTCCCTTCTAACCCTTAAAAGTAAAAAGTAGGAATTCTTAGTTAATGTTGACAGAACTGTTAGTATATTTACCTTCTGTCTTGCTGGTCACTTCAGTGCATCTTTTTAGTTCAACTTTTAACATTGTTAAGGTAAATCAAACTTCCATCCTGCCTTGAAAAAAACCCAAACACCATAAGACAAAAGTATCACTCTTCTGTCAAACCTGAGCAATTTTCTACACTCTTAGGTGTAATGATGACAATTTAAATTCACATTTTAGCTTACAGCAAAGTTCTCCTGAACCGTGTTTCAGCAAGCCTGGGTGTCAATTCTGATTTTGATGGACGGTTTGGTGACAGTCTGATTATGTCTATAAGTGGTATTTTATGTAATAAGCATCATAGACACACATATTGCTCTAACCCTTTTACTTTTCTTGAGCCTGCAGAATTTTAGATAGCATAGGTTTAAATCTAGCCTTAGATGCAAATTTATTCTCATATCTGATAACCCCGAAGTACCTGGTTAGTATGCGAGAGCAAGCTCTGATAGCTGTTTTGAGTGCCTTGGCTAATAGGGTGGGAATGCTGAATAGTTTTGACAAGGCTTGAATTTTTTTCTTTTCCCCAAATCTCTCAGTGAAGCTAATACTGTGCAATGTGAAGACTTGGAAGATAGTGTCTAGAATGGGGATTTGTGGTTGCTCCAAGAGTGGCAGGCTGACAGTGGTACAGCTAAACACGCACAGGCCGCAGATGTTTCAGGCACGAGCAAAGACGCTGCTTTCAGACACAAGCGAAGCGCAGGTCATCGGAAACGTGGTGGTAATGATGGATGTTGCTGCATCAGCAGTAGTAAAGCCATTGTATTAGTTGTGCTTAGTGCTGTACAGTTCTTTTCGCCTGTGTGAATGAAAAAAGTATGAAAGTGAGCCATTCCAGTTGTGGATTTGCTGCTACTGAGCTCAAAGCTGCTGGGGAGTAAGATCTGTAATCTTATTTTACTTCAGGTTAAACTACTAACCTTTCTTCCAGAGAGAACCATCTTCCCTTCTGTGTTTCTCTAAGAACAAGACACTTGTTTTCAGTACTGAAAGGATTTCTTATAAAGAAAATGAGAGGTCTGTTAGTTTTATGTTGGGAAGTCTTCTGTCATCGGTTACGAACTTCTCAGGCAGCTTTTTATGGAAAAAACCCCACCCAGCTAGTTTCTTTATCATGCAGGACTACCTTTGATGTCTCACCATGAAGTTTTCTAGATAATGGAATCAAATCCAAAACCAGAGTGATCAGGCACACTCTGAATCATCTGGCACTAATTTCCTTCCCCTGGGGGCTGACACAATATTATTATTGCCCTTAACTTGAAAAATTGAGATGTCCCAGCTCTGCTGTGTAGGAGGCCAGCCAGCCATCATCAAAGTAAAGCTCCAGCTATTTATGCAGTCAGAAGAATCTTTCTAAAGTTTCATTTGTACATCTGTTGATGATGTGTTTAAAGTCCCTTAGGCTGAATAGTGGCCCTACATGACTGTTATGTTACAGTTAACGAGTTAAACATCAAGGGAATCTTTGAAGTGGTCACTAAGTGCTTTTAGTGATTGTTTCAAAGGCATGTTGTGCTGCACACCCATGCTTCTGTGGTTTTTGTATGGATGTGAAAAGGGCTGATGGGGAAAAAAATTCTTCAAGGCTTTTGTTGTACGCAAGTTTTGGTTTGGTTTTTTAGTTTGTTTACATTGACCAGCATAGGTTACAGTATTCTTTGAGCACTATAAAAGCCTATTACAAAGAACTGAAACTTGTGCTTAATTCATGAGGACTGGGCTAGCTTTCATCAGAGGCACTCTGGAAACTGAACTTCAGGTGTGGGTAACAGTACTTATTTGCTGCACTTGTACCAAACTCGAACTTCTCAAAGAAGATGTGGACATCTAATGCTGTTCTCAAAGGGCAGAGTTTGCCACATCCTGTGTATGAATGTGTGAGTGAAGCCATAGAAAACAGCTGGCCCTTCCATGACATTTTTTGTACCAAACTGTCCAGCATACTGGCACTACATAATGGGCAGCTTTTTCAAAGTACAGTGGTTCTTGAAAAGAAAATCCAGGTCCTCTCTTCTTTCCCTGCAGTAAGGGCTAGTTGTAGAGAATATTTACCGGACATCTTTTGATGAGCGCACTATCCTGTTTTCTCATCATTGCTGTGACTTAATAGTCCTTAACTCTTAAAGACGTCTGTGCTACAAGCTTTTGACTCCAGGCATACAGTTCCTGTTTCATAAAGGTCAGCCTTTAATAGGTTGATAGATGGATGTCCTGCAGAGCTCACTCACAATTACATCATTTCCCTTGCACCCTGAGATGTTCCCAACCCATCTTTGGGATGAGTGGGTGTCTGGTGGTGCTCGCCCATGGTGGGAGAGTTTTTTAATGGAGTGAGTGTTGCAGCTGGCATAGTGTTGCTGCAGCCTGCAGATCTCTTGGGATGGTCCATGCTGCAAGGCAGTTGTGAGTGGCTTTCATGTATGAAATTTCTAGTGTGCATGGAGGCAAAAAACAGATGAAGTCAGATAGTTCTGCCTCTTTCCATGTTGGACCCTTACAGCTAAAAACTGATTTGGTCACACAATCATTTACTTGAGCAGGTCTTAATCTAAACAGCAGAGGGCAGTTTTGCACACACATTTGGTGCAAGTTCACCCTGCAAATCCTAGTTTTTAGAATCTTCCTGTCTGGTGAGGTGATGCAATGCAGCATTTGGTCCAGACAGATTTGGTACAGTGTATAAGACTGGCTCAGTGTGGCAGCAGTGGAATGTGTTTCTACTGATAATACCTAATTTTGGCTTTTTAAATCCTGTGTGTTTAAATTGTTGTTATGACATGATTAGGAGGATTTCCCTTTTCCCCTCCATCCTTCAACACAAACTAGGTATCTAGATAAGCCAGCTGCATTGTACAACTTAAACTCTGCAACAAAATACAACTGTATCTGATTCCTAGGCATGCAAGAGAAGTTTTCCCCTGCCCAGCTGTGATTATTCTGGGTGAGCTTTGCTAGCTGGAATGAAAAGAATGCACCTGTTAGCTGCAGTAGGGATGGAAGTGAAATCTGCATCTTGAGATTTTGCCTGGAGCAGGACTCTGCCTGTGATGGCCCTGTGAGGAGAGCCAACAGAAAAAAATAAAGGGGCAAGATATTACAGGTTTGTGACAGGATGCATTTTCATTGCTGGTTGAATTTCAGCTTAAGGTGACAAAATCTACTCACCCCATTGTGATCCTGTAGCTGACATGAAGTGAGCTGATCTCATACCTTGTCTCTCTCATGCCTTGGAGGCAGCTATTTGCATTGTAGTGGCACCCTGGCTCGTAATGGAATCTTAACTACTCNTGGTGGTGGTGGTGAAGTGTATATATGCTATACAAGTAAATGGAAATTTTCCACTCTTGTCAATCAGCATTTTTCCAAACATTCAACTTGTTAATAAGAAATTCTTCAAAGTCTGCTTAAAACATGACAAGTATCTAGAGAAAGCTGTTTAATAAAGATACCGTCTGAAAACCATGCTTCTTCTCCTTCCTTAGGTCACCCTCGCTATGTTACACCCTGTAACATAGCCTGGAAGATACAGAAATTTGCTGTAAAAAATGAATATTTGCCTATTTTGGCATGTATGTAAAAGAGCATTTCCAGGAGCTCTGAAACAACCTGGTTAGCATCTCTTGTTGTATTTAATATTATTTAGTGAGAAAGAATGTACATTCAGCTTTGGTGATTAAAATGACAATAATTATTGCATGAATTTGTTAATTATAATGCAATGACTAATTAAATGGAGAAATGAAGAAAAGGGATTCTTGAGCAAGCATGTTCTTTGAGAAACTCTCCTCTGTTGTTTTTAGTTGATAGTACACACCTAATCGATTTATAGCAGTATTTCGTTATTGGTGGGAACAGTCTGGTTTTGGTGAAGATTTACTTTCACCGCACACTGACCTGGTATAATGTAATTGCTTGGTCGTGTAAGTTACCATGAGGCAGACTGCCAGCTCCTAGCATTAAGGAGGTGGAAGTTTTTGCCTCTATGAAGAAGGGGAGTCCCATCTGACCCCACGTTACAGCCTCCATATTTATTGAGTTCTTCTAGTTGAAGTTTTTGCTATAATGACACTCACCTGAATTTGCATAAGTATGAGGGGTTGCTATTTGATTTATGTTTCAATTGTTTTTATCTCTCCATCTAAAGTTTTGAGGTTTAACATCAGGTTCCTTGGCTTATGTTAGAAGTTGTCTGACACAACTAAGGGCCCTTTTTTACTTTGTAGGGATGTTATTTACTGGCCATTGGCACTGGTAGAATTCTTAGCATGAAATTATTATTATTACTTCTGTATCAGCAGAGATGTGTGTGGCACTCTGAAGAATCTGTTAGGATGAAGTCTGCTTCTGCAAACTCACAGCCTGCAGTCCTAATCCTGTAATTTACTCTGGCATGGTCCTTTCCTCATGGACACCTAAGCAGTTGAGAGCAGGACATTGGGACAGTGACACAGGAAGGGAGAAGGTAAGGTTTAGGATAGTATGATTGTTTTGGTAGAAATTGGGTGGGTGTTTTATCTGAGTTTTGTTTGAAGCTCTAAAGCTTGCTTCTTTTCTACATCACATTAATTTTAGAATAGCTGCCTACTCAGTGCTAGTTACTAGTGCAATCAGGAAAAATCAGGCTTCAGCCAACCATAGATCTGCTTATAAATCATGAAACCTACCAAAAGAAAAAGTATTAAAGGCACTCTCTTTAACTGAATAGATTTGAGGCATAACTTCCCCCCAGCTGAAATCAATAACGTGAGCTGTCAAGCACTGGGTTAATTGCTCCGCTAGCAGTCCTGCAGTTCATAAATACCTTCTGCATTGAAAATGTAAGAAGCAATCTTTTAGAAATCTAGCTTGCTGTTGGATAGCAACTTTAAAAGGATCTCTGTTCTGTCAAAACTTAGTAATCAGCCCACACCATAGTGCCTGAAATTCAGTGACACCATCACGCAAATAGGAAAGCTGGGTCATAGGTATTAAAGCAGGCATAAATAAGAGAAAGAGCTTAGAAGGCAATGCAGTGAGTAGGTGTCCATCCTAGATGATGGATTGCAAACTGTGAAGGCTTGATAAAACCGTTGAAAATTGAAGAGGTACTTTACGGAGAGAAAGTTGTAGTCCTGTTTTTACAGCTGCCTCATCCTTAAAAACAATGCAGCCTTCTAGAGCAGCTTTTGACCCTCAGAGTCTTGGTGATTAGAGCAGATCTGTTGGCTCAAATAGCTCTATCCTCCTATTTTTAATTTGGAGCTGGTTTCCAGAAACAAGATTTGGACATGCCTGGCAGGAGCTGGTTATGTGGTAGCCATATATTCAAGAAGTCAGATGATCAGACTGGTATGTCCTGACACCCTCAAGAACCAATGGACCGTCTGTATCTTAGTGGGAGCTTGAGCACTAAACTTGAGCACTAAGCTTGTGTACCACTTGGGCACCTTGGCTTCTCTGGGCAACTATGAAAGTAAGTGCTCATAAGTTATGTTGATTCTCTAAAGGGCACACAGCCCCTGGGATAGAATGTATCGGGGCAGCACCCTCCCCATGCTTTTGGTCATAAAATACGAAGGAGGGGAAAAAAATGGACTCCTGCGTAGAATTCCTCTCTTTATTTTGGTTGTTTCCAGGATTGTGGTAAGACTTCGTCCCAGCTGACAAGGTTAGGAGCAGTGCTTTCTTTACTGCATTGCCCTTGAAGATCTTCAGCAGGCCTGACAATATTTGTCATTAGACTTTAGATCTTTTCACAGATGGATGTCTCCTATCTTGGGCAGCACATTTTCAAGAAAAACAGTGATCTCACCCTGATTTTAAAGAAAAAACATCAAAACATTACAGTCTGACAGAACCAGCAATGGTTCAAATTCAGGAGTCTACATGGCCTTTCTTTTTTTAAAATCTGACTGTTCCAATTCTGCCTCCCCAGCTCCTGGTAATGTTGCAGGTGATGTGGGCTTGGTCTCAGGGAGTGACAACATGAATTGTTGTTAACTGATGCAGGAGTGGTTTTGTAAATTCAAAGTATTTGTAGGTCCTCATGGTATACATAGTCACCAAAGAATTTGTAGAGACCGTCACTGGGTTTTTGAAGACATGCTACTGAGAGAGTAGTTCACTGGAGTAGCATAGATTATCTTTATTAGGGTGAACTTAACTGTATTTTCCTTTTTCCTTGGAAGAGCGCATAATGTTTTGCTAATGTCAAAGAATATCAGCCTTTTGACATGCCTGCAAATGCAGTATAGCTGTGCTCTTGTGAAGCTTCACAGGACTCAGGGACCAAAGACACAGAGCTAATGATTAACCAGACACACCATCCTTTGCCCCAGAGCCCAATACAGTCTGCTGCTAATCATCTTTAAATGCCCATAAGGTGTGAGACTAGTCATTCATTTCCAGTGGGAAGTGCACATGCTATGAGGCAGAGCTTTGTGGGCAGTCTTGGATGCCTGATGCAAGGCTTCTTCCATTGCTTCCCAAAATGATGGTGTCTTGTGGCAGAGTTCAGGCACTGGGAGTGTTTCTGTTTTCTGGGTAAATGTAAGTCTGCTGTAGGCAGGATCTTTCAATTTAACAGCTTTCAGTGAATGTCAGAATTCTCATACACCAAAGTTCTTTTTCCTTTTTAACTTGCTGTGTGAAGATCATACAAAAGAATTTGTTCCACTGTCCTTTGCTGGGCATCTTCTGAAGACCAAGTGCTAGCCTTTTGCTGTCTAAGGAGATTAGCACTTTGGCTTTTCTTTTTTAAAGTTTTGAAAGGTTAACATTTGTATTCTTTTCAGAACATAAAGTAATGTGTCATGGCAAAGGTACATAGTAGAGTCAGACTTTCAGGGTTGGCACTGCAGATAGTATCAGGGCACACAGGTGTTTGGTCCAACAGGACTGGGAACAGGGCATCAGGTGTAGATTCAGGCCTGTCTCCATGGGACAAAGTAGAGCTCACTGTTCCTGCCAGCCCATCATTTTGCCATGGACATCCATACGATAACTGCAGAAGATGACAGAACTGCAGTAGCTTTATGTGCAGCAGCAGCAGCAGCAATGGCAGACGAGAATCTGTGGGCCTCGGTGTAAACACCAGCTTTTCCTAGCAAAGCCAAGTTTGTCTTAAACTTCTTTTTGGTGGAATTTTTCCCTTTTCCCTTTGCCTTCCTACACCTGTCTTTTATAGACCACGCAGTTTTGCAATTTTCAAGCTTGGCTGTAAATCATGGGAAGGAAAGGGGGCCCTGTGTCCAGGGAGCTGTGTGCTGGCCAGCGGCGGGCACCCAGTGCAGGAGGCTCGGGGAGCCGGTGGAGCCCTGCGGCTTTGGCTTCCAGAGCTCGTGTCGCTAGATGGCAATGTGGCACTCCTGCAGCTGCAGCTCCTGAAAAATTGCTCGCTTTTCCTGTATTTATCTCTGTCAAACTGATGATTGCACCCACCACCTCGGCAAGAGAACAGAACAAAATCATTTCATAGAACATTACAGCTGTTGTGCCTTTTTCTTTTCTTTCTTCCCTTTTTCCCCCCCACAGTTCTTTGTCCCACAGCAGGGTGCAGAGGTTTAAAAACCTTCTTTCTTAATCACTCTCCTTCTAAAAACAGAGAAAACACAGCCTCTTGGGAGCAATTAGCTGTGAGAAAAGCATTTCCCAAACAATTGCCAGGAAATATTGTCTTCGCCGATATTCCTGATGTAACACTGTCATTCTCAGTACTGTTATTCTAACATACTCGACTGAAAAAACAGCAGGATACAGATCTGTAATGCATGATCTGCAGCTTACCACCTACCTTACCTTTTTATATACATTTGCTTTCAGTTTGCATGCTTCCCCCACCCCCTGGAGCCATTCTGTTTAGGAGAGTGAAGAATTATTTGTGACTCTCCTCTTGTGACTAGTGTATCAGGCCAAGACTGTGACAAGGCAAGGCTGAAAATTAAGGTTATGCCTCTGCTGCCTGGGTTCCTGATTGAAATTCACTGTTGTGTGCTGCGGAGGGGATCAGGCTGCACGCTTACAGCGATCCCTCCTAGCCTTAAAGCCTTGCAGCCTGAGAGTACGTGAGGCTGGTGAAGCCTGAATTTCAGTGGGAGCAGCTGGAGAGCAGGTATACATGAAGCAGGCAGCAGAAATACATTGAGACCAGGGTCTCAACCCTGAAAGCCCTCTCTCCATTTTTGTATTCATGGAAGATGGATCAGGCTGAAGGGTGGGGAGAGGTTGGAGGAATGGTGGTAAACTTGAAGTGCTAAAAGCCAGTGTTAGCAGTGGCTAGGAATTGCTACTAGCTATCCAGATAGCTGTGTGTACACATGTGCGTGCCCATTCGCATGCACAGCCATAGCTGTTTGTATTGTGTGGTTCAAATTTTGTCCTTCTTTAAATAAATTCGTGGAGATTTGAGAAGCGAGCCTTGCTCTGTGGGACAGGGTGTGAACTGAAGCACCTTCTGGAAGACAGACAGCAGTGTAATCCTTTCATTCAACCATGTCTGCAGCTGCTTTTTATAAACTTGGCATAAATACATACTCAGTGAAGCCAGGCCTGTGTAGCTGGAAAATATTTTCCACCATCCAAAAAAACCGGAGGATTGGAAAAAGAGGCCAGAAATTGTGCATAACATGGAATGGCCTTGCTTGTGGTTTTTTTCCATGACTTCCTCAGCTCATTTTTCTGCTGCCAATTTTAGAAGCCCATAAGTCATACTTGTTAAACTTTCTCAGTTAAAATGTAACTCTAAGAACAAAGTCATATGATACGTTGCAGCCAAATAATCCTTCCAGAGCCTCTGACTGGAGAAAAGCCACCCCGACCTGGCCAGCTTGCAAACCCACAAGGGCTCCTGTCCCAGGAGAGGCAGGGCTGAGGGGCAGGTTCACTGCCTGAGGCTCAGCTGTGCTGCCCACATGGGTGACGGCTTCAGCAATATCTCTCTGCTTTTGCCAGGGTGGTCAGGCAAAAATTTCAGCTCCTCCTCTAGAAGGACTTTAAACAAGTGGCTGAGCAGAGGAGGGCGTGAGGGCAGGTAGCACAGAGGGTTTGGCAGTGGAAGAAGGTGCTGTTGTGGTCAGGGTGAAGGAGCTGAGGGGTGAGAGAACAGCAGGTTACCAAAAGCAAAAGTGAATTTGCTCGAGGGTTCGAAGAAAATACATCCTCATTCTCATTCAGTGCCTTTTTAAGTGTTGAATCAATATGAAAGTACTTTTATGCCAGGAGCAATACTTTTGTTTGCCAGTTTTTCTCTATTTTATAGGGTGATTTTGCTTACACCAGGCCCCAGATGACTGTCTTGAAGTGCCATCCCTTGTCCAGGTCTGCTCTGAGCCCTTGGAAAGACCAGAGCCACAGTCACTGCTGGGAGGATGTCACTCTAAATTTACCCTTGCCAGTAGCCAAGAGTGGGATCTGGCTGTTGGCCCTGCTGGTAGTGGTGCTCCAGGCTGCCTGCGCTGGCAGTTCTGGCCTGGGCCCCCATGACCTGCTGGTGGCTTGGGAAGGCAGGGAATCCTGGTATCCCAAGGCTACTTCGGGCAGCCTCTGTGCCCAGAGTGTGCAAGTCTGGCAGGGTGTGGGGGCCTAGAGCAGGCAGAGGAGAGGCAGGTGAGAGGAGGGCGTGGAACTGTGAGGGGCTTCATCTGCTCAGAGTTCTGGCCCTGCCTCCCCCTTGTGCTGGGGGCGGAGCAGCATGAAGAATCTCCCTCTGGAAAAAAAACCGGAAGAAAATACTTATGTTTTCCCCCCTAAATATCAGCTTTGAATTTGGTTCTGGCCCTCGATGGAAACTGAGAGAGTGTCTGGATGAAGTCGGGGGAATCACAGTGCTGCACAGCGGCTGCCGGGAGCGGTGGGCCCCAGAGACCGCCTTTCTGCGGCAGGGCGTAACGCCCTCGCGAAGCCTGTGTGGTCTTCACGGGAAGGGAGGAACTGAGCAAACCCACTGGAAACTGGCAAGGGTGTTGTAATGTTTTTTGGACAGCCTGTTTCAAAAACCAGTGACTGCCTCTCTCTCTCTCTCTCTCTCTCTCTCTCTCCCTCCTTCCCTCCCCTGGCAGCCGCTTCCCATGCCATGACATTGAGGGAGGTGGTGGTTACTGATGTAACCACAGCCAGGGAGAGTTACTTGCCCAAAGTGCAGAGGCTGGATGATGGCCAGAGAAATTTGCTAAGGCTGGGTTTTCTCACAACGGACTCCCTGTCCCTCTGCACATACCTGTAACTGGGCCAGGTGCTTGGCACGGCCACCTCCCCAGCCGAGTACACGAGGCGGCAGAGCTACTCAAGCCAGGAGGAGGAGAAGAAAGAGAAAAGGAAGAAAATGGTGTTCTTTTCCCACATGAATGCAGACCCAATAACATACCTAGGCATGCATTGTTTGTGTCACTATGTTGTAATTAATAACACTGCCTATTCACTGAGGCCAGCTGTTCTTCGTGCTCATGGCTGGAGTGTGGGGAAGATCATGAGGAGAGGCCTAGCAGTTTTTTTTCCTGGATCACCACCTTTAAGTTATTGTGACAGACCTTTAAAAGGATGTCTTTGTATGAACTGGAATATAATGCTCAGCTGGGTTCTTAAATTCTGGCTCTGTTGAGAAAAGAGATCCTTTCATATCGATTGTCATTTTGTATGCAGTTCAGGCACCGACTTGTAGAAAATCTGGGCCAAGAGAGATATCATTAGGTATTTATGGGGGTTTGGTTGGCTCAGCAGTCAGTTTTTCCATTGTCATGCCGTGACAGTAGTGCATTACATACACCCTCAGGAGACATCCTTCTGCTACCACAACAATAAAGGACTTTTTTTTCTTTTTCTGACTCATCTTCAGCTTGGAAAAAAATGCCAACCACCACCAGTAAATATAATTAGCAACAGGCAGATATACTGTAGGTAGCTTTCAGAGCCCATTGGGATAGCTCCTGTTAAAATATATTCTCATGGTCGCTCACCCACACTTAGACCTCCAGCTGCATTCCTGATTATACTTAGATGTTTTAACATAGCCTGGTGATGTTGTAGGCTGAGGAGCCTTTTCTAGTTTGGACGAAGAGGAGGAATATATTTAATGCTGGGATCATCTTTCATGCAAACGCAGGAGCTTTGGCCAGACTCACAAGGCAGGAGAGTACAAATGACTGTGCTGTGCTGGATGCGAGGTCTGCTTAGCTCTTTATCCTGCCTCTGACAGGGGCCAGCAGCAGATGCTGGGGGAAGGAGGACAAGAAGCAGAGTAAGTCTAGACTGATTCTGCCCCAATGTGCCCTCTTGGCTCCCTGCATAGCTCTTCTCATTCACCAAAGGACAGGGGAAGAGGAAACTACTTCCTTAGGCCTGTTCCCCAGCCTCTTTGTGTCCCTGCTGTACAGAGGCCATTGTTTGTTTTGCTTCCCAGATGTTGCTTTGGGTGGGATGGAACACAGACCCAGGTCTGCTCAGCTTCGCTTTGGATCCACTTGGTCACGTGAGGATTTCTGGGTTAAATGTGTCCTGGCCCCCTCAGTATTTCCCTTATGTAAGCGTGATGGAGCTGGGAGCAGGTGGCATACAGCTGGGCTCTGCTGTCTGCCAGGTGGGTGTTCCCTTACACCGCAGGCCGAAGTCTGCGCAATCCCAGTTAGGGGCTGCTGCCTGTCTTGTTTGTGCCATTGGAGCACCACGAAGCCAGGACCCGGTCTTTGGGTCCATATTTCACCTTGGGGTGAGGGCTGACACCAGTCACATGACTATGAGCAAGCCAGCTGAGAGATTATATGGCGTTGTTTATTTATTTATTTATTTATTTTAGCCTGTGACTAAGATGGGGGAGTATTTGGATGGAGCCACTCCTCCCAGAAATTGCTGTTTATATTTCAGTCTCCTGAGCAGAGTCAGTCATATCTGAAGTGCTCATAGCCCAGCAGTGGTATGTAGGCTCTGTTGGCATGCCCTCACATAACCTGGCATTCACACTGCTGGACAGAGTGTGGGCTGGTTGTTTGCTCATCGTGAGCGCAAATGAGCAGAAGTTTTCCTCTGTATTCCTGATTGCTGAGCTCAGAGGGGTGGAGGAGAGGAAGAGCAAGCTTCCCTCTGAAAAGTGGCCAAGGATTGAGTAGGGCCAAACCTGAGGTTACGCTGAGAAAAATGACACAGTGTGAGTGGGGTGGTGGCTCTATAGCCGCAGACAATATTGCAGGGCTCACTTGTGCTGCATGTGTTCAGCACAGTCACTTGTAGCACTGCTGTGTGTGTGTAAGCAAGTACCTGCTGCCATGTGACCAAAAGGAGAGATGTTTTTAGAAGCATGCGAGGGTGGTGTGAAAAAACAAGTCAGCTGAAGCATCCTTAGCTTGTAGGACACCTGTAGGCTAGTAAGCACAAATGAAACTGTGCACAGAAACTCCTCAAATATCAAGCTGGTGTTTATTTCCATTATCTCTACCTAATTCCACCTGTGTAAGCTACTTATTTCTTTGGGATCTCATCAATTCAAGATGGTGGTTGTAGACACACCTAATCTCTGGGGGAAGGGCAGAACCAGCTCAGACAACTTTAATGGAAAGTGGTTTCCCAAAGCAAGGGTCTTTGCCTCTGTGGTAGGGCACAGGTCAACATAAAGAACTAGCGAAGAAGAATTTAAAGCCTAGGGCTTTAAACAGCACCTGACTAGCTGGCTAGCAAACTAATGGAATATGGGGAAACAGAATTTTGTATTCTTGAGCCAAGGAACGTTTGGAGAATCCTGTTCCCATATGTCATCAGTTGCTAAAACAAGTCTTCTGGAAATGCAAAAGTTTGTCTCTCTCGCCTTCTTGCCCTATAGCAATGTAAGCAGCACAAGTTCATCTGAGTTTTGTGATAAATGAGTAATCCTGCCTCCAAGGCTGTCTGGGACTTCTGCACCACATCCTTGCTCCAGCTTGTAACTCAGTACAATATTTTACAGTGTCTGGGGTAGAGATCATTTCTTCTGTGTGGCGTGCTGTGGTATGTTCGTTGGGTACAGTGCTGTCTGTGAGGTGAGAAATGGGGCAAGAGTCCTCTTGAGCTTGTATCAGGCATTTTCTAGTTTAGCACTCCCTAATTCTTCAGTAAGTCCCCTGATCAGCTAATGACTGAAGTCAGGCCTGCTAGCCTTCGGTCAGCAAACTAAAGCCTGGGGTGTGTTTTCCTGAACCAAATTTGTAAACAAGGCATAGACCAAAACTTTTAAGCTGTCATGGCAAGGGCTAGGAAACGGGAAGAAACCAATGCCAGCTCAAGTGAAGTGTATGCTGTGAGTGGTGCTCTCATTTCCATCAGGCAGGACTTTGACATTCTAAACCAGCAGCTCAGCCATGGCAGTGCAGCAAAAACCCTCCAGAGAAAGAAGACTGTGGAAACTTCCCTTGTGTTGGTGGGACCTCCTAGTCAGGGCCCAGCAGCTGTGGGACTGCAGGGAAAGTTGGTGTGATGCTTGCTCATGTGTTCAGTGAAGGACCTGCAGGCTTCAAGCAGCCCTCCTGTTTGTGAGCTCCTTAATCTATGTCTTCAGTGGTAGCTGGGGGAGAGGAAAAGCATGTTTCTAGCCATGTTGAGGTTGACCTTTTTTCAATGAAGAAAGACCTAGATATTAGTGGTTCTCAGAGATGCTGACTGAGACAGATTTGGTCTTGGGAACACTTATGCAAAGATGGGGTATTCCCAAGGAGGTAACTGTGTGAAACTGGTGTGAATGGGGCCAGGATCATGAGGTTCTGTTCTCTAAATAGAAATTTTATGTTGAGGTCAGTGGGAGGCACAGGTGTGTCGATCTTTGGGTGGATGGGGGTTTTTGCCACTGCCTGAGCATAATGGAGAACCTTGGGGAAGCCTTTATAAGTGAGTCAACTACCTGCACCTTGCCTGATTTATGTCCCTCTGGCTTGTGCTGACACACAGCCAGACATTGGCAGCTTTCTTGGTGTCTAGATCACTGCTTCCATGCGGTTAAAACAAGTGACTTTCAGAGAGAAGGAATGGGGTTAGGAAGAGGAAGCTGCTGTGTGAGACAGCATTATTGAATCATGCTGGGCTTGGTTTGGTAATTCCCTCTTTCTAGGCCCAGAGTTTCAGTGGTTTCATGTTTCAGCGCAGCGCAGCATCAGTAAGTCCGTTCTTCCAGAAGGGTCAGACATAGTTTTAATTCATCCCTCCCCTTCTCCCTGGGAGACTAAAGCTGTTTAACAGCAACAATTTGGGTTTGGGCTGCAGTCTGAGCAGGAGGAAGCACTTTTGCTTCCTGCCAGCTTCTTGTCCTTCTGCAAGTAGGCAGGGACATCTGTCTCCTTTCCCCCTGTAATCACTGAAGTGTCCAGCTGACCCTACACGAGTTTGGCTGCCTGTACCTCAAACGCAAGCCAAGGCCGGTTGTGAATGCTAGCGACCTCCAAGGACTGGCCGTTGGCATAGTTTTCCCTCTGGCCTCACCAGCTCAGGAGGAGCCCCATCCAGTCATGACAAAGTTGGAGGATGTGCTTTTACTGACAGTATCTAAGGAAAATTTGTGGTGGCAGATGCCAGTGCATTTGTGTCGTAAAGTTGCTCTGTGGCACTGAAGGACATTTATTGAAATGAATAAATAAATGTAGCAAAATAAAATTCAGGAAAGAAAACAGCTCAAGAGGAAAGTTACAGACTTAGCCATCAGCCTGGTTTCATTCATTTTGGGCTGGGTGACAGTCACAAGTTCAGAATTCAGTGACATTCAAACATTTCTCTACAGGTGAAGGGACACAAAATGAGATCTAATTTGTTCTTCATGGGGCATCACTTTCTGGTATTCTTTTTTTTCTTTATTTGGCAAGAAACTACAGGTAATTTATGTCAATGTCATCAAAGAGACATTCTTGTTACTCTCACAACTGTGACCTTGTATCTAGTTAGAAGAATTATAGTGGGTAACCAGTGAGATGCTCAACTTACATCCACAGGGCAGATTTTCCAAGCAGCAGCTATGCTGGCAGGGCTACCTGCCATGCTGTCCAGCCACATCGGTGCCAAGTGATTCTGGGAAAATGCGGGCAGTGACGCCATAGACCAGTAACGACGGAGGTGAATTCCTGGAAGAAGCCTTCCAAGAGCAGCAGCCCATGGTGCAGCATAGTGTGGGATGCACCACTGTAGGGACAACTGAAATGTGAGAGAAGGGGTCACACAGTCACACTGGCACGCTGCAGTGTTCTATCCGCACAGCAGGCAGCAACCTTACTGAACTGGTCACGGAAAATGGGCTGCTTGGCCAGGAGGAAACAGCTTAGACATCACAGCTTTCATTCAGCATTAGCTGTGAGCTGGCCAGGAGCTGGCCAGCCATAAATTGTGTTTAGAGTTTGTCCTGCCAGCTGCGTTACCAACAAGGCAAAAACTGTCTGAGGAACAAGGCTCAGGTTCACACACTTAAACCATACCTGTCATAAGGTTGCTAAACTTTTCCCTAGGGCTGGTACTACACTATTTACTGTATTGGCACGCTGTCTTTTCTGTTCAACTGCTGCATGATTGTACTACAGCGCGTGCTGTTGACAAGGACTAAACTCAGATTGAGCTGTGTAAAGAGGTAACTGTGGCCTTGATCTCTCCATGATGAAACCAGAGTAAATTACTGGATGCCAAACGAGTTATTCCCTGTTTATTTCAGTTTAAGCAAGCTAAGAATCTGATCTTCAGATCATGTTATTTCTCTAATTCAACTGGTCATATTTCTAAACTCATGTAATGGTCAAAATGATCCAATAAATGCCAGCACACAATCCTAGCACTTGCAAAACATTGAATGTATATATTGGCACTTTTCTTATTTGCTGACTGAAGGACAAATAGGTTTCATATTGGGACATCCAAGTTTGTTTCAGCAGCTGGATGCATGACAAAGCCATGTTATAATCTGGGTACTGATTACGGCTTTGAAACATGTTGGCTCAGCATGTGGTGGATTTGGATGCATAGATAGATCAACTTTTTAGTGACCTATGGCTTGATTTCAGCATGGAGAAGATTGTCAACATATTTGTGCTAATTAAGGAAACGGCATGGGAAATTCCTTTCCATTGCAGATACAGCCAGAGCTCAGGAAATGTCATTGTTCCTCAATGTTTTTTGTAACAGCCAGTTTGCCTTGAAGTAGAGAAACAGCTTTGTGTCTAAACTGTATTTCTAAGCTGCACTGAAGCTTGTTTGGTTCTTGCCCAAGTCTTCTGCTTTAACCTGCTTCTGGAGGATAGATTGAATGGTTAGGTCACAAACACATTAGGAGAAAGTTTCAGCTGTTTTTGGGGCCAGTAGTGCAGGCTTAGATTCTCTGCCTAGATTGGGTTTATTTGTAATGTTGACAGTAACTGAACACCAAAAAATAAATACAAGTTTGTGCTCATGCTTTGCTGGAATAACTTTCTTGCTGATGAATAATACTCTTGCCCAACACTAACTCTTTTCTTCCATTCAGACAGTGTTTTGGATATGTTATTCTACTCTTAACACATTCCCATGTTCAAGTTCCCAAGAAGGCAGGCTGAAACATTGCCAACTCTGTTAAGTTCTTTCTGTTACACTGAGTCAGCTGCTGTGATTTTACCTGTGCTCTTGGTCAAAGTATTACACTTGATTACCTTTTTGTTCTTTCTTTTAAACATAAGCAATTGCATTACAAGTGTTTGTTCCGTGTGCATACATTTCCTCCTACTTCAATAACAAAAGCAGCACATTACTTTTGTTATTAATAAGACAGGTACACCTAGAAGCCCTTGATGTTTGTGCTGTGCATTCCCAGGGGATTCACAGCTCAAACACAAAGGGCAAACAAAAATGGGAGAAATAAGTGCCTTTATTTGCATTTATGAACTGGGAACTGAAGTAACCACAATTAAAGGGGCACTTAATTCCTTCATAGTGAAAGGACAAAGGAAGGAGTCTTCAGTGAGGCTATAAGCAGACCCAGGACCAGCAGATCTCTGTTTTGCAGACAACTCTGGACTCAGTCCTGCTCACAGGCCCCAGCAATGCTCGGTCCAGCAACAGCCATATGTCCATGTGCCTGCCTGCCTGCCTACCTGAACTCTGGCCAGCAGCCAGGTATTTGCCAGCACCTTCGCTAGGTCAGCACGGTACTCCTGTTCCTGGTGCAAGGTGGTCCCAGAGCTTTTGGCCTTCTGCCCACTCCGCTTTAGTAACAATTCTTGCTGAATTGATGCCTGCAGCGAGAGATTGTGATGGCTGCTTGTATTGAGCATTGAAGGCCTCAGGACGGCAGCTTCCATAAGCAGGGGTCATGGCAGTCATTCCCCACGTGCCAGTCCATGGGAAGAGTTTTGCAGCTCTTACAAGTTGAAGGTGGAGTCAGCTGTAACCTGACTTACCTTCCTTGGCATTTTGAAGTCTGGTGAAACATGACGCATAATGATATTTATTCTGCCTTTGCAAGTAGGAGACTGCATTTAAGCCAAAGTGTCTCATCGGCAAACCTCACCTCAATGCAGAGTGCTTATTCAGATATAACCATGAAAATGAGGGCTGGCTAAATAATGCCTCTGACTGAAAGGATTCACTGAAGCTCATTATAATGATCTTAATGGCTTCCAATTCAGCTGTGTCTGTGATATCAGAGTGCAAAGGTAATTATGGCAGTGCTAAATACTATTATTATTTGATATTAGTGACAGGGTGGAGGTGAGACCTGGTAAGCCCTTCTCCCATCTGGCCTAGAGAGGAATGAGGGTTACCCCTTCCCTCCACCCCTCTCAAGGCTTGTGAAGGAAGGACTGTGCAGGCAGGGTGGAGCCAGGACTCTGCTCCCTCTTCCAGCTGCAGCAACCTTGACTCTTCCTTTGCCTTCATGTCAGGAGGTGGCTTCTTTCCATGTGCAGCTAACTGAGAGAAAGGAGAAATGTCTCCACACCACCCTTCTTCCTTCTGTCTTGCCAGCAAAGGAAGCAAACATGCCTTCTCTCTCTCTCTCTCTCTCTTTCTCTTTCTCTCTCTCCCAGACTGGTTTTGCCGGTCTTTTCCTCAGTTTACTCTCTTTCCAGTGGCCCTCTGCTACTACCTGATATTGCTGGATTTCCCCATCATTTTTATTTCTTAACTGTGTGATCTTGGTGGGGCTTCACCAGCACAAGTGCTCCTTGGCTTGCGTGGGATTTCTTTTTTCTCTACGTTGGCAGCACAGACTCTGAGGGCTAGGAGGGGGGTGTTCAAGCCTGGCTTTGTAGGTCTCAGACCAGGTGACCTCCTGAGGTCCCTGCCAACCCCAATTATTCTGTGTTTTGGAGGCCTTGGCTTGCTATTGACATAGCTCTAGCCCAGGAAAGTGCTAGCCTTTTGACCCATGAGAAGTTTTTAAGGAAACGGTGATAACTTACATGGTTAATAATTAGCTGCCTGACTTTTGTGTAAGGCCCAACAGATTACGTGATCTGAGGGAACCCTCTGTGCTACCAGAGTCTGCAAGGAAAGCTGCAAGCAGCCTTGCCGGCCCTCCTGGATCATGGGTGAAACAGTGAGAGCACATTCAATTAGCTCTGCTCACTGATCACGCCAGCCTGCGCTAGGAGAAACCTGTGCGGTGGCGGTGAGTCAGACGCAAATGATTACTTGACCCAAAGAAAGGCTTGATGATACACTGAGGCTGGGACACACCAGCAGTGATTATATGATGATTCACTCCCTGTGCTCTGCCATTCAAAACATCCTCTGTGTTGCACAGGGAGGGCCATTCACAGAGGCTGCAATGAGGAAGTGATGTTTGCACCTTTAGCTGCCACCTTCTCACTGAACCTTTCAGCAGCTGCCTGTGGTGTGACGCTGGTCTCCCTCTGGGCAGGCTGACACTGGGGAGGTGTGCTGGCAGGGGCAGCTCCCTCATGTGCCATGTGACTACAGCAGGGCACTTCTGACGATAATGTCCGACCTCACCCTCAGAGGGTTTGGCCAAAGTCTAGTGCAGCCAGGCGTCCCAGTGTCCCCCCAGAGCCATTCTGTGCAGTGTGGAAGGACTTCATTGGACTTCAACGCTAAACTGAGGGGCAGATGGGAACTCAAAGTCCTTTAATTCTGTGTGCTCCAGCCCATAATTTGCACATCATTATTCAAAACTCTCATAAATTCTTTGCAGAGCTGTTCTCATTTCCATTTTCCCTGCTGTCAGAAATGTGCACCTCACACAGCCCAGACTGCTTCTGTGTTTCTTGTATAGAGGGGCACATAGTCTGCTGTCTATACTTCCCTTCTTCCTGTTCCACCCACCTTTTTGTCCTTTACTCTTCCTCTCCTCTCCTCCAGATCCTCTCCTGCCAGATGCATGCACTCATATAGTTTTACAAAAATGGTCTGAGTGTACTGACTGCATCTATCTCGTTCTGCTAAATGCTTCCCAAAGTGCTGATATTACAGCATGCAGAGCAGGGAAGTCCTCAGCACCTGGGAAGCACCGTTTTTTCCTGACCCAGGAACTGATACTGCTTGTGGCAGTTTGCTGGCCACTGGTAAGATCTGAGGCACAGAAAGTTTACTCATGTTGGCTGGGACTCACAAACGTGTTGGGGCTAATAAGGCACATGGTTTGTATTCCGCTTTCCCTGAAGCTAAATTGAGCAACATATTAGTTAACAGACAAGGCATTACTCAGAGCTCCTAAACCTCGTGTTTTGCCAGTGACAAAGTTGCAAACTTGAAGTACAACAACCCTGACGTTTTCTGTGTAGTGTAAAGGCCAAGCTCCAGCAGAGTTGTGATCCATCCTCTTAGTCTTACAGTTAGTTCTGCCTGGACTTTTTTCAAATTTAAGCCTTCAACTGTCATGCATTCTTGCCAGCTCTCCTATATGTCTAAACAAGTGGGTGAACTCTCTCTGGAAAAGAATCTATCCAATTAATTTAGTCCTTTTTTCCTGTGAGTGAACTGTCTTCAAATTTTCTTTCAAATGTATTTTACATGCAGTAGTATTATTTGTGCCCCATCTAAGTATTAACTGGCTATGGCTGCTCTGTGTGCTCTTGGATGTAGCTGTGGTTTTAAGTACCCTCCGCTGGTTATTCATAGCACGCATTTAGTCATTTAACAAACATGGTATTAGTTCTGCTCTCTAAGTGGATGACTAATACTCTTATAAATAGGAGGAATGTGATCTGAAAGGTCACGTGAATGTTCCCAGTGTGAACATGTCCCCAAACTATGAGACTTCTCATTCCAGGTTCATGCTTACAAAAAAGAAAATGCTCATTATTAGGAAGAAGGAAAAGGGTTCAAAACCCATTCAAGCAATTTCTCTGCATTAACTCAAACAATTTGTAACTGTTTGTAGAGTTTTGCATTGCTAAAGGTTTTTGCAATGTTTGCTTTTCTCTGTAATCTCTCCTGATCTGCTTGGGAACATATCAATTGGACCAGTCCTGATCTCTGTCCTGTGCCAGTGCCCTCCCTTGGAACACAACAAGACCTGAATCTTTCTTAAGTAAATATAAGAAACATCTTTTTACTTTCTTTCTTTTCTCTTTCACATTGCTTTGGAAAGCAAGACAATGCCTAACACTGGATTCCAAAGGAGATGAGAGTGAACAGTACAGGTTTCTGCACTGCCTGTAAACTGATAGCTTTCCTCAGCTCAGTACCACGAAGAGATGTTGTACTGCCAGGCAGTGGTGGAGGAATGAGGGGTGCTTGCTAATGCAGTCTCCCAAGAGGTCAGGTTTCTTTGATGAAAAATGCAGGAGATCAGCAGCACCCTCATCTTTTCATTTTTATCAAATGAAAACAAAATCACTGACTGCTGCTGCTCTCCTGTCCCTGCAAGGTTTGGTTTATATTCACAGGAATACAATGCTAAGGAAAGGAGGACTGGCGGCATCAGGACATCCAGCTTCATTTCATGGTTGTCCCAGACTTGCTGAGGGTTTGTCTGTAGCAAATGCTTAGCCCAGGTTTGTGCTCAGTCTATGTTTGTTCACTGCCTGTTCATGCAATTAAAATCCTTGGCTGGTTCAAGCCTGAGGCTCTCCTTGGCTGGAGCGGGGAGGGAAGGCACATCATGCTGGGGCTGGAACTGGGGCTGGGGCAGGAGGGTCTTGCAGAGGCTACGAGCCAGGGGTTGGGCTGCTGCTGCTGCCACTGTGATGCCAGCCCAGCGAGGCACCTTTTCTGCTTGCCTGTGGTGTGAAGTCTAAATGAAGCCCTTCCAGTGGAGTAAAAGGCAACCATCTTTCACCCTGGCTACAAGTCAGGTATGCCCAGGTGCTCACCTGGTGGGTTTTGGTAGGGTGGAGTGAAGCAGGGTGAGATACTCCTGGTGACAGGCTCAGCTCCCAGCAGGGTCATGGCACTGGCTGCATCAGCTCTGCTCTGCTCAGCCTCTTCAGTGTCAGATGTTATGATTTAAACCAGCTGTAGCCAAAGTTATTTTGGCATTGCACTGGAACGAAGTGGGGGAGAGGACTGGCTCAGAGGTGTGTCCTGATCAGTGAAGGCAGGTACATTGTCTCTGGCAAAAGCCCGAGGCACAGGCCTATGTAGCAGGGGCCATGTCTGTGCTAATAAACCAGGCAGGAGCTGTGCTTGGCTTTGTGGCTCAGTAACACTGTCTGGCCCTGGTGTGGCAGATAAACCCTCTTGCCCTCCAAAACCAACTGGTCACGTACACACTACCTCTTGGGAACAATCCTGGGTCATGCTAACTCCTGGATTATGCTTGGGAACAGTTTGGTAGAGGACTGGTTGGCCTGGGCCAAACCTTTACCCAGGACCACACAAAGAGCTGGATGGATGGATGGCTGGTTGAGCTTCTGTACTTGTGCCCTGTTTCACTGGCTTGATTTTCTGCTCTAGATGCTGCCAGTCTGGCTGGTGTCAGGCGAGTTACCTAATGCATGACATAAGAAAGAAAAGACTCTTCCAGCTTCATTTCTAGCCTTTGTCACTTCATGCCCTCCTCTCACATGGGGCTAAGAGTGCATCCTTACCTACAGACCAAAGGAAACTGGCAGATTTGGATACATTGGGAAAGGGAGGTGTGGTGAAAATCTAAATTCACAACTGTGGTTTATAGAAATTTAATTCACTGAAGAGTTGGGTGTGTGGTATAGACATGCCATGAAGACAGTATTCCCCATTCACAGATGCATTGTTATTTTGTCCATGCTTATTATACAGTTACAGAAATGCATTAGCATTAAAGTATGTGGGCTAAAAGCAGTCAGCTGTGTCCAAATTCTCCTCCTGCCAGCCTTTGTCTTGACTTTAGGCTGCAGATTAGAAAGGACAGCTGAGGATCTGGGTCCCCCCCAAGTAGTCTGTACATAGTCAAGGAGTCCCAGAGATTTGATAGACTGTATATGATGTTTCTTTCTGAACACACGATGTTTCCTTACTTCAGCAGTCTCAGAGGCTTGATTTCAGTGGAAGATAGTATACATAAATGATGCTTGCTGAGAAGTGCATATGCAGTTCTTATAAAACGGTGTGCGTGTCTGCATGTGCCTGCATTAAAATAGCAGGGCAAAGGTGACTGCCATATATTATTTACCTGCCAGCTGAGATTTGTCTGCCTGCCTCAGGGACTCCTGCCTCTTGTCTCTCAGATTTTGTTCCTAGGCAACATTTCAGTTTGAAGAACTGTGTTTGAGGGTGCTCTACTATGGATAGGGGGGCTGAGTTTAAACTGAAATAATTTAAACTGAAATAATTTACACTGAAATCAAATGTTCCACATGGGTTACTTTAGATGTACCAATATTTGTTTGCTTGTGGGTGCATCTGAATTTCTCTTCTCCCTTGGTCAGCAGCAGAAGCATTTTTCTTGTTGATGTCAATTAGGTGGTAGTGGTGGGGGCAGGCCTTGTTTGTGGCTAGTGGCCAGCTGACAATGATAAAAACATAGAAAAAGATGGGAAAAAAGGAATGGATAGTGTAATTACACCTGATAAGGATCAACACGACACTATATGTGATATATACACATTTGAAACGTACACACATAAACACATAAAACATTCAAGACATGTAATCAGGTTCTTCCACACAGCAGGTACAATTACATAAAGAAACTAAAAAGGATTTTTTTATACCGTGGTGCCGGCTGTCAGAGCCTCCCCTCTGACTGCGTCTGGGAGAAGAGTGTATTAAGTGTGAGCAGAATAAATGATTCATTCGTAGGCAGCATGGCAGACACCTGTGTAGCACCTCACTGCTGCCCGGGTGCCAGGCATCATGACTAGACAAAAGCAAACCTAATTACAGCAGACCTTGAGCAAGATCCTCGGAGGTGACTGTTGGAAAAATGCACCTACATGTTCCAGGTAGATCTTTTTTTGGTGCTGTTCAAATCTTGCTCTCTATACTTGGACAAAGGCAGACCTGGTCTTGCACATTGCAGGACAGCTGCACTTCTGAAGAGGAGCCATTTTTCAAAGGAGAAAGTAGCAGCATCTACCCTATTCCTGAGCTGCTGCCTCTCTCCTGGGGTCCAAGAAAACCATAAAGCATGCCCCCAAAGCTTTCTCCTTATCCACTGAGGCATAACAGAATGAAACAGAATTTCTGAGTTGTAAGGGACCCACGGGAACCACATCGAGTCTAACTCCTAAGTGAATGGCCCATATAGGGGATTGAACCCACAACCTTGGCGTTATTAGCACCATGCTATAACCAGGTCTCAGGATTTCCTGTGAAGCAGGAACAGGACAGGCTTTCCGGATTCTTACAAGAGTGAATTCAGATACTAGAGAGTGGAATTTCCAAATGCATTTCCCTTCCTACACCTTTTCTTTTTCATCTCCATAAATCTGTGTCAGTTTTTAAAGAATCTATTTTGGTGGGAGGAAAAGGGGACAGAACAAGTGATGAGCTATTCAGAGCTAAAAGAAGAGATTCATGCTGCCAGAGGTAATACTGTAGAAAAATGTGTCAGTGTAGCAGATGACAGTTCTCCTCTCCTAATGCCTCTCCTGAAGCATCAAGGTGTGTGTGTTTCAGAGGCAGTCTATGAACTGCATGTTGAAATGGTTGCCATGGCAGTGACTGAGTATAAGTTAGAGAGCGTGATAAGCCAGAGTTGGCCTAAATAGCTAAAGGGAAGGAAAAAAGAAATAAAGGGGAAAAAAAAGGCCAAGGACTTTCTGTTATTTCTAATCCAGATCCATCAGCATTAGACTGTGCCAGGACGAGGAAGCAGGGCTGATAGAGAGGAGCCTGTAGGAGCATGCTCCACACCCCAGCCCTAGCAACACAATCTGCCAGGAGACCTTCTTCCCCTTAAAATGTGCCAGTGCTGCAGCTGCAGTGCTGAGCAGCCCTGTCAATGTTGATTCAGTGAAATGATGCTTCTCCAGATTTAGAGGTGAGGGCAGGACTCTGCTCAGCCTTCAGTGACCCAGAGAGCATAGTCGTGCTGCTCGCCTGGCTGATGTGAGGCACAGCCCCATTTGAAATGTGGGAGACTGGCCTGCAGAGAGGTTGCAAGGCTTGCTCCAAGAGACATAGAGGGCTGCTAGCCTGGGTGGGCTGTTCATTAGCAAAATCCCTGTCCCCAGAGCCATTCCAATTCTTCTAGCCCACTAACCCACATCTGCTTGATGCATGCCTGTGAAAGGTATCCTGTCTTCATTTGGAGCCTGTGAATTGGAGCACACAACCTTTTTTGTTAATTCATTGCAGTAGCTCGTTAAAAAAAGAATATCCTTATATCTAATTTAAATGTGTAGGATATTAGCATTAGCCTGTGCTGCATGCTGTGTTATTCTCTGCTATATTAAAAAAAAAATCACTTCTTGAGATCCTGTGGGTTTTTGTAGTGAAGGTTTCTTATGTACTAGGGTCACTTTCAAGCTTGTTTTTGAAGAAGTGAAGATTCAGAATTCTTTGTCTCAAAGGATTTTCTTTTAGGTCCTCTTGGGGAGAAGTGGAGGAGTGGGACACTAACGTAAAGATGTCTCAACAGCAGGTTTGGATAGAGAAATATCTTCTCTAGGAGCTGTGGAGTGCCACATTAGGGGGCCAGATGCCCAGTGTAAAATCAATAGAAGCCATTTATGCAAGCTGAGAGTATGCTGAGGGGAAGGTGTTTGCAGGAGCAGAGCCTGTTAGCCTGATTCTCTTCTCTTATAGCTTTCTAAAATAGAGAAGTTTAATTTACATTAGCCTGAAGTGCTTCTGCTCTTAGGCCTTTGAGTGAGATAAGATATGAATCTTCGTAGGCCAGTCCATAACATATGACCACTTACCAAAGATACTTTTCTCCCGTCATGTCCAAAGGGATCTGTAGGTTCCTCTGTTAAGTGGAGTACAAACCAGCACTACTTACTGTGGTTAATAGGCATCTGTTTTAGCTGGCAGAGCTGAGATGAGAGAGATCAGATCGTATGACCTGCAATTTAGGAGGAAGAAAAGAAATACCCACAAGACATCTATTTGCCTTGCAATCAGGTTGGCTTTCGCTGTTATTTGCAGGAATCTCTTCTACTTCTTGCATCTCTTAAATCCTTGTCATCCAGGTTTGAGAGCTAGGACCATCTTCTTTGGCACCAAGTCAATGATATATTTTTTAGCACCAGCAGCCATTCATATTTTACATTACTGTTCCTCTCTGTTCCTTTCAAGCAATAATCGTAAATATCAGCTTTCATTCCTAGAGCTCCTTTCATCCCAGGGGCTCCCAAAGTACTTTCCAAGCTTAACAAGCTTATTGTAGAGTACTCCTATAGAAAGGTTGAAACTTGCTTCCCATTAAAGCCTGATTTTGGGAAGGAAAACACTGAATTATAATGACTTCAATATATGAGGGAGCCTTTACAGCTGTTATTTACTACATGTTCCCTTACCAAAAAAGATTGCTTCTTACTCCTCCATCCCCCGGTCTCCCCAGCTTAATCCAGCAGTGCTTGGTTACCTGGGGCAGAAGAGTGCAAGTAGGAGAGATGGTCATCCCGTGTGATCTGAGGAAGTGCATTTTTTCTGGAATCTATAGCTGCCCTAAACAGTTTCTTCTGACAACTCTGTTTCCATCCATTCTATTTTCTCTTCATCGGGGCAAATATCCTAGGGCAAAGTTGAATGCCCTGTGGCTTTGGCCAGAGAGGTCACCATCCACAGTTGGACTATACTACAGATCATGTGAGAAACTGTAGTCCTCTTCAGAACAAAGTCAGCTATAGCCTAATTTAAGTCACATTCCCCTGCAATCAAAGCAAAGCCAGTTGCTTTGCACTGAAACAAATCACGACCTTTGAAATGGTCCTTTATTTGGCTCATCTGTGGGAGCAATAATACCAGAAGAAAAGATTGTTACTGGTAATTTCTGAACCGAAGAGTTTGTTTCCTAATGAATAATATGACTAATTTTAGAGCAGCCTGCATCTGACCACTGTCAATTTGTATTCTGTTCTTTCAGGAGGACTCAGTACAGTGGGACCTGTCCATCTCATGATGCACAGAACCTTTTTCTGTGCTGCCATGTGGGAATGTGGTCTCTCCTTTGCTTGACTGAGAAAGTCCTGGGTCAGGCACACAAACTCTCATTGCTTTTCCAAGGACACACCGAGACCTTGTGGTAGAAGTGGAAACAAAAAATTCCTATCTGGTTCAGTGCTTCATCTGCACAAACATAGTTTATCAATACACATAGCTTTAGATGAAAGATACATCAAAGCATATTCTTGGCTGCTGCTTTCAGAAGTAGTACTAAATCTCCTGAGGGAATGCAAGCAGTGAGATATGATCCAAGTATCAAAATCCCATCTTCTTACTATCTCTCCTTCTCTCTCACTCTGGTCGAGTTCACAGGAAAGCCCTTCCTTGAGGTTATGTCATCTATTCCCATCAGTAGATTTTGGTTCCTAAATGCATTTTTGCTCTTTTTCAACAAAACACTGCCTGTTTCAACACTAACTCTGAAGATCTGTAAATTGGCAAAGGATACAAAAGAATAATGAACCAGCAGTTACTGTTTACATTGGCCACCTTGTATAAATGCTGATATTAGCATCTCTGAAAGGATTCATTCATCACTGGGAAAAAGTTTGTACCTGTGAATAAGAGCTTGAATGGGAGGGCCTGTGTGCTTCCTCTCCTCTATCAACAAAGTCTACAAATGTGAAGAGATGGTTTTGCAATGGATGTTAACACATATCTATTATTTCAGGATGAGAATAAGACAACTAATATATTCCATGCGGGAGTAAATGAATGGAAGCAGCAGTAAATTTAAAGAAAAATCTTATTTATTTTCATATGTCATGTTTATTTCTTTAGGAACATGAATATATATATATATTTAAATTGTCTCTCTTGAGCTTTTTTCTTTGAACTAGAATCCTGTGATACAACCTCAAGCCCAGTGGTTAGATCTTATGTCATGGAAAATCAGATAGACCTGCACTAGAAAGAACAATGGCTGCTGAAAACATTCCACCAGTTCCAGACTGTGATCTGTTCTGGGGATGTCAGTGAAATAAACACACTTTTAGAAGTACCCTTAAGCCTTCCTTACCTCCTGCAGTTTGTCACACTTGTTGCAATTTGCCTTAAATTATGTGATTTCACACCAAGGTTCATGGTGCTGTTTTGTTTGAAAAAGAGTGTGGTACATTCTGCACTGGCCCTGCTGACATGCCATGAGCCACAGCTCAGAGATGGAAAAGGGCCTCTGCATGGCCAGCAGCCAGCATTTGTTCCATCCTTATACTGCAGGTCAGGGGTCTTTCAGCAATGGGGGACACATAACAACAGCGTTTCTGTGGCAGGCAAAAGTGTCCAGGCTCTGTGGGATGGCTACATTTTGACCAGGTATTCCTCAGGATTCTGTAGGATGAAGATCAAACTCTATATCAGGTATTTTATTATGTTAAAACCTCTAATATGACATTCTTCTTTTAACCTTTTAGACTGCCTCACTTTTAGGCTGGAAGCAGCCGAGGCCTAGGACTCTCCCTGGGCACTCACACAGCTCCTGGCACGGTATAGCTTCAGTTCTGGCAGGATACAGGCCATTGCTGCAATCCGAATGCCTGTTTTTATAAAAAATGAAAAGTCTGGAAGGTAACCTGCTTGCAAGTGCAGCTTTCATGCCAAAGGTGATGCTTCGTGAGCACGGTGTCTGTAAAGCAGAAGAAGAAAGCAAGCATGAATGAAATGAGAGAACAAGGACCAGCCCGCTGCTGTCTTTGGGAAGTTCTTTGGGAGGGGTGCAAGTCTCTGAGACTCCTCTAGTGGAGTTTCTACTCCCCTTTAAATTGTGGGCAGGGTAAGCTGGGCCGATGACTGATGAGGAACCATGGGAGTCATCCCCCCATGGGGCCGTGTTTTCAGCATGTGGCTCTGTTGCACACAGGATACAGAAATAATGCGAAGAATATCTGACAGGGCGAGTAGGTATGTAACAGGCCAGTGATGCACAAAGGTGATTTCATCATACGTGGCTGGAGAAGAGGTGCCTGCTCTGCAACAGGCAAACACTTCTCTGCACAGAACCAGAAAAATTTCTCTTCAATCCGGGGCAGATTGCCACCTGGCTCAAATGCAATCCTCCTGATATTACTTCCAAAGATGGAACAAGTGTATTATGGACAATGCCACTGAGGCAGGTACTCTTTAAATATAGCTGCAAATTGCCTGGTTTGATGCTAACAAACCCTAATGTTGAAGAAGACAAGACAGGTAGCAGTACTGATACAGCATAATATAATGTGATGGCTGATGTAAATGTGAGTCATTCTAGCCAGAGGCTTGAGTATAGGAAGCCGGATAAAAGATATAAAAACAAATCTGATTTTTTTTCCTTCCTGGTGAAGGTCACTGCCAGGAATAGCATGGGAAATAATTAATGGAGGAAAAAATGGTCCCCTTCAACTTAGAAGTATTGTCTTGCTTTACAGTTTCATTCTTCTCTTTGGACTCCCATAACAAACACCGACAAACACACAGGGCCTTTCTCCCTGAAGCTACTGACGGATATCCCACCCAGCAGGCAGGGACTGTCTGTGCAGCGCTCACGGAGTCTGTCAATGGGTGTCCCCCTCGCTGGCAGTCCACCCTCAGCACTGCGCTGAATGGGCCTGCAAGGCTGAATGGGGCTCTACGTAATGGCAGCCAATTTTCCTAGTGGCGGGGAGGCACAGTGCCAAGGCTGAGTGTGAGAGCCTGCTTCTGGGAGGGTTTCACCTCTTTCTCTCTGTTCCTGAGCCCTGGGGATGTGGGTTATCTTTTCCTGCACTCTCAGTTCCCTGTGCTCTGTGTCGGAGGACACGGATGACACAGTGACCATTGCACTTGCTGTGGCACAGGCTCTTCTCTGCTCATCCCAGAGACCTGGGAGGCTCTGGGCTGCTCGTTTTCTCCCCATGAGCAGCACTGCATTTACAGCACTGCAAGGCCACAGGGAAGCCTTTGAACTATGCCTGTGGGTGCACTGTGCATACAACAGTACTCGGGGCAGGAGTGATCCACAGTGCAGCCCATCTGCTGCGCAGGAATGCTGTACTGCAGTTTAATTCTCTCTCCTCAAAGTACTCTTTGAGTGGAGACAGGTGAGGAGAGGAGTGAGTGTCTTTGCTTCATGTCACCGCTCTGTAGGCTGGAAACTGGGCAGCTGCTGGGGCTGAGGGGCTGCTGCTCCTTGGGGCACTGCTTTGTTTTCTTCCAGGTAGCCATCTTAGGGAGAAATGCTGGTAGGAATCTCTGAGTTTCACACTGCTGACTAAAAATCTCCTGCATGTGACTCTATCCCTTCTGGCACAAAGGACTGGTCATGCTTTCCATTCTTGGCTCCATGTGGCTTCTCTGAATATCCCAGGTTATCTCTGCACCAACCAGCTGTCTTCCCTACTGCTTGTTTCACCAGGCCTTTATCTCTGCTCAGTGCCCATGCCAGAGTCATTAAGGCAGTCAATAGAGTGTTAAGATACATTTATTTTTGGAGGACTTTTCACTTGGGAGCCTGGGAGGTAAGAGTTCAGATCCTCCCTCCTACAGCCATAACTCTGCAGTTGACTTTGAGGGGTAGGAGCACTGCAGAAGTCTGAGTAGCCTGGAGCTCCCATACAGCACAGGAAAAACCTATTATGAGAAAGCTGCTAATAGCAGGGGTAATTTCTTAGACACATTTTCTACTGATATTTCAGACTCTGAAGAATCAGCTTGTTTCGGCCAGGTTTCCAAACTGCTTTTTGGTGTTTATCCAAAGACTTGGGGCCACACATTTTCTTCTCTGGGCTTTTCACAGCTGCTTCTCCTTGAAATGATTGCAAGTGGTGCTGAGTTGGGTGGGATGACCTGTTGCTCTCAGGTTTATTTCTTTGGAGCTCCTCTGTCAAGAAAGACTGCAAGACATAATCATTAAAATACTTCTAGATCACCATGGTCTTGTCAAACTTCTTGTGATCCCTGTGAATGTGACATTTGTGAGCTCATTTACACAGCTTTTATTCACTTTTTATTCACTGAAAAGAGAAGTTATGTAATTCAAGTTGTTCCTTCTTCCTTCTCTTTTTGCACTCAAATTTACCGTATTTGCATATAGACTGTGCCTATGGTTAGTAGCTGGTGTGATGCATCGGGAAGCAGATTCATAGAGGTGGCTGTTTGGTGCTGAGCACTTACTGTGTCAGGGGATTTACATCAGACTGCCTCAGTTCTGGTTTCCAGGGACTGGACACTCAATAGAGGTTGGAGTGAAGGAGTTGTGCACCTGGGGCCCATCTCCTCATTTCCTTTCACTCAAAGGGAATCTAGATAAAAAGTTGCTCCCTGACATAAATCAAAACACAGCAAGTGCGACAAACAGGGCATTTGCCTCATAAACTCACTCATGATGCGAACAAAACCCAGGACATAGAAAGACCTGTCAAAAGACCAAGGCCAAGAGACCAAGGCCAAGAGACCAAGGCCAAGAGACCAAGGCCAGACACATCACTTTACCTTGAGGCCCCATATGGCTCGAATGCATGGCAAACGGGTCAGTTCTTTGGCTAGTGAAATAGCTGTTTATCTTGGCTAAGCAGCTCTCTTATTCTTTCTTGGATATAGCTGCTAATCTATTCTTCTCTCCTCATACACTTCCCCAACCCTCCCTTTTGCCAAACCCTCACTAAGCATATACATATATATCTGTGTGTGCGTAGGCAGTTGTGTCTGCTGCCGGGATTTCCTCCCAAACAATACCTGTTGTGCTGGCCACAGCGGTTCTCTTGGTTCCCATGCTCAGAGCAGTTTGAGTTTCCTGCTGGCTCAGCAGCAAGACTTTCAGGGCTTTTAATACTTATTCTTCTTCGGGAGCCAAGCGGAGGAGCGCAGTTTGCCTGTGAATAGCGAGCTGGCTGGGCAGGCAGCAGGAAGCTTGCATACTAAACCGTGTGAACTTTGATGAGGGGAGGAAAGGGGCCGGGGGCTGCTGGCTGGGCTTCACGAGGCATTTGTTGCAGCCCTTAAACAGCCGTTGCAGTCTTATAAACTCATCATCTCAGCACAGGGATGCTCTTTGCCAAAGGAACAGTAATGTCTGTAAAATGGGGGTGGAAAGAAGCAAGAGAGATGAAAATGGAATTATAGAGAAAACAGGAGAAGGGGTTGGTATGTGGAGAACAGTGAGGAGGTTTGCATTTTCATTATTCACATGAAAACTTGTGCATGGGTTCCTTGCACAGAGTGATGCCACTACACCTCACGCAGCACTGCAGGGCTCATGGACCCTCTTGTTCATGCCCTTGCTGCCCCAACAGTGGCCACACCATCAGCGTAAGGGCAGCTTTTCTATATAGCTCAGACAAAATCAAAAGTGCAGAAATGAAAACACACTTTTTTCCCCTGAACCCCACCTCCACTCCTTTCTGTTTCTGTCAGCAAAGATTAATAAATAAGCAAGTCCCCATTTGCAAGGATCAGGAATCATGGTGTGGCTAAGAAATTGGGGTTTGAAGAGCAGCACTGTGAAATGCCAGCACCAGCTTGTCGGTCACAGGTGAAACCGTCCCTGAAGCAGGGGGAGAGGCGTTTCAGCAAGAGCTGTGGCTCCTCTGCAGGTGCAATCATGCTGTGGGCATTCTTGGGAAAAGGTGAGAGTTAAGAGGAAGGAAGGACAGGTTGAGCCTATCTGTCTGCAGACCTGCTACCTGCCTCCTAGTCACGTCTGCATAAACAAATGGGAAATAGGCTTTCCCTGTGGTTTGAAAATGAGGTGGCAGAGGATTGCACATTCTGCGCAGATACTTCCTGACCAAGAGCAGCTTGATATGGGTATGGTGCTGTGGTAGGTATTGGTGGGATGGCCCTGTGCAGGGAGAGCATGTGTGTGTGTGTGTGTGTGATGTAGAGGTGGAAATGCTCAGCAGTGACAGACCGGGACATGGGGTAAGGTGAGGCTCTGTTAGTTCATGCCATAACATCATTGCAAAGTGATGCGACCTTCCTGGCCTGACCCAAAATAGAAACCCACAGCTTTCCCTCTGTTTGGCAGCACCCTTCACTAAGGGTGCCCATTACTCCAGGCCCTAAGTAATCCACACATACACAGTAAATCCGAAAAGCTGGGGCCCTTGCTCTCCTACCCGGCTCAGGATCTCTCTGTGTCTAGCTCCCAGTTGAACACTGAGTAATGCAATACATATGCTTGGCACCTGCATCCTTGTGCTGCCCCTCTAGAATGAGTAGACTTCCCTGGAGGTCCACAAGTGCTGGGAAAGTGGGAAGATACAGCTCCAGGTCCCAGACCGGGCTCCTGGAAAGCCAGTGGAGGTCCTGGGGAGAATCACTCGCCAAGCTCATTTAGATCCCAAACAGTCTATGCCTAGGCAGCTTGTGGCAGAGCACAGGCACTTCCAAAGGAAACAAATCTCTTCACCATGGTCTTCTTAGAAAGTACAAAAGCAGTCACAAATTCAGGGAGTTTACCATCAAATTCATGCATTTTCTGTTCATCTCTACTCCTGACTCAGCAGAAGCTCAGTTTAAATTACATGTCCTTGATGACTTTGATGCAGACTCTGTTTTTAAGACTATCTAATATTTCATATTATGAGACCAAGTGTTCAGTTGCTTGTAAGCCCCTGAAAACTTTATCTATCTACCACTTAGCTGTTCTGGGTATCTGTCTCAGGCTGAATGCATCTGGGAAGCTTCAGCAAAAAATGTTTTTGCTTGCTTACAAGAAAGAGATGAGAGAAACAATTTTTTTTCCTTCATATTCAAACATGTTCTTAAAGTGATCTGTTGATGAACTCTAGCACTTTCTGCCTCTAAAGGAGACGCTTGAAATTTGGCAGATATCAGGAATGCACCTTTGGTTGTTTTTCATGGGGAGAAAAAAGTAAGTTGAACTAAGAAACCATAGGGAAAAAAGGGCCTCAGATCTCAGCTACTCAACAGAAACTTCTTAAGTGTTAGAATCTAAATTCCCTGAAGACACTTGTTCAAGTCTGGCAGGTAAAACACAGATGATGATATGGCAGGCACAATGCAGCCTCCTGCTGCAGGTGCAGAGCAGCAGCTCTTTGACATTGTTTTTCTGTGCTGGCAGGGTCACTGCAGTGCCGTGCAGCAGAGGCTGGAGGTGCTCCTAGATGTGCGCCCTTGCTGATACTTAGGTGAACATGCAGGAAGATGATGTTGACTAGGTCTAGGACCCAGCTGAGGGAGGGAGGGTACCCTACAGCAGTGCAAAGGCTGGGGACCCTCTGCCTGGAGAGGGGAACTGATGTCAGATGTGGAGGTGGACATGGGAGCAGGGCCAAGGCAGAATACAGGCTGGAAGGACCAGGAGGAACAGAAGAGGTCAGATTTGGGAGTATCCTCACAAGATCATACCTCCTGCAGAACCTGGGGTACAGCAAACCCAGGGAATTCTGCTGCACAGCAATTGTCTGTTGTCAGCAAATATGTGGGGAAGCTGTTGGCACAGGCTGTGAGTCATTTCTGCCTGCTCCCTCAGCAGAGGTTGTTGGGCTATCAGTATTCCCAGTTATTCTGCTTTTCAAGCATGATGGAATTAACATCTGAGAATAAGAGCCAGTCCTGCTGGTGAGTCATGCGGTAGCCAGTGTGATGTCACATGATGGGATTCCTGCATTTTGCTTTCAGTTTGCCATGTGTAAATCAAGGAAATGACACAAACCCAACATAGATTGAAAGTATGGGAAGCTTGTAGGGTCAAGCACTTGGCAGTTAGAAATGACTGATTTAACACTTGCCATCTGAGTCCCATCTGCACAGGCACCATGATAGTGTTGCTTTTAGCTACAGGATCAAATGCATATATAAATATTATTTTCCCCAACAACAGCTCTATATCTTTTAATGCCCAGGGCAGACAGTTCTCAGGGGAGTCGAGGTTGTGTGGGGAAGGGTCCTTGTCCTGCCTAATTGCAGCTGTGCAGAATGAGAGGAGGATCCCTGCTTCACCTTTGAGGCCACAGCAGACTCCAGCCCTTGGCGCTGGTGATGGTAGGCAGCACCTGTGTCCCTGGCCTCCAGCAAGAACAAAATGGGGTCCTCAGATAAATTATCTGCCAAACTCAAACAAACCGGCATGAGGCACATGCAGAGTGAGGTTTTGTATAGCTTGTAACTTGACCACGGGTGGGGAAACTTAGGACCCTTGCGAAGACACATCCCCCTCCCCTGGCTGAGTATCAGTACCGGCCTCTGAAGACAGACAAGCTTAATCTCTTGATTTGAACAGAGCAAGCTAACATATATCTTTCTAATCTTATTCTAGGAGACAGTTGAATTATTTTACCTAAAATTTACCAAAAGAATCTGCCTGAGGCAGACATCCAGCATGGTGTATTTGAGCTCGAGCAAGCCATCACTAATGGGAAGAGCTCAGCAACTTTAACTCCAGACAGTGCTCACAGGGGGAAATTAGAAACTGCCTCTGTGGATGGCCCCACCAGAAAACATGTAGGTGTGTGTGTGAAATCCTGCCTTTACGCATCCGGTTATCCAATTGCTACAGGCAAGTACTGACCTGTGCTTGTAATGTGGCATTTGCAAGCTCCAGGGGTGGACTTGCTGTTTCGCAAACCTACCCGGTGCTTCGTGCTTTGCTGTTGAATCAAATGCTGGGGAGAAATGGTATTTTAGTGATGTTAAAATGTGAAGAGAAACGCTTTGGTTTTCTCTTTCTCTGCGGGAGGTGCAGGCACAGGGGGACAGGATACTGCTGGTGTGCAGGATGCATGGCGTGTGTGGCAGGTTGCTTTGCAGAAGGGTGTCGAGTGGTCCTGGGGACTCACTTGGCAACCTCTGCACCAGCTGAGGTTTTGGTGGGGGATTGAGAGGGCTGCAAAGGTCACTGGCAGGGGGTTAGCAGCTCAAACTTCAAGTGTGCATTTTCCCTTTCTGCAGGAAGAGGTATTTTCCTTTCCTTTCCTTTCCTTTCCTTTCCTTTCCTTTCCTTTCCTTTCCTTTCCTTTCCTTTCCTTTCCTTTCCTTTCCTTTCCTTTCCTTTCCTTTCCTTTCCTTTCCTTTCCTTTCCTTTCCTTTCCTTTCCTTTCCTTTCCTTTCCTTTCCTTTCCTTTCCTTTCCTTTCCTTTCCTTTCCTTTCCTTTCCTTTCCTTTCCTTTCCTTTCCTTTCCTTTCCTTTCCTTTCCTTTCCTTTCCTTTCCTTTCCTTTCCTTTCCTTTCCTTTCCTTTCCTTTCCTTTCCTTTCCTTTCCTTTCCTTTCCTTTCCTTTCCTTTCCTTTCCTTTCCTTTCCTTTCCTTTCCTTTCCTTTCCTTTCCTTTCCTTTCCTTTCCTTTCCTTTCCTTTCCTTTCCTTTCCTTTCCTTTCCTTTCCTTTCCTTTCCTTTCCTTTCCTTTCCTTTCCTTTCCTTTCCTTTCCTTTCCTTTCCTTTCCTTTCCTTTCCTTTCCTTTCCTTTCCTTTCCTTTCCTTTCCTTTCCTTTCCTTTCCTTTCCTTTCCTTTCCTTTCCTTTCCTTTCCTTTCCTTTCCTTTCCTTTCCTTTCCTTTCCTTTCCTTTCCTTTCCTTTCCTTTCCTTTCCTTTCCTTTCCTTTCCTT
>VZRN01000486.1:0-99288 GCA_013397935.1 Dasyornis broadbenti | reverse complement strand
CCCCTTTCCTGTTACATTTCATCTAGAGCTCTGTAAACGGCACTGTCTCCTTGATGCTGACACCTTCAAATGATTTTATCTTCCTCTTAGGGATTTACTTATCCAAACCGTACTATTTAGCTATTTAATCTTCCATTTAGTTATGTGGTTGTTGTTCATTGTTGAATCCTTTCCAATATGCCAACATCTCTTTGACACACGAGTGCCTGTAGTTGCTTTCTCTGTTTGGAGGATGGCTCAGACCCAGACTTCAACACACTGAAGAGAAAAGCCATCTCCCTTCTGCTCAGTAATATAATGTTCTTCACCTCTCTGCAAGTGAAAATGAGGCCCTCTTATTTTATAAATGAGCATTTAGTTTGATACTCCCTCTTATCCATTTGTTAAGGCCTTTTCAGCAACTGCTATGGATTATTTTTCCAAATATTTCCTTGCATTGCTCATGGACTGGCAGGAGCTGTTAGATGCTGTTTTCCTTCCCAATCTCCCATTTCAGAAACATTTTTTTTGGTGAGATCATAACTAGGAACCAAAGCTCACACATTTCTCATCATTACTAGATCCAAAGCGACCCTTTAAAAGAAAGAAAAAGAAATGCTTTACAGGTTCATAAGTCTCCCACTTGGGAAATGATTCCTTTCCATTCACAGTTGCATTGGGCACTCTCTGGGGTTTGGGCAGGCTGACAGTTTGGATATATGGAAAGGGAGGGGTGTTGAAATGGTGAGTGAGTCTCTTCTGGAGAAGTCCAGGCCTTGGATATTCCCAGCACTAATGCATTCTGCTGAAACTCAGGCAGAGGTTTTATAAGCTGATTGTTTGGACACATAAAAGCTTTGGAATGGTATATGCACTTTGTATGTGCAGGTGACACTTCATTTTTATATTAAAGGTGGATTAGAATAGGAAAGGACCCAATTTCAACCTAATCTGTAAATGACACCTAAACCCAACCTGTGAGACATGCACTGCCTGAAGAGCATTTGTTTGTGCAGTTTTCATATTTCTTAAGAAACATTTTTGACTATTTCTTCCCTGTAGGCATTAGAGGTAGAAATAGGAAGGGGTTTGTACCTAACCTCATAATCAAGGAAAGGAGAGAGGCAAAGGGCTTTGTCTGCATAGCTCCCCAGTATCGCAGTGTTAAACTGGCAGTGAACTGCAAGCTTCTCCAAACCTGTGGGAGCCGAATGACCCACCCTGTTTGCCTGTGGCTCATGAGTTACTTGATTTCTGTTTTGTGGTCTGAACCCTTCAAAGCTTTGTCTTATATGGATAAACAGAAACTTGCTATAGCCTATGGTCAGACCTGGAAATCATTAGGTGCAGAAACATCACAGGACTTCAAGAATGAAGGCAGACTTCTTTTTAACTGAAAATAATATATACTTTAAAAGGATAGAATGTGGAAATACATTTGTAATGGCCACTATCAGGAGCTGCTGGCAGTTTCTCTGAATAGAAAAGTCCTTTTCTTGGAGAATTCTGCCGCCCCTCAGGCTTCTCTCCATTTTTATGTTGTTACTTGCAGTGTTTAAGCATCATTAAGCTTAAATGCATAAATTTTCTTTCGCTATTCAACTCTAGCCACTTTTGGGATGGAATTGGCCAGAATCCCTGAACCTAAAATAATCAAATGTCTGTCTTTCCATTAAAAAGGCTGCTATTTATCTGACAAGTACTGCAAAATGGAATAGGTAGCTCAGTTCAAGCATCATCTGAGAAACCTGTTGTTGCGAAACCAGGCAAGAGTCTTGCACATAAGCAGATGGTACCTTTGCCAATACCCAGGTTGTTGCATGGCATGTGAGTATATTTGGTTTCTTAATGTGTTATTTTTATTATCAGTCTCCTGGTTTCTACTACTCTTTATAAATACTCCAGCCACAACTTGTACCCTTTTCAGGCTCATCCAAGGAGCGTGGCCTTTCAGGCACTCTTTTTGAGAGTGTTTATTGTGCTCTGGGAGAGGATGTCTCTGTTTCAGGCTTGTTCTGGGCATGAGAAATAAAAACCAAAATGGAGATGGTGGCCAGCATAAAGAACCAACCAGAGTAATTTTAATGAATTTCTTTCCATACCTGCCAATCCACATTCCCCTGCAGGAAAAACAACTCTCAGATGAATAAAGCATATGGCACAGAAGATGGAGCACCAATGCCAAGTCTGTCTTTGCCTTAGCAGAACTCACTGTAAAATGCTGAACCTGCAGATCTTCTAAACATGCTCTTTCCCACTGCCTTCTTAGCTGCAATTGTGCACTCTCATGGTTTAAATCCTCAGTTGGCAGGACATTATTGTGGATGCAGTGCTGGGCAGACACACAGTACTACATTCAAACTACCTGCCGTGGAGAGCAGTGTATGTTGCAGCAGCAAAGAAAACCTATGAATGAGGTGGGCTAAACATTTGGGAAGGATCTGAAGCCCACACTAACCTGCCTTCTGCATGCATGTGGGCTACCTATTTGTGACAGGCATGCCTGTTGTGTGGTTAGATACCCTGTTTCTGGCCTTGGTTTGTCGTATTTCAGCTGTTCAAGTGTAAGTCCTATCATCTTGCCTTGCTCTACAGTGATCAGATAGCCAGCAACACCCACAGGTTATTTATCCTAAAAGATGTGTGGAGTGTTGTGAGAGGGTGCCCCTCTCTCTGCATAAAACCCTCAGAGAAAACCCTCAATGCCAGCTCAGCCTTTGTCCAGCCATTACAGGTCTGTCTGTTCCCAGCTTAGTCCCATCAGGCTCTGGGAGGACATGTGGCTGGTGGGTCCTGGTGTGGCACTGGCAAATGGGATGTCACCACCAACCTGCTCTGCTGTCTTCTGAAGGATGTAGGATGCTGGAGGCATGTCCAGCTCCTCTCAGCAATGCACCTCTCCATGACTGGGTGACACTGAAGATGAGTGTCTGAAGAACTTAGGCTTCTCAGGTCATTATTGTACCCAAGTCTGTGGGGCCTGAAGCTGAGCAGACATATATAAGGAAAAACTCCCCTGCTGAGTTACTTTAATCTTTGAGACAGCAATGGAAATGTGTTGTTGTGTACTCTTACGAACATGTTTCTTTATAGCTAGTCTCACACCCAGGAGATGAGGCCATCATTTTGCCTGGACAAGTGCCATGGGTGTACACCATGGGTTGGGTGAGGGCTGCTGCTCTCCCAGGACCTCTTGCAGCACTTTGGCTTGGAGATGTTTCTTAAGGTAGGGATGAACTCCCCACTTTTGGACCCACGTGTTTCCTACCACTGTGGGTAAGCAGTGCCTCTCTTTCCAGAAAGTAGGAGATACCTGACACGGTGATGAAATTAATGGACCAGCGAGCTCCTTTGTTTAAATGAATGCTAGGAGAGGCAGTGGAGGGCTTGATTTTTCACATGGTTAATGTTCTCAATCCTCTTTTTAGTCCTCTCATGGCAACTGTGTACTTTGCAGCTCAAAGTCACATGAATCTCTGCTCAGCAGAAATGTAAATGTTTTGATAAAACTGTTCTTAACAAGTTTAATTCATTTAATCAGCTTGATTAACTGTGGAGCTTTATGGTCTTTAATTGGGAAGGATTTGCTATAAATTAACATTTTTTGTAATTTTATGAAGAAGGTGGGGGTGTGCAGGTTCTTGCTGCCTTGATGGTGGCATGGGAGGTGCCTGTCTCTGGCACCCAGCCATTCCCCTGCAGCTCCACATGTTTCAGAGCCCTGGCGACCTTTGTGTGCTGAGCCTGCCTGCAAGGCCAAGAACATGCTGGGCAAAGGGCACGATGTAGCTGGAAGTGTCTCAACAGACACTATTTCTTTTCTCTTCTGTTTGCATCTCCTGGATGATTAATCTCCACTTCCAGTAAAAATGCAGCATGCCTCTTTTCCTGACAAGTCCCACAAGAAAGCAAGCACAGATGTCCACAACAGCCCTCTCCTTGTTTTGGTTCATAACCAGCCCCAGCCTGCACCTCGTTTTCAAAGTCTCCAGATATATGAGTAGAAAGAGGGGAAAAAGAGGAATGATCAGAAGACCTCAGCTCGGGTGCACGTCCCATCTGGTCTTTCCTCTCTTCCATTTAATGTAGCAGACTAATAGGCTGTAAAATATGTCCAGCTGGAAACAACATAATTTTGTTTTACTCTGTCCAGCCCCATTTATCAGAGCTGAATGTCCAGTTGTGTACCTGCATGAAACCTCCCAGACCCTGGAGACTTAACGCAGCAATATTAATTTTTTTAAATAGGCAGTTTATTGTCCACACGACATTTTTCTGTGCCCTTTGGTTGATATCCCAGATTAGAGAAACCAAGGAGAGATTGAAAACAAATGAACTATTCCCTTAAATTTAAAGTCTGCCCAAAGCAAAGGAGCAAGTGGAGCATCAGCACAGTGTCTGCCCTGGTGGGTTTGCTCTTTGCTGGGCAAGCACCATTCTCCCTGGCACTGCTGTGCTGCAGAGCCGCTGCACAGCACATCCTGGGGGCCTTGACATCCAAATACACAGGCAGAACAACATGGATCTGCAGCTCTTCAAAGACAGCTTTGCACATTTACTCCTGTCTGACTCTGAATTGGAATGGTCCCTGGGAAAACAGTGTATTGCACAAGAAAGGAAGGTTTTTCATCCTTTCCTAGAACTTCCATGGTCCTTCTGCATACATGGCTCTTACAAGCCAATGTGATGCAAGAGGAGACATTTCTAACAGCAAACAACCCCAGTTCCTCTTTCACCCTTGACATTTCTACATTTCTACATTTCTACATTTGATACTTTTTTTGCTTTTTTCTTTTTTTTCCACAGACTAAATATTCACGTCATATCCTGTTTGAGTAGTTGTTTTAATGGATGCGCTGCCAACAAAGACACTTGGGTTTAGGTGGCTGATCTTTTGTGATTGTAATGGCCTTTAATGAAAGATTTTGTCTTCATAAGGACAAAATGTTCTTTATCCAGCTTCAACTTTTGAAAGAAACACCACAAATGTTTTTGGATTGGATGCGAAATGTTGTGAAAATTCTGTAATACCAAGGTGGAAAATTTGTCCTTTACTTATTAACAAACTGGATATCAAAATGGGGAGGCTTAATGTGTATACATAATTAATCAGAGTTTTATATCCCCAGCAAGGGGAGTATTTAAAAACAGAAGAAAACGTGTAAAAATAATTTAGATATGAAACTAAAGAAACATTTCTGTGTGTTTGGTTTTTGGTTTTGTGGTTTGTTTTTTTTAAAATTAGATTTTGCTTTTCTTTTCAGTTCCTCTTCTCCGAAATTGCTTGCACTTTGAGGCTGTGCATCCTGAGCCCAGGAGTGCTCTGACAGGACCATGCAGGGACACGGGAATCCTGAATGACTCTTCATAAAGGCAGAGATTCAGAGTTGTCCTTCAAAATTATTTCAGTTCAAGGTGCAGCCACTGCAGCCCATGTGTGAGGCTGAGGAGGCCACAGCTTACTGGTGCAGTCAGAGGAAATGGTGAAAACCTCCCTCAGTGTTCAGGATGCAACATGGTTTGGATGGCTTGGAAAATGAAAGTCGTTGCCAGTGACTGTATGTAAGGAGAAAGCACCTCTGAGCTGCTGATTGCCTTCTGGGAGATGTATCAGGTGACTAACAACTTTTAAGTTGCTCTTTCATTGTGATGTGTGAACTGCACATGGGGCTGCACTGGAGGCTGTTGCATTACAGATCATGATTTCAGCAGAGCTTTTCAGAAAAAAAAAAAATGAAAGTAAACGGTGTTATTTTCAGCCTGAATAGTGAGCAAGTTCTCAGTATCTAAATGAGAGCCCTTGAAGTAAGCTCCAGGTGCTGCAGGAAGTGGTGGAGGTGACTCAGTAAATGTCACACTTCCCCTCAAGTCAGTTCTGAAGTGGTGTCCAGAAATAACACTTCATGGGCATCTGGCTTTTTGAGATGGCCCTGCTTTTCCATGGAACTCCAGAATAGTGCTACTTGGCATCTTCATGATTTTACCTCTTTTTTTTTTTTGTCACAAATGCCTTTATCATCCTGTCCTTTTACTTCCCTATAAAGACAAAGATATGACAAGTTCTGTAGGTGTCTCAAAGCAGGAGAGTTGGCCTTGGCCATGCTGTGAGCTGCCTCAGGTGGCAGGGGCGGGGACAACACTCCTAGAGGCTCGCTGTGGTCACTGTGCCAGGGAGGAGCTCTGAGGAGCTGCAGAGTGGCGACACAGCAAGCTGCACCTCATGCTGGCACTGAAATCATCCTGGAGTCCCTTGCCTTAGCATGAACTGCCACCTCCTGCCTTCACAATGATGAAGTTTCATGTCCTTTCTGGAGCTGCCAGGGCTGCAGGCCAGCCTGCCCAATCGTCTTCTCCTGGAGGAGGCTGGGCTGAGCTGGATGCCCCTGCCCCACCACCTCCACCCCCACGTCCAGGCCTTTGCTCAGATGTGCATTGAGCAGCACCTCCCTCTTCCGTCACCACAGCCTTTGGGGTCACAGTGTGGGCTGGGATTGGAGATGGGGATGAGATGGGATGGCAAGGAAAACCTTGTCGTGTCCCACCAGGATCCCAGCATACACAGGCAGGGGCTGTAACTGTATCCATCCTCCTCTGCAGCATTGTTTTCCTAAACGTGTTTCCTCTCCTTCGCCTTCTCAGCCAGTGTCCTCTGTGCTTGTGCCTTGTGTCAGGGTGCCTGGATCCACCTAGGCTGCTCATACAAGTCACTTAGTATCTGGTGAGCAGTGACACTGGGGCTCTTCCACTTCTGCACCAGGGCAGAGAGATGAGCTAGAAGTGCCTGCATTACTGGCTCAGTTCTGGCTGGAGATGCCCTTTGGACAAACATCCTGGCTGCTCCCACACAACTTTTCACCTTGTAGAGTGACCTTGCAATACATAGGCTGGGTTTCTGGTGGGAGAAACTAAATGGAAAAATGCTCTCTGGGAGCACCCCATCTGCTTCCCACCTGAGTTCATAGAGCAGACTGCAGCTTGTCTGATGCAACCCCTCCTAAAATGTGTGCTACATGGATGTAATATCCTTAGTCCGGAGTGCTTTGCCCTATGGATATGCTCCTCTTGGACTGCATGAGTTGGTCTCACAGTCACAGCCTTTGGGCTGCTGCTGGGGTAAGGGAGCAAACTTGATCTCTCTTGGAAGTGGCCACAGCCAACCTTCTGGGATGTTATGGTACCCTGAAATTGGTACCAACAAACTTTGACACACCAGTGTGTGTGAACCATAGCAGTTCAGCAATGTTGGCAGAAACCCACAGCGCCTTGAAAGACCCAGGGGCACTACAGAAACATGTGGGTGGCAGCATCCTTCAGTCATGTCCCCATGCCCTACCTGTGCTCCCCACACTGCATGCAGAGATGCAGGAGGGTAGATGAAAGGCACAGAGGCCACAGGACAGATTTTTGTTTCTGAACACTGAAATGTCACAGGTGATGCAGTTTTTGTCTGGAGGTGGTTTCAGTCCCATAAATACAGAAAATAGGGTCTGTCTGCTTCTCACTTATACCAGTGGGACTGTGTGTGTCCCCATTATGCAGCATGTTTCCTGGCACAGAAAGCAGTTTTCAGGGCTTCTGTTGTTCTACTTCAAAAATTCCTACCTTTTTTTTTTTTTTTTTTTTTAAACTTAGATGAAGGAGCCCTTTGGAGAATGATGTCACTTGCACCTCAAATACTCAGAAGTTTTTGATCATGAGTTTTGGATGGCTTCAGGGTCAAGCTTGCTGATTTACAAAGCGCATACACACACTCTTCAAAACTTGTAAAATATGGAAGTGATTTGTGTATGGTTGGGAGAGGTGCTCATGGGCTTGAAGCTTTGGGGTTTTTTGCTGTGTCTTTACAATTTCTCAGTCTCAGGGGCTTTTTGCTGCTTTTTTCAAGCAGACACAAATGCCTTATGTGAAACACAAGGCTTGGCCCTTTGACTGCGGGTCGAAGTAGCTCCGAGAAATGATCAGTCCTAAAAGCAACTTCTTGTGAGGACCCTTCTCAGTTTTCCCTGGTAAGGAGCCAGCACAGAGCACTCTGCCTCTCCTGTTTCTGAAAGCCCATCTGAGACCACGGCCTTATGATCTCCAGACTGTAATACCAGGATCGCACTCGTACCCTTTCCAAGCAGCGATGGCAGCTGTAGTCACGGGAAGACAACAGCTGAGTTGGCAGGCCCAGCAGTCCCCTGAGGGGCAGGCTGTGCCTCTCTGACCTTTACAGTGGGCTCAGCTCCCCCTCTGCTGAGGCTGCCAGGGTGGCAGAGCCAAAACGTCCAGGCAGATTTCCCTGAAAAGGTCAAAGCAGTGCAGCGTGGTGGTGCTGGCAGGGGAATGGTGGAAGGGGATTTCAACCTCATTCATGGGACAACAGCTGTGGGTTGGGAGCTCACCCTGAACACTGGTGCTGGCTGTGGGGGGACCCCAGCTGCCTCCCACTCCAATGTGGACATTTTTGGGTTTGGAGGGGCACCCTGGCATTCCGCACAGGTCACTAGGGGCCTGGCAGCCACAGTTTCCTGCTGGGGCAGGCAGTGGTGCAGGGGATGGTTCAGGGCCGCTTATGGGGCCGAATTTTCTCATGGGGGAGCACAAACAGCACCTCAGAGGGCAGGCACAGAGACGGAGCAGGGCGGAGGAGGCTGGCATGACAGCAAGAGCTGATTGTGCTGGTGCTCAGCACGACACCTGGGCGGTGACATGGAAAGTCATGTGGGGCCACTTGTCCTTGCGCTGTCTCAAGGTTGACATCAATCTCCCCAAAACCGAGGGAGTACTTGGATGCACCGGCCCCCACCAGGTAGCTGAGAACCATCCCCAAGCATTTCTGCTGGACATGAGCAAAGCTGTGGGTGATATGGCTGGGCCTGCTGCCCTCCTTTCAAGTGCGATGCTACTTAGCAAGATCTTGCGTAGTTTCTCGAAGGGAAGGATTTGGCAAGACAGAAAAGGGGAAATGCAAATTTTTTCCTTTAGGTTCTTTTTGGTTTTTTTTTTGCTAGGGAAGCCACAGCCTTACGAAGTCACCATTCATTTTAGCAGCCAACGCAGCTGCACACAGCAGATTTGGTGACCGGACGCTGCGGTCTGGTTGTGTGTGTAGTTGATGCAAAGCTTGGAAAATAATAAACACAAGCTTCCTCGAGCAGGGCACGTCCGTTATTGTGTGCACGCTGTAATTCAGGAACTAGCAGATGTCTGAGCTTCATGCCCAGCCTGACAGAGACACAAGAAGGGAACTGGTTCAGGGTTTGTGCACAGCTGCACTGGTCAGATGACTCTGTCAGCTGAACCTGCCTCTGAATCAGGCCTGATTTACCATAGCAGGGACTCTGGCCTTTGCCTGGTCACAAGAATACCATCTTGAAACTGTTTCTGAAGGCTTTGTAAAGAAGGAGAGTGGTGGTAATAGTAGTTCAGGTGCGTCCCTTGTAAAGGACTCTTTGCATGCCAGCTGAGATGCGCAGCCCTCTTTGAGTGCTTTTTGCGAGGGCTAGTGAGAAACAATCACACAAGATATTTTCCAGGGGGCTATCTCATGGGATAGTTAACATTATTGCTTGCATTTTTCTGGGGGTGATGGGGCATTGCTCTGCCTGGTGGTCTTGTTTCCACCTTCACGCAAGTGCACCTTCAGGTCCACCTTCAACCTTGCCTGCAGCGTGAGTGGTTCAGACCCATGACCAGCCCAAGGCTGTTTGGTGGCCAACATGACACAAGTTGGCAGGTGCCATCGATCCTCTGCTACAAAACCAGTGTACATCGACAACCTCAGCCCAAGCTGAGCAAGCTGGGCTATGTTTGTCACTTCAGGGCCACCTTGCTTGGAACTTAAAACCTGGGCTCAAGTTCTGCTCTCACATGGCAGGGTGGCCAAAAGGGCTGTCTGAAAATAGCTGTGCAGATCAACATGGCCTGGACTCCACCACATCTCCAAAAATAGCTCTAAAAGAGAACTGGAGAAACCTGTGGATTTCCTTTCAACCTCATCTGCCATGGCTGGGCACATTGTGCTGCAGGCTGTTGTGGCCACAGCCAAGTTGTTAAAATGCTCAGTCAGAGAGCCCAAAGCTGTGTACGCAGGGCTCTGGGGTGCCATTCCTACTGTTTGGTGAGACCTTGGAAGAAAGCAGGATACCACCTGGGCTGCACCTGTTGGGTGTGAAAATGGAAGAGCATTTTCTTTTAAATGAAAAGTGCTGCTTAGATGAGTTATGTATTCACCAAAGTTCTGATTCTTTCAAAGTCCAGAGGGTAATTGTCTTTGCCTACTGTGTCAAGTGATAGAGACTTTCCATTTTGCAGGAAGAAGGGAGCATAGGTTGGTGGCTAAAACTCAGGAGTGGCAACTTGGAGATATGAGCTCCATTAACCCACAGGCACTGCCATGCTGAGTTGTAATTACGCATAGCTATTAATTCCTTCCATTTTTTTTCTCCAGAATGCCCTAATGAAATTTGCAAATGAATCCTGAAAGACACTGTTGTCAAAGGGACCTCAGCGGGCAATTCGCAGAAAAGGCAAGTGTTGTGCAATGCTTCCTTGTAAAAATCTGTGACTTGTTCTCCGAAAGCGGGCGCACAAGGACTTGGGGTGTTTACAGCAAAGCCCAGTCTGTAGCTATGGCCTCAAGGGAATTGTAGCTACTCCTGCCAAAAATGACTTGGTTCAAGACCTTTTCCTCAACCTTCACAGCATATTAGGTTTCATACCTTAACAACAAGCAGCAAAAACGCGCTTCAGAGCAGCAGGCAGAATGCCATCAATTTACATGGGTGACCATCACGAAATGAGGAGATCAGGATATGGAAGGACAAGAAGAATGTGCCAGTCAGTGATCACATAATTTGTTTGCAGTGATTCATGGTTTTCCACTTTCATGCATCCCTCTCAGCTTCCTGCACAAGGATGCACTCTCTGTCTGCAGTGTTATGTGGAATGACTGTCTTTTGGCTTTCCTGGATGGTACTCTTCTCCTTCTCCTGCTCTGGTGATCCTGCAACTTGATAATGCCTGCAGTATCATTTAATTAATACATTGGATTTTTAATGCTTCAATGATATTTACTTAAGTCCCATGGCCACACTTAGGAAAAAATTGCTCCTTTCACCAAGAGGAGCCAAATGGAATGGGTGTTTCATGGAAGGAACAAAAGTTTGGGAAGAGGGGAAAAGTCAAATGAGTGCAAACACTGATCAAAGCTGTTCTCTTGCTCAAAATGAATACTAAGAAAACTTGCTCAGTGGGTCATGATGAGCTCATTCAGTCCACTCAATTACAGGAAAAATCTTCCACTTTGAGCAGTATGTACGTGTCTGTGTTGAGTCAGAACCTGGCACAGCAGCTTCAGAACACATTTTTGTTATAAAAAGGTCCCCTCTGTCTTTTGCAACCCTAAAAAATTTCTGGCCCAGACAATTTCTGTATTTCATGTTTTTGACACAGAAAATGTGGGCACTGTAGTGGTAGGTTTCACCTGGAAGATGATGTCAACAAGCCTAGGGTAGGTCCACTGTTCCTACCTGCATCATCTCAGTGTTGTACATCTTTTTATTTGCTGTCCAACCACCTTTTAATCCATATGCAAATAGCACTGCATGAAAAGGCTGCAAGTGCACCATTACACACAGAAATCACGTTTTGAAAAGTTTGCTGAAAGCATAGTGGAATTTTTCTGCTGAACTTATTAGCGTATTTTAAATGCAAAGCTGGCAGCCATTGTATAATGCCTCCAGCCTACAGTTCAGGGGCCTCAGAGAAAATGATGTGTTCAGTGAGACTGAGAAAACACAGTTGCAAACACCACAGAGCTCTGCTGGGATGGGCACAGCAGTTGCAGGGAGGGGTCACAGTCAAATGCGCTATTTCAAGCAAAATCTGAGATGAGGATGTGTTCTTAGCCACAGGAAGAGCGTTGTCTTAGTCAGACCGGTTAATCATGCAACACGAAGAGAAATACATACTGCAAATCCTCATGATTTCTGTTTCCAATAACTTTTTTCCTCCTCTGAAATGACTTGCATATATTTTGGTGCTGCTCATTTGCAACATAGTAGCGTCTGTGCTCTGGCTTTGTTGATGGAAAGCTGGAGGTTCTCCGGGTGTATGAGCCATGCTTCTGTCACAGCGTTAGCCTCCATGTGTCTCTTTACAGGAGGCAGGCAGTCAGAGGCAAAGAGAAGGGAAAAAAATGTCGTGCTGACGTCAGTGAAGACCACACTGGGCTGGATAATATTACTGTGTACCTCAACCGCCCACTCCCTTTAATTTACTAGAAACTAAGCAAGCTGTTTAGAAACCCATAGCTTCCAGCATGTTTGCACTGTTCTCCCTCGACCAAAGGCTATTAATTGTCAGGAGGTTGAAAGCTACCTGATTCCTTGTTCAAAGCACTGAGACAGAGGGGATTTCCATGAGTAATAATTTCAGTCTGTGCCTGTGCAGTGCACCGTAGGCTAGAGTAAATTGATCCAGCTGCTTGCAAGACTAGATGGAAAAGTGCCCGGGGGGGCTGGGAGCACATCACCAGATGGAGCTGGATGCTGTTGTCATCACATGGGTCTCCCCAGCTGCTGGGCATGCTCGGGCTTGACTTCCACCATGAGCAGGGAGGCTCAACCTTCCTGGCTGCGCTGACTTGCAGTGTGAGGCAAATTTGCCAGCACATGTTGCAATGTCTTCTCTTGTAATAAAAAGGATAATTTTAGGTTAGCCAGAACTGACTGCTTTTTTCCCCCCTCTCTTTTCCCTCCCTACTCAATGTCCTCACCGCACTGACCCCAGTATTTCGTGCGTGTATTTTGCTCAGTAGCAATCTGCTCTGTGACAGAGACCATAAAAGCTTCTGAGAGGCCAACTACCTCTACAAATAATAAAAACTGGCAGGATTAACCTGTAACCCGAGGCAACAAAAATACAGATTCCACTAGCCAGATGGCAGAGTTCAAAGATCCACTCACTTCCTGGCGGAGGTTGCACAAGTTATTTTTTATCCTTGTTAAAAAGAAATAAAAAGTGAAAACATAGCAATAAAATGTGTGCTGCTTGCTTCTCTGGTTTTAATCACATTTGTTTTATACCTTTATGTTTTGTTATTAGACATGTTAGGAAATACATTCTTGCTCCCTTCTGGAGCTGTTTAAATCCTGCTTGGATGGAATTTTTTTTTTTTTTTGTCATTTTCCAGGGATGTTTGTATGCTCAATTCAATTTAGTCTATTGGAAGAAGAGCACTACATAGGAGGAACTAATTAACATAGCAGGAATGCAATTCACTTATTTTTTTTAATGAGCAATTTAATTAGAGTTACAGGGAAAAGAGATGGCACCCTGGATTCGATGGCCACATCCTTGCGGGAAAGCCCGGGGTTGGCAGTGTGGCAGTTGGGCAAGAGCCAGATGTGCTCAGAGGGCCTGGGAGCTGCCTGAGCCTGAGCACTCCGGTGAGTTCATGGAGGGAGAGACCTCTGTTGCAAACGAGGCACAAAGCCACTAGGGAGGTTGCCAGAGCAAGGGCTGCACCCCTGTGGTAGGACAGGGACTGTGGGGAAAGGCATCCCCCAGTGCCAGCACTACATGCTGAGGATAGGAAATGGGGAGCAGAGGCTTTCCCTCCCCAGTGCAGAGAAGCTTGCTTGGCAGAAGAAAGTAATTTTACAGAAGGGGACATGGGAGCAGGAAAGTGGGATGTGGTTTATCCAGGGAGCTTGTGCAGTGATGTCCCACCCATGCCTCACGCCCCACATTCCCGTGGCAGGGCTGGCCGGGCAGCACTTCTTACAAACGACAAACCCACTCTGTCTACCTTCCGATGAGTCCCCGCTGACAAAACCAACACATGCAGACAGTGTTGCAGCAAGGGGACCTTACCGCATTCCTGCTGAATTGGTGGTAGTGCATTTACTGGAGAGAGAGGATCAGGACAGGATATTCTGAGTTCTTCTTTCCCCAGGATGGGCCTTACAGCTTTCTTCACCAGCCAAGTGTTCGCTGTGAGAAGAAAGGATGCGAAGTGTGAGGTTGAGATAAGCGCCTCTGTGCCTGGCTGTGGTGTGGCTGTCATGAAGTGTACACAGAGGTAAATGGCTCGGCCAGCAGATTGCAGAAGTGGGAGTGGAAGAGTAAAGTTCATGGGTTGTTTTTGTGACGGTTTGTCCTCTCTCCCTGGCTAGGCCTTTAACGAGCACAGGGTTTGAAGCACTGGCAGGGTTTTGGAGCAGGCTGCAGGTACCCTTCAGGAGAGCAGCACTGGGAGTTCCAGGCAGGGAGTTTATGATTAATTTTGCAGGCATTTATTGTGCAATGGGAGATGGCCACCAGCCAGCTCAGAAGTTAAGCCAGAAGATGACTGTCAAACGAAACTGTTACGTTTGGCACATCTTTCCAAAGCTGCTGTGCAAAACAGGCATAGTGAAGCTGATTTCTGGATTTTCCAGACCCTCTGGATGGCATATTCTTGCATGGCAGTCCTCTTCATTTTCCCATTTTTGACTGAAGAATTGGATTTGACTCACAGGCCGTGTGGATTTTAGATCAGGATTTGTTGTACAGGCAGCCCTCTCCATGCGTTAGCGTTTACCTGCAAATGTCTCCTTCTGGTAATTCCTCCTTTAATGAATTTACAAGGAACCAGCTCTACTTGGCTTTCTGAAAACAAAACCATGTTTTCTTTGAAAAGCCTTTTCAGCCCAGATGAAGGGGGGGGGAGGAGATGAAAAAGCTGGTGGTGCGAAACGAGCTCTGCCCGTGCAAGCAGATTGCAATAGAAATTTCCCCCTTGTGTGGCTTACCCTGAGCTAAGGTCAGTCAGTTAACTCTGTTTGGACACCGTCTGGCATGAATACTTCAACGATAAAGCTTAATGTGTAACCCAGGGCTTTTTTTTCTTCTGTGTCAGCAGTTGGCAGGAAGATACTGTAAATAAGGCTCCCTATGAGTAAATAGATATGTGTGGAGAGGGGAGGGGAGCACCGCAGTAAGCAGTTTTGAAATTCATGCCAGTGTTGCTCCAAGTGATAAGGTTATTTGAGTAACCTGCTAACCATACGGATGCACAGGTTTCAAAAAACAGGAAAGCGTCTTGTTTAAAAAACTTCTGAGGCAACCCGAAGGCTTAGAAAAGAAACTGGCTGTGTGGTTAAGTGCCTGTACTTCCTTGTTGGTATCGGGATTGAGGCGGTGCAAGGCCTCTTGGGAGGGCGGCAGGGCAGGCGGTGAGGGAGCAGCTGCGGCAGCCATGCTCACCAAGGGGCTTTTCGGAGGGATGAGAAATCTCAAAGTTTCCCTACTCATTTCCTCTTCAGGCAAGTTGAGAGGGTTTTTTTCTCACTCTCCTTTTCAGTAATGTAATAAGAAATTAGTAAATAATTCAAGTGGGCTGACATCCTCAGAGGATGCTCTGTGTCTGAGTTCATCGTGTCCCCTCTCCCGGCAGACGTGGCCCTGCCGTGGGCTGTGCTAGGCTGGCTGGTGCTGTGCCAGATTCCTGGCTCCTGACACTGCCAGGCCAGCATCTGAACAAGGGGGGGCCTTGGAAGGGCAGGGCACAACACCTTTCTGAAGGGTTTAAGTGTGGATGTGCAGAATTTGCTGATGCTTTTGGAAAGTCTGATGGCTAAGGTTCTCCATAAATAAATGAAAGCCACATACTTTCTGTTTGACCTTTGCTTTTGGATTAAGAAAATCAGCCCACGAGATCTGAAGTTTAGTTTCTGCAGTAGAGAGAAATGCATTTGCCTGGGCACACGTGGCTGTGGGTGCACACGTGCTTCACGGAGCACAGCATGACCCTTGCTTGCACTGGCACCTTGCTCCTCAGGGATTTACAGAGTTAGTACCTAGAAAACGCAAGTCTTCCTCACCTGAAATGACATAGCTGACACAGTTCCAGCACACTCTGTTATTATTTACTGAACAGGACTCAAAGCACTAAGTTGGGACACAGGCTTTTTCTTTTCTACCATGTGTGGTTTCCAGTGGAGGTTATGCTCCTTTCTGTTGGATTTGGGTATGTCTGTTCTTCGAGCCTTTGCGATCAGACAGGGGTGTGACTGGGTCTCTTCCCAAAGGGATGGCTGTTCTTCTCCTGGAAGCAGAGGGGATATTTCAGTCTCAACCTGGCTTCTCCTACCTGCCTGCCTTACCTTCCAGGATGTCCACCTCAGCTGTTTCCCTCATCGCTGGCAGCTGCAGTGCCAGCCACAGCAGTTACAGCAGAGATGGCTTTCGCCCTTCAGGTCCTGTATTTTGATTGCTGTTCAACTGAAATGTCAATGGATTCTCAGTCACTTAGAGCAAAGAGAATGTTTGAAAAACTCCAGGAAATTAATTGAACTAGACTTGGAGAAAATGTCTTTGGCTAGAAATTCAGTCCTCAGCCAACACGGCGGACTTTTGCCAACTCAACTTTTGCCTTGGTCCTAGAAGCAAGCAATGAAAAGGGAGAAGAAAAAAAAGGAAAGAAAAAAATCCCCTCCGTTGCCCCTTAGATTTAATTGTGTTTTTCTGTAAGCCTCATAAATCCTGCCCAAATCACGTCATCAAGCCACAGGGAAACTGAAACCTTGCCCAAGGCAGGAGCCAGCAGGGCTGTTCAAGCCAGAAGGGTTACATTCAGGGACAAGTTCAATGCACTGCAATCTTGTTTTGAATGGGATTGTGCTCATTTGTGTGTGTGTGTGAGAAGGGCACCTGGGTGCAGGAGATGGTCCTGCCTTTTTCCTCTTTGGATGTTAGAAAAGCTACAAAAGGAAGAGTGGCTTGAGTGGAGGTAAAGCAGACATTCTTGTGGCCACCCCCCAGCCTTTCAAGTGTTTTTCCTCTTGTGCTGCAGCAAGGGGGAGCAGGAAGGGAGGGACAGGGACTCGCACCAAACTGGCCTGTCCAAGTGCTTTATTTTTTCCTTTGGGCATCAGACAGACAGAGGGAGGAGGATTAAAAACCCCTCATGTCTATGCTGAACTACTGAGGATTTTCTTACCCTTCTCTCTTGTGGCCCTCTCATATAATTTTTTTGCATGTAACTCCCAGCCAGGAAGAGAAAAACAAGCTTGGAAGCTGAGCCTCCATGGTGCCTTTGGTTCCTTTGGTGCCTTCCCTCAACCCCATGTGTGGGGTGGGTGATGCCCCAGCTGAGAGATCAGCAGCATCTCCCCAGGGGGAAAGCAGGACCTCCCCAGCTCCGATGGAGCCAGTTAAAACATCACTTGGTATTTCATGTTGGGGGATGTGCTCAATAGGTCCTGAAATGTTTCAGCAAGCACATTTTTTAGATTTGCATCGGAGCAGGGCTTGGCCCAAAGTAGTGGCTAGCACTGCACTGTTGCTTGCCTGTGACACAGGTGTGCCACATCGTGCCCCACTGTGCACCTCCCCTGCCTCAGTGGCCGGCAGACCCCATGTCTCTGGAAGGGATACAGCCAGCAGCAGCAGGCTCTGACTGGGGCTGAGCCATTGCCAGCAGTGTTCAGTCACCCCTCTACAGAACTGCAGCAGAAGCTGAAAATGTTTGCTTATTTTCATTTGGCTTTTCCCCCCATCTCCTGCAGTAAAACACATTCAAAGGCACAAGAGGATAAGGCTCCCTCCTGCCAAGCATCAAGCCGAGCCCCGTCTGCTCCACAGAGTCCCAGCAACCTGACCTTTGCCTTTGGTCGGGCTTTTTTCAGACTCATCATTATTTTGGCTGCATTTGTGCTGTGGAGGAATGCAGGTGTTTCCTCTGTTCCCACTAGCATGCCCATACTCTGTTTTCTGAAGAGCTGGGGAGGTTTCTTGTGCATGTCCTGTCACGTTCCAGAAGGCATTTGAGGAAAATGTGGATGCAGTTCAGGCATATGACCAGGGAAACAATGCATTTGCATGCACTTGCATGTAAGTGTAATTTAGGCAGGCAACATGCCGAGATTGCTTGAAAAACTGGCCCATGTTTTTCCATTTGTGGGCTGTTTTTTTTTTAAGTTAAGGAAAGGCAAACAACTTGTTCCTCCATTTGATCTGTAATAACCCGAGCTGGTTCCTTTGGAAAGCTTATTTATTCTCCTTGGCTGCTGAAGTGGATGCCAAATTTTGAGCATCCTGAGAAGAGACGGTGTGCTTATGGAGTTCTTTGTTGCCGAAGCTTTTGTTGGATGATTATGAGACTCATTTATATAGCTGTTTATGTATTAAAATTGTTGGGTTGCCTGGAGCTACGGATAAGCGCTCCTTGTTTGACATATCTCTAAATAAATATAGAGGCACATTATTAATGGATACAGCTTTAAAAGCAAACACCCAGAGATGCACTTACAATAAGGGGAGGAAAAACCAAGGTTACATCATGTTGCTAGAAGCCAATTGCTTTGTTTTCTAAAACGTTTCTCTGTAGGACACAGATGATTTTTTGACTCATTCAGTGTTTGAGCATCCAAAAAGTCTCACAGTTGTTCCAAAATTCTTTCAGCAGCATCCCACATGGCATTGATAGACGGTTACAGTGTTTTATTGTCCAGTATATCCTTTTTCCCCGATGGACTCATGCTTTTGTATTTCTGGAGAACTGTGTCCCTGCTGAGGGAGGAAACAGCATTCTGGGGCTTTTCAAACTGCATAATTTTGCAGTCTGAAGAAGGGCGGATGGCCTGGGGCCTTTACATGTGTGTGAGTGCAAGTGTACTGATGGGTGAACACCGTGGGTCATCAGGAGAAAGTGGCAGCCTGCTGCTCCTGCTGTCATGCTGCTGATCCCTGAGATGCTGAGCTATGGCTGGCACAAGGAAACATCTCTTAAGTGCAGAGCTGGTTCCTTAACTGGCAGTTATGAACTCATTTGTGCACTCTCTGCCACCCCTGCTGCACCCCTTCTCTGGAGAGCAATGTTCCCATCACTGTGCTGCCTTCTCCTCCTCCTCCCCAGCTCTCTCAGGCTTAGAGCCAGAAGCTCCCACCTGGCTCTTGCTGATGGCTCTGCTGTTTGCTCCTCAGCCCTACCAGGAACTGATTGTTGTTTGTTTTGGATCTGAAGGGCATAGATTCAAGCAGGGCTGTGACTGAGGACAGGTTGTCCTGCCTCTGAACAGGGAGCTGAACCCAGGGCTCAGAGCTGAACCCAGAACTGCAGGTCAGGTTGAGAGCTGACAGCTGGTGTCCCTCTGTTCTCATTGCAGAGAGATCGATGCTTTTGCTGCCATTTGCACCCTGGGCCAACCACCTGCACTTTTGGATAGAGGATCCACCACCAGCCACCTATTCCAAGGGCCAGCCAGCTCTCTGCTCAGACCTCCGTGCTCAGCAAAACCCATGTGATGACATTTGGGAAGCAGGACTGAGAAATTCCTGCTGATCTTCCTTGCAGAGCTGCAATGCTCCCGGGGCTGCAGGTGTATCCTGCTTTGGCAAATTGGATGGCTGCATCCCTGCACACACCTCAATGCTGCTGTTCTCCCAGGAAAGGCTGCAGCACAAACCTGACTGTAGGCTGCAGTTTTGTGGGCGCAGACCAGCTTTCCATGGCATGCCTGCTGTGCCCTGGGGGCAGGCTGGGACCCCAAACCCTCCCATGGAACACGGAGCCAGCACAGCTGGGTGCAGCAGTGCTAATGCTGGCCCGAGGGGCCTGTGTGACTTGATGAGACCCCTCCTACTCTTTACTGGCTTTGGTGTCAGTTGTTTCTGCTCACCCAATTAAAAAAATTAATACACTGTGCTTGGAAAACCACTGAAGGAGCAGCTTGGCTGCGTGAACAGCAAGTCCCCTCAGTGTGGACATGCAGGAGGCATGCTAACTATTTAAGCCCTCAGAGGGGATGGTGAGGCTCCTGGCAGCTACTCTGACTCCTTTCTGGGACACACAATCCACCAGGCTGAGGGCTGGTGGCTTTCTGAAGGAGGAAAGCAGGGCAGACTTTGTTACTGCCTGCTTAACTGGCTCCTTCAAGTGGCTCACCTCTTTCCTATGTGGTTGTTTGTACTGCAATCTCATCTGTAGGTGGGTGAATTGTTCTCTTCCTCACCTGGCACTGCTCCTGTGGGCTAGCAGGGATTTGGCTGGCATGATCCTGTTTGTTTGCTCTAGGGAAGCGGTGTGCATTCACCTTCCATGGGGAGGGTGCAGGCTCAGCAGCCAGTGTGCCTCCTTTGGAGCCCAGTGTTTGCAAGGGCACCTCAGGCTGCTGCTGTTTTCTGGAAGCGTGTCCCTTGGCATCACTGTCAAAAGCAGGGGTGGTGTCCCAGCCTGACCCTTTGCTCCATGAATAGCCTCCCTGAGAGGCTCAGCCTTGGGGCTGGGTGGCTGCAGGAGAGCCACTGACCCAGCCAGATGCAAGCACCCCTCTGCAAGCAGTCCTGGCTGTGCTCTCTCTGCTGTGCTACACGAAAGTCACAGTCCCCACTCCCACCACCCTCAAAACAGTGATGTGGTGTCCAAGCAGTGACTTTTCCCTCTGGGACCAAGGGTCCCATGGGCTGGGGACCATGCACCTGGAATGCAAGACTCAGAAGATGGGAAAGTAGGGAAAAGTGAAAGAACACAGAAGGTTTATCAAAAAGTGTAGTCCAGTTATGGTGCCACCATTGTCCCAAACTTCTACCCCCTTTCACTTGCCTGTGTTGTTGGAATATGGCAAGATGGCAAAAGGAGACTGGCCTGGCACTCATGGGCCGGATGGGAGATTTTTGTGTACCCAGTTGGCCACTGCTCAGCTGCTGTTCAGATTCCAAGAAGCTGTGAGCCTGGCAGGAGAGCATGACACCTCTGGCAGCACTCTGCCACCAGAACAGGAGCACCCATGGCACTTCTAACCTCTAAGCAGTGTCCTGGCCAGGCTCCAAGGACTTTTGCAATCCCCTACCTCTCCCACCAGCCAGAATTCGGTTCTCCTAAATTACTCCTGCCCTCGTCCGTGAACAGCCCTCTGTCAGCCTGTGGGGCAGCTCTCCTGAGGAATGTGAACAGAGCCAGCTTTCATATGTGTGCTGTTAAACATTAGCTGCCTCCCTCTCGGCAGGCAGCCACTTTCCACCTTCTGTGCTGCGCTCTTTGCCACGCGTGCCAGCGTGCCTGCGGTACGAAGCACTCGCTCCTCATCTTCCTCAAATGGGCTAGCAAAATTTCATGATACCCAGATGATCGTGTTGAACTTTTGGTTAACTTGCAGCCTTTCACTACACAGCAGAGCTTTGGGAAGTGATGAAGGAGACAGAAGTGCTGAAAAATATGGAGAGAGAATAAAAGGGCAGGCTGGGGTGATCAAATTCCAGCCAAAAAAATCTCCAAAGCAGCAAACCAGAGATGGATAAAGAATTGCCAGTGAGTCAGGGGGAAGGAATGGCAGCATTGTCTCATGTTCAAGCAGAGAATCTGTAATGGAAGAAGATGAAGTGCCAGGGAACTAATATCCCTCTGCAGCAATTGTTTGATCCCTCCCTTCCCCTCCAAAAAAGCAAGTTGCTGCTGGCTAGCTAACAAGTTAAAAAATCCAGTCCAAAACCTAATCTAGTCTCTTGTGCCAATAAGCGCATCTGTCAGTGTGTCAGTGTTGATCCTCCTTCAGTACATGCCACATGCTCATGTCTTTACACAGGATGGGCTGGAAGGACCATTAACTAGATTAGAAATTCTAAGGCACAATTAAAAACCATGCTGCTGCTTTGCTTTAATCTTCTCTCCTCTAGCTTCCAGGCTTATTTTTTACCCTGGGCTGACACGGTCCTAAGTTGTTTGGTGGTGGTAGGGTAGCATTACACAACCCGGGCTGGTTTCTAAAGTGTGTAACATTGTGCATTACCTTGGCAGCCAACAAGAGGCTCTCAAAAAAAAAAAAAAAGTAACCCCACCAAGTGGCAAAACAATAGCTGCATTTACTGCCTGAGGAGGGGAAGATTTGGGCATTGAAGCCGTGCGACCAAGGAGTGAAATGTGCATTTTGCTCTCCAGGGTTGCCCAAGAAAAATTAGTACAAGGAAAGGCAAGATCTGGTATATTTGCTCAAAATGCAGCAGTATGTCTGTAGACCTACGGCAGCTGGAGGTACAGGGGAAGGAGGGAGATGGGAAGGTTTCTGGCTCTCAGCGGTGCTCAGGACTCACGTGGAGGAGGGGCCCCGTGCCAGCAGCATGGCCCCCATTCCCATGCAGACCATTTTTCCAGGGAAAGCTACGACGCTGCAGATAACGCCAATGGTGCATATTCCTACAAGAGGGGTCCTGCTTTTGTTCTCCCTGCGCAGCCTGGCAGAGACGTGTTTTTTCCCAATCCTACCTGGAGCAAGGGATGCTCGGGCAGTCCCCGCCCTGCGGCTGCGAGGCAGAGAGCGGCTCTCAACGCCTGGCTGGTGCCTGTGCCCCAAGGGCAAGGAGAGCCCGGGAGAAGCAGCACCATTTGGAGCATTCCTGACCTCTTAGGCAACATCTGATAACACGGGGTGGATTGCAGCCTCTTTTCTGAGACGGGGAATTGCTCCTTAATTGTTACTGCATTGTACAAATGCAGCGGGAATTTTACAGAGGACATAACATATTCTAAAATTACGGGTTTTTATTCCGTGGCTAAGTGTTTTCCTCATGCAGAACCGCATTTATTACTATTATTAATGGTCTCACTTGTTCTTGTGCTAGTTCTGAGTCTTTATAGTTACTGTCATTATACAATTTTAAAGGTACAGATCAAATCCTGGCCTACCTGCATTAAAAACAGTAGAGTTCAGGAATTCGATTTTTCACAGGTTTGGGGATCAGGATATTTTTGCATTCTGTCCTGTGCTTACTGTGATGAAAAGCTCCCATCACCACTGTCTATAGAATAAAGCAGGAAAACATTTCCCCGCTACAGAAAATTAGAGACATTATAATTGTCCATTGGGATTTTAGAAATGAATGCTATGGTGTCCTAGCATTTCTATAGGACCCTATTTGCTTATCCTTTATAAATGCTGCAAGGTTTTCCCATATGGTTATGTTTAGGATGCATTATGAAGTCCTTTCATCTTTCTCTGTAGCACAGGATGAAATATGGGTCATGGCTAGAATGAAGCAGTAAGGCTTTGTTATCTGGTAGTCTGCTGCATCTGATATGGCAAACCCCATGCTGCCAGGAAAGCCATCGTCCTTTTGGGAACTAAATGGCTTGGCAGGGTTGCTTTAAAATTGCAGCTACACCTATTTGATAGTTTTTTGGATGAAAGAACAAGATCTTTCACTCTCCTCACTGTGGAGTGCCAGCCAGGCTTAAAATTAATATCAACCGATGTTGAAGAGGGAAGGAAATGAAAGAAGCATTTCTTCCCCAGAAACAGCCCTGCTTTCCTGCCTTTTCCATACGTGCACAGACGTCTGTCAGTTTTGGCACCACAAAACATTAAAAATAAGAAGTTTTTTAAATACCGGGAATTCTTTTGCGTCTTTAAATGTCGCCCAACAGGAATGCAGAGGCTGTAAAACGGACAAAAGAGAATTGAGCCAGTCAATGTTTCTGCAGAGAGCTTATTCCTGCCTAACAAAACATTTGAAGTATCCCGTGTGTTTTCGGAGAAGGCTGGAACAAGGTGAAAGGCACTGCCTCTTGTGCCCTGGAGCCTGGAAATTGAGAAGAAGCCCAGAGCTAAGGAACAGAGGTTGAGTTTCCTGCTGTCCCAAATTCACTCCAGCTCCCTAGAAGATTCCAGGAGTCTGGGATAGCTGATGTGAGATGCCTGTGGTCTTTTTTGCTAGAAATACTGAGTACCTATCCTAGACACTGATTTGGAGCACAATAAAGTGTGGTAAATCACGCTCTTGGCACTCCGAATACAGATGTTTGAAATGAACAGAGGCTCTCTCAGGAGATATTTTTCCCAGCCATAAAAAGGGGAAATAGCTACATTGCAAGAGAGGAGGTTAAATCATGGAGTTTTTTGTAAACTGCTGTGAAGCTTTGGAGAGGAAGCCATTACAGGAGTACAAATTGCTCTTTATTTTTTATTTTATCTATTGCCTCATTTTCAAATAATGAAATTCTGAACCTACCTCCTTGCTAGCTGCTGAAAAATAAGAGAGTGTGGGAGGATTCTTAATGACACTAATAAACCCAGCTGAACACTTTGCCAGCAATCTTTTTTTATTGCAAAAATACCATTTTATTAATACAAATGGTCTTTGTAGGATTGCATTTGTTGTGACACAGTTTTGTTTAGAAAAATATACAGGCCAAATTATTTTCAAAACGTTCCCTTTTTTCTGGTTAGAATGGAGCACTTAATTTCAGAATTTCATTTTATAATGGCTTGGCTTTTCTTTTCTTTTTATTTTTTTGTTTGGACAGTGTAATTTATATGCCATAATAAAAATACAAAGAATTGAAGTGACGCGATTTTAATGAAAGTGCAGTGTATTAGCATGGGATAGTTTTATGTGAGTGGAAACTTCAATTAGTGGGAAAAATGCCAATATACTGGTGGTCCGCTCTGCAGCCTTTCTGCCCTGCTCTGCTTAGTGAAGAGATGGAAAACTTGCTGGAGTGTCCAGAACAGCCTTTTTTGCTTCTTCTGTTCAATCCTTCTTGATGTTATTAACACCTTTCTTAGATAAAAGGTAGCATGTTTTCAATGGCAGGTTATTTTCTGGCTGCAGTACATAGATTTTTCCCTTCTCCTTGACTGTGGAGAGATCGTGGCCATGTGTGACAGGGGATCATTCAGCCAGCAGTGAATGGGGTGTGAAAATCCATTCCTTTCACTGGTCCCAGCCACTGGCCTTCTCCATCCCTGCCATGCTGAGTTCAGGAGTGGTCTCGGTTTGGATCTCCACATGCAGTTGGGTTTGGTGGATGCTGTGGATGCCAACAGATCACTTTTTTCCTACCATCCCCTTTGGTAGTATGGTGCTGGCGAGATAAACACATTGCTGTGCTTCTAAGGGGATTTTGCTGATATGATGGTGCCATTTGGGTTGACTGGCCTCTGCCCTTTGACTAAAAATGATAAATTGTGATCTACAGTATATTCTGTGAAGGACAAGGAACACTCCTGCCTTATTCTGGGGAAGAGGGATGTGGAAACATCTGCCCTTGGAAGCCACCAAGAATGGTGCAGGAAAAGGAATGAGAAAAGTGGGACCTAAATTGTGCTGATGGCCATGCGTTGGAGGTGGTGTGGTGCTGTGAGTGGTCAGAGCCCCAGCAGAGTCCCACGCACAATACATGGTGTGCTCACACTGCTGAAACCGCTGCCGCTCTGTGATTTTCCAGGAAAATGGAATACGTGAGGCTCTGCAATATGTGCACTCTGTTAGGCATTGTCTGGAGTGGCTTTTCAGGGAGCAAGGGAGCTCTCTGTGCATTAGCTCCTCCACTGAATGTACGCTCTGCTTCCTTGCTTCTCTGGACCACTCCCTCCCGTCTGGCTCTTAGCACTTTCAGCCTTCAAAATATTCAAATAATTCAGTTTATCCTCACAAGACCTCTGTGGGAGGGATGGAGGGATGGGTAAATCCTTAGTTTGCTATTGGGAAACTGAAAAATAATCCCTCATCCCTAATTTGCAGGGAGGCTTCAATGTGCCAGGCAGTGCTCAGAGCACACTGCAAGCACATGCCTGCACACACAGGAGCAAATGGACACTTCTGGGTGTCTCTGTACTGACACAGCTGCATTTTTATGCCTTGGTCAAGCTGTGTGGGTACTGCAGGTTCAAACATAACTTACTTTTGATTTCCCTCACAGCTCACACCTGGTATGAGAGAGTCTGGTTCCCACTGCTTGTAAGAGACGTGTTTCCCTGTTGGGCTTGGTCAGTGAAGAGAAGGAATGAACGATGTGTGGTGTTCTGTATAGCGGTGTGAACTTGGGCATAGCAAAGTGTAACCCACGGGCAGGGCTGGCCAGAGGTGGCCAGAGACACGTGTGGGAACCACTGCTGGACACCAGATCATGCAAGGAGCACACAGCATGGCAGCCTTGGGGCGCTCCTGGGCACAGCTGCTGCATCTGGGGGGCTGGTTTGCTCTTCCTGGAATCAAACTAGAACCCCCAAAGGATGTTGCATGAAATCTGTAAACCAAAGTCGAGCCTCTTTGTCTTGTGATGCTTGCTTTAATTTTACTGTGGCCTGTCAGGAGAATAATTTGTGATTAAAACTGAAAGCTGCCTTGGAACAGCTGTCAGGCTGGGAGATACCGGTGGGGGCTCCAAGGGGTTTAGTGAACTCCAGATCCTTGGTGCATTGTTTTCCCCACACTTAGATCCATGTGCAGGATCTATTCCCAGATCTAATCAGGGTTTAGAATTGTAAAGAGGTGAATGCTAGATCTGTGATCGGGGTCTGGGAGGACAAGGCAGCCCTTGTGTGATTTACCTTTATGCTGCTGCGAGCTGTTTGAAACCCTTTATAAGAAAGGGGTGAGTCTGATTTAACGAATTTACCAAAGCTCGCAGGTTTGTGGTGAAAAGTCAGTACAACACGTCTTTGTGAGCCATGGATTTATGACATGTAAATAAGTTGGTGTGCTAATTGTGGCTGGTGTTACAGGTAGCAGGCAGTTAAAAAAAGTCTCGCAGGATGATTTATGTGGGTTATTTCACACACACTTGTTATTTCACACACACTATACGTTTATAGATCCTCTGCCTCCCTTCCCCACGGCTGCAAGGTAGGAGCAAGGAGCAGCATTCAGCATAGGCTGGCCCACGCTTCCTCCCTGGGGTGCCGAGTTCCAGCAACCAGGAATCATAAAACCAGAGGAGAAAAACATGGCTTTTTGGCTGAGCCTGAGCCCTCCCATCCGTGCTGCCCTGCAATCTCTGTGCTGAATGGAAACGGTTTCCTCTCTCCCAGCCCTAAGCTTACAGACTGGGTTTCCTGCCTTCCTGTTAGTGCCTCCACCTACCCAGACAGCTCTGACACTTCAGACTTACTGATCAGCTATTTTCTACCACAGCTCTTTTAGCAAAGGTTTTATGCGGTGGTGTAACAGCTGACTAAGCAGCGAGCCTGCGAGTGAGAGAAATGAATGTAGGGCTTTTTTTATTCGGCAGCCTGACAAGGCTCCATCTCAAACTGTGAGGCATTTCTCCATGCGAGCAGCCTGTTCAGTGGATGGGCTGATGTTCGGTTATGCTCTTGGAGCTGGGAGGCAAGCCCTGATGGGGCCCCCCAGGAGGTAAAAAGGCTGGGGGATGCTTCAAATACAGTATCTAGAAGAGGGGAGCACAGGCAATTCACGTAGTGAAACCACGATGTGAAGATATGCTGAATGTGCGACTCGGCTTTGAAAACAGTTATCATATGCAAAAGCAGTTAATACATAGGAGAATTATAGAGGGAGACTCAGGACCAGAAATATGAAAGTTCAAAGTGATTTTCATAACAGACAGCCTGTCATTTCAGAAGGCTGCAGAATAGGGCATTTTGCAGCACCACAGCCGAGCTGGAACCAGCCAACCAGCTCCAAACTGAATTTTTCATGTGTGTGTATATNTGTATATATATATATATATATATAAAAGATATATATACATAATATATATATTTCCTCATCTGTGCTGAATTCCTTCTATAGTCAGCATAGTGTAACCATTCAGAGCACATTTTCATGATGCTTTCAGTTTTCATGCTCGCTTTTGCAAATTGCTTCAAATATATCTCCAGAAACGAACTAACTCTGTCTTCAGTTAGTGATGGATGTACCTTAAAACATTCAAAGCACTCAAAAAGTTCTGATATCTTTGGTCTGATCCTCAGCCAAACTATGTCTAGCCTTGTTGGAGTCCCTGTATTATTCAGACACCATTGGCAAAAACATCTGTAGACTTCCATTTAGATACTGTTGATCTACTGTCATCTATCCTAAATGGGTCTTTAATTTTACCATGCCAGGCAGCTGGTAAGGAAAAGAAAAACTGGGGCATAATCTTTTGCAAATTCTAGGCATTGAGAAAATTTATGTTACTGCTATGGCACCTGGTTACCACTGTGAGGTGATCTTATTAAGTGCCCTGTTGCCCCGTGGGTGGTGTTTGAGGGCAGAGGGGTAAGGACAAAAGCAGGACAATAACACTTGCCCACTGATGAGATACACTCATGGACAGGATTGCTAATTCTGGGAAGGCATGTTCCCTCCTTCTGCCTGGAAAAAAAGTGAGAAAGAATAGAGGAACAGACAATTATTAACAAGGCAAACCAGCAAAACTAAATGAGTTCGTAGGGACTTGAGAAGGAAAATGGAGAACATAGATGCTCAGGGAAGTATTGGTAGTGAGAGGAGATGAGGACTTTGTGGGGGGATAAAATCTGGTTCAGTGGCAAGATAGAGCAAGATTAGAAAGAAAGTCCAGGCCTGACCTGTGTACCTGAAGATGACAGGACCTAGAGCGAAAAGGTGACTTCATCTGAGGCTGCATTTTCCTTGTGCTTTGTCTTTTAGGAACAGCAGTGGCACATTTTTATTTGTACCTGCTCCTGTCTCCATGCTTGCCAGTACCTCCTTGAACAGCTTACTTGCACAGCAAAAAGGATGAAATATCCATTGATATTGGAAAGACATAGTATTCTTCTCATTCAGAAGGAACCACAGGGGTGCCTGTGAAAAGTGTTGGGAAGGCAACTCTGCAAAATTGAAACTTTTATTCTTTATACTCACTGTAACACACGTGGTTGAAGGAAGGTTTGCCCTCAGACCGTGGGGAACTGAGAAGGATGCTCAGTACCGGAGTTTCTACTGAGTGGGTCAATAAGCCCACTGATGTGATGGTGCCTTTCATGGCATGCCTAGAAACTGCTGCTGAATGCAATGCAGCATTGACACCTCAGTGAATCGATTTCTCTGAATGCCATGCCAAGCAGATGAGAAGCCTTTGTCAGCCAGTTTGGGGCAAGTCCGTCATCCGATCCCTGACCTATAGCTTGTGGGAGTGGAGTACAAAGGATGAAGTCATCAGAAAAGTGCAAAGGTTTCATGTCCTTGGAGGGGAGAGTTAGATGTGCAAGAGGAACAACATATTCAAAATAAATCAATAAATCAAAGATGCCAGCTCTAGGCAGATGTGTTTCTGTGCTGATTCTGGTGCCTGTGAAGAAGCACAGCAGAGCAAAGGTTGCCTTGGTGTCTGAGAGGGGCTTTCACACCATAGGTTTGAAATGAACTGTCACCAGTGGAGCTTCAGAGGAGAATTAACATTCAGTGCTGTGTGCCTTTGCTTCCCTGACCCACAGGACTAAAGTCAGCAGAGTGAGAAGGATTTTTCAAAGTGGTGTGGCAGGCTAGCAGATAAAAAAGAATGAGTTTGTGGTGTTACAGCTATTCCTTGTATGTAAATATCTCTTTTTACTCTGTTCAGATTCCATTTTCCCCAGGCTTTCCTCTGATTCCTTTATCTCATCAGAAGTGGGTCAAACTCATGTGTACGTTCAAGAGGGAGGTCTCAACTACTGCATCTAGGTAAGATGCCTTCAGTCAAATGTCACACCATGCCCACTCCAGTAAGGGGCATGACTGTTTCTACAAGCATGAGAAGGTCCCAGATCCTAACGCCAGCATTGCTGGGAAGCTTCGTGGCTTTTTGACTTTTCTTTCTCTGTGTGTCCACGTCAATCCCAGGATCTGAGATGTTGGAGAGGCTGGATGTTCTTGTCCCTGTGGTTTGGACAAGAGAAGGAATAGGACTCGTCTGGCTCCAAAACTCAGGATATTAGTTACATGTTGGTAGGCTCTCCAGCAGGGCATGCTGACCGCTGCATGTACCAAAACAACCTGGGTTGCTTTTTCTGGCATGACATTTCAGCTCCATGCCTTAACATGTTTGCCTGGAAAGTGAGACAGGGGCAGGATTTTCAAAGGTGAGGACTCAGAGGTATGCAGGGACCGTTAGCGGAAGAGTTCGCTTGAAGAGCTGGAAAATTAAATAAAGAGAGTCTAAGAAGGGTGATTTAGGAGTGTAGGGGCAGCAAGATGCCAAGGCTATGGATAGATAAATGGAATATCAATTTGGAGTAAATTACAGTGTAACAGCACTGTGCACACAAGTATTATGGGATTTTAGAAGCCAGACAAGATTAACCCTTATATCCCAGGTCTGCATGCATCCCAGTTGTGTTTGGATTGGCTAGTTCTCACAGATTGCAGGGTATTTCTGGCTTTTTAAATATGGGGCAGTTTTAGATCTTGCCACAGCTTGATCCATTTATGGCTTCTGGATCCTTGTGTGGGAACAGAAGAAATAAAGTGACGAGCTGAGAAGAGTCTGGAGAATGAAAGCTCAGAGAAGTGAGAGAGCCGGAGGTGGGAGGCATCTGTGGGCCTCTGTGATGGTGGTGCAGAGCAGTTCAAGAAAATGGGAGAGAAACCATAAGGCTGGGTAAGATGACATTGTCAAACTGATGAGATCATGTCCAGGCCAGGAGTAGAAAAGCCATGAGTGAGCCCAGAACTTGTCCCAGCACTGGTGGACTGTTTCAGCCCAAAGTGCTTTCTGGAGGTAGCTTTGGCCAGTGTCACACCAGCAGAGCTGTGGTGAGGTGTCCCCGTGGCCTGTCTGTGCCAGCTGTCCACGGGTCACAAACCTTGTACTCTGGGGCCACAGCCTGCTCTATGCTTTCACAGAATCGTAGAAGACTTTGGGTTGGAAAGGACATTCAAAGGTCGTCCAGCTCAAGCCCCTGCAATGAGCAGGGGTATCTTCAACTAGATCAGGCTGCCCAGAGTCTTGTCCAATCTGCCCTTGAGTGCTTCCAGGGATGGGGCATCCACACTGTTCTGGGCAACACATTCCAGTATTTCACCACCCTCACTGAAAAGAAAAAAAAAAAAAAGGCTGGTCTGGGACTAACTCCCCCGTGGACTCCAGCAGCCTGGAGGCTCACTACCTCTCCAGTCATGCCCTGTGGCCCCACTTTCCTCTGGGGAAGATTGCTCGAGGCACTGGCTGGGGAGGCAGGCTTCTCAATTTAATTTGAAGTTTCAGTTTTTATCAGGAGCACTGCAGGAGCAGGGAGTTGTAGTGGAGTGAGCCATTGCTGTTTCTTGCAGTTAATAGCAGTGACATTGTAGTTTTCATGGCTGTAAAGATGCCTGGAGCAGAGGGTGGGCCCACTTGGAATTAGCAGCAATAATTTATTTTTCATATTCAAGAGAACAAATGATCTTTCCAGCAAGCAACCTTCACTTCTGTTGCCATGACCTGCCCTCCTCCCAAGAAAGTACTCACTTCAGAAAGACGCTGCAGCCCTGCAGAGTGTGAAGGGCTACTCATAAAACAGACACACTCACATGCAAACAAAAAACCCCCAACAACATGAAAAACCCCAAACAAACAATAATAACAAAACAAAGACCAAAACAAAAACCCCAAAATCACACAAAACAAAAATCCCCCCTCTCCGAAATAAAAAGCAGCTGCTGGAAATCAGAGCTAGACTAATGTGGGGATGAAAGCATTTATGTAAAGCAGAGGTGGGGAATATTGGCTCAATTGAGTGGGTGGAAGTGTCCTCATGAATGAGCAGCACGAAGCAGGGCTGCTTCAAATAACAAAGAGGAAAGGAGGGCGTTAGGATTTGATAGTACAGACTTTGGAAAAAATGAGAAGCTGAGGAGAGAAGGAAATCATGGCTAATTTAAAACCGCCTTGGAGAAGCAGGTGGGAGGAAGACCTTGAACATTTGTTACACTGGGACTTGAAAGTAAGGAAATGGTAAAACAAGGGTTGGAAGGTAGAGCAAGGGAGGGCTTGTCTCCTGATTGCTCTTTAAAATTAACAATACTGACTCTCAAAGAGAACATGAGGGATTTTCTGAGAAAATGCAGAGCTCATGGAGTAAACTGTCCTAAGGGAAGGGCTGAGGAAAGAGAATGAAGCCAGTGGCTTCCAGAAAAATGATGATGATATGATGAGTCAGAGACATTTTCAGTTGCACTGAAATATTTACTCTTTGTCTGCCTGTATCCACATCAAGAAATGAGGGCAACCCTTTTTTGACAGGTTAGAGTTATGCTATCAGGAGGTGTGCTAAGGGGATAAATAACAGCACCCAGAGGAGCTTTATCAGCTCTTCCTGTTGTTACTTGCTTTGGACCAAATTCTTATTGACTCAGTTGGGTGCGTACTGGGGTGACCAGGAGCAGAGACTGGGCACCTCTTCCCAGTGTGCCTGCATTTCCCATTTTTGCATGCTTATCTTGACAGAGGTGACAACTCCTTTAAACAAGGCACACATGACAGTGGCACTGTGCCTTTCTTGAAAAGGTGCCCAGGTCTGAATCTCACATTTTATACAAAGAGAGTGAGGACCATCCAGAAAAAATAGGCACATGTAGCCAATACAATCAGTTTCAATATATCTTCTTTTTAAAAAAAAAAAAAAAGGCTGAACATCTCTCCAAAATAATCAGAGCTGTTAAATAACACTTATTCTGTGTGGAGGAAGTACAGTACTATGGGACTACTAACCCATGCCAAGGAAAACACTTGGACTTGCTATAACAATGGACAAAACTGAAGGAAATGGGAGGCTGTGGTGCTTATGGGCTGTTCTGGAGGGAGCTGGGGGGAGCGGGACCTGGTGGCAGAGCCGAGAGAGGAGAGGCACGTGGTGGTCGTGCCATGCCATGCATCTGGAGCGCTCCTTGGCTTGCTCTCCCCCAGACAGTGTCTCTCAGCAGCCAAGCCCAAATCAGGTCAAGAAAACAGAGTACTGTCACCATGCAGCAGCTTTGTGGCAATCAGTCAAATCACAGTGATTTCATTGAGGGAAGAATTTAGGTTTTATTTGCAAGTGTAAATAAATATCTCTTTGTTTCTTTCCCCTCTGCTCTACCAACTGTTACCTGCTCATATTCGACAAATGGCCAACATTTCTGAAACACTGTTCACGATCCCAGAACCAGCACTGCATAAAGATGTAGTAATATGTATGCAATGATTTTAAAGCTTGGAGTACAAGGATGAACTGAAGAAATCCTTTAAGGATTGTATCTGATCAATCCCATATTCTGCCCCCACTTTCCCCATGCAATATTAATAACCTTATTTCAAATCAGACTGTCTCTGTCCCACTCAGCCACATCCCATTCTCACAGGTATGTGGATTTTCAGACATCTATCCTCAGGTGTCTGCGCCGTAATAGTGGTATTGAGCAGCTCAGACTAGATGCCGACATGGCCCAGGGTGGGGAGGCAGGGAGACAAGCAGCCTGCTTACCACAGGCTGCTGGATGGAGAGTGCTGGTTGTGTAGGGCCAGATTATACTTGCTGCTGCAGCAGCCCAGCATTGTGGCACTCATGCAGAGACCCATCACAAATACGTCATGCTTCATGCAGAGAGCCATCGCATGACAAATACGCCACTTGCATGCATAGGTATCAGATTAAAAATGAGCAGTGTTTGGCATGAGCAATTATATATTAGCTGTGCTTGCCTGGTGATCGGAGGGAAGGGCTTCAATTGTGTCAGAGATTTTATATGTGAAAAGAGATTTAATGAAGCTCTCTAAGATCACAGTCATTTTCTTGTGCTTTTCATGGAGCAGGAGGTGAAAATGTAGATTTGATTAGTGTTGCTGGGTCTGTTCTAATCAAAGACATCTTCACTTTGTCTTCCCATCCTCACACAAGGAGACATTTTAGCTCCCGTGTTTCTTTTTTCTGCCTCTGCACATGAAACATATTTTTCCCTCTTTAGGTATCCCTGTAAAGGTACTTATCCTTGTTCTTCACGTGCCCTCAGTCATCCCCAGTCTCCAGCACTGTAAGACAGCTGCTCCTGTCTAGGACTGTGCGTGGGGCAGCTCCACTCCCTCACAGCCAGTCCCATGTGCAGTTTGAGGCAGCTGCAACAGGGCTCCCTTCTGGTCTCCCACATCCCAGCAGCTGCTCTCCTGGACTGCATGAGATCCCCATATGATGGCCTTCATGCAAGCAGGACCTGTCATGGTGCTTAGCTGGAAAGGGGAACACTCATAGAAACTGAGAAAGGAACGAGGTGGTGTCTCCCTCAGATTGCCCCTGCTTGCAGCAAGCAGTGCGAGGACATGGCACTGGGAGGACCAGCATCATGCCAGGGCAGGGCTTCTCCTGTCCCAGACCTGCTGCACAGGGCAAGTCCCTGATGCTCTGGAGGCAGGAACAGGAAGGGAGGAATGGCTGAAACAGGAATTGCTGACAGCCTTATTTTGGTCAATGTCCCACTGAAGTCAATGGGATGTTGCTCCAGGAAAAACTGGATAAGGATCTGGGGTTTGGCAGTGGCAGAGGTTCTGTCTTCTTGCTGTTTGTTCTCCAAGTGGAGCCCTAAGCCGCTGTTTGTGACTTCATGATCATTTCCAGAGCTGTGCTAATGATGTCATACCCAGGGGATTCTGGCTTCAGGTGGGAAATTAACAGCAGGAGCAGATGAACTCTTTAATAAACAAAGTTCCTGTTTTCATGCAAATGTCTTTAGGAAAAAGGAATGAGGGGAGTGAGAAATATAGAAATTTATGGTATAGAAGCGACACTGTTTGGAAACAGACTTTTTATGAGTTTTCCAAGAGGCGCCAGCTGCTCTTTAATGTTTTCATTTAAGAGTTTTATGTATGAAAGCTCTAGCTTGTGTAAACAGCAACGCTGACAAAGTTGCAGGGATTGTTGTTAATGGTGAACCTAACAGGCTGGGGATTTGGCTTGGAAAAGACTGTGAATGTTGATGTTTTTTCAGAGCAAAGGTTTTTAACATGGCTGGATGAGGCCTCTGATGTCCCTGTTGTTCTCTGGACTCTTCTGCCCATGCCCCTCGCTCTCGTGACCACCCCCAATGTCCCTCCTTTCTCCCACCTGGGAGACGGTGGCACAAGCGCATGGGAAACCCTTCAGGCAGGGCAGCACCTTCCCTGCTGTGCTGCAGCTTGTCATCCTCTGGGAGCAAGCCTCATGTTAGGAGGTGGCCAGATTTCCACACTGCACCTTCCTGAGCTCTGGAGGCAGGGCAGGGTCCTGCTGCAGCACCACTGCAGGAACGCAGCCACCCATCATCCTCTCCATCCTATGCCCTGCTCCTCCCTGCTCTCACCAACAGCCATTGCTGATCCATATCAATTAATCTGCTATTTTGGTGAGCGCCTATTGTGCACTCCAATTAATATAATTGCTTTATTTTGCTGGAGAGAGTGCTGGAGCCCATGCCACAAACAGCTTTGTGAATGCTTTTCTGGTGGGTTCCCTTTGTTTCGCATTTAACCCTCCAGGGGTGAAATGTGTGGCACCTGATTAAAAAAAAAAAAAATTAATTCCCTTCAGCAAGGCCAGGGGACAAGAAGCAGGCAGCTGCACACCCAGCCCTTCCCAAGGAGAGAACCTGGGAGACGATCCATGGTGCTTGCTGTTCTCCATCTTGCTCTCAATGTTTTTGTGCAGCAGCTTTCTGTTTGCTGATCTGCAAGTATACTCTGCATCTTGCCTGCCTGTTTTTGAAAAGGTGACTGCTGATGACAGCTAAGATAACAAGAGAGTGGGTTTTTGGGGTTTTTTTTTGCCTTCATGAGAACACCTCCGGTTCTATTAATAAAATCCTGAATCTGACTCGTCCTTCTGAGAACTCCCGGCCTCTCTTCACCCATTCAAATCTGTATTTTTAAGCTGCTGTAGGTGGATTGTCGACAATGGTTGTTATGCAAACTCTGAGTGCTGGCTTCAGGAGCTTCTTAAAAATATGCAATGAGTAATCTTTATGTTTCTGACAGGTCTACAAGGAGGGAGGGTGTGCAGTTTTGCTGAAGATAGGTTGACAAAATAAGTGTCAATTCATGACAAACTGACTGCCAAAAATACTCACATCAAACACTGAAAACAATTAGTGAACAGTATGACAGAACATCTCTGAGGCTGGGGAGTGCACTGAGGACAGAACCCCTCACTAGTAAATGGATATTTTCATGTTTTTTTTTAAATTTGGGTCAGGAGAAATTATCAGGTCGTTTATTCTCCAGTATTACTTGTAGGTTTGGTGGTTTTGTTTTTGTTTTTTTTTTTTTTTGGATCTCATTGGCAGTGGCTATACTTAAAAGATAAGATAGGTGTATTTACTTTTCGAGCTTGTTGTGTGAAGTGAGTGCTGATCACATGAGATCTGGCTAATACAGTGGGATCACAGATGTGTGACAAGGACATCAAAATTTGAGGAACCGTGTCAGTAGCAACCTGAACTGCAGAGGCTTCTGAATTTGAAGCTGAAGCAGCATCCTGTGCTCCAGTGGGCTGACTCATTTCATACTTGTGAAAAAATATATCTGAAGAAAAATTTTCCTGAATAGAGAATCGGCAGTTGATAGCTCCTTTTGTACATGGTCTGCATCAGTAGAAAATGTGCAAGCCTTCAGATGCCAAACTGAGCCAAACGGGGACAGAAAGGCTTCTTGGGGCAGGGGACTCACAGCAAGATGAGGTCCCTCCTCAGACAGCAGTGCACTTGGGAGAGTGGCCATGTGGTGCAGTTTGCCATTTGTTTGACCCAAAGTCATCACATCCTATGCTGGCTGGAATTAGGAAGTTTGGCTTTGAGGTAGCTGTTTCCTGACTGCAATGAGTGGCTCCTGCGAGCTGCAGATCATGCCAGCAGCAGATGGGGAAGAGGAGCCAGCACAGCCCTGTGGTAGCCCTTGGGTGTGGGGCTGCTACTGCCTCTGACACACAGGGTAAGTCACCTAGGAGTTCATAACAGCATCAGCCAGTGGTGCAGGCTCATCTCAGTTGACTTTCCGAGGTGCTAATCTTCTCTTCATGACACCTCACAGAGCTATCACCCTCCCAGCCCTCCCCAAAGAGGACTTGCATTTGGCAGAGGTTTTGAAGTGTCTGTAGCGTAGCTGCACGAATGTGACCCTGGGGTCAGGAGCCTCTGAAGGGCACAGTGCCAGGTGCCCTGCATGACCTTATCCTGCTGTTCTCTGTAAAGCACCCTGTGCTGCTGTCAGTTGGCACACCCAAGCACCCATGGCAACGCACATCTTTGCATCGTGCTGGTTGACAAAAGGAGGCAAAACCCAAGACTCCACCAGCTGGAAAGCCCCTTCTCTAGGCACAAGCACTGCTTTTTACTACACTATAGCTCACAGATCTTCAGGAGTCGACCAGCTCTGTGAATCCATGTTTTCTAATGCTGAGAGTCCCAAATCTTCTGCCAGACGGCTTGTTCCATCTCTCATTTCGCAAGTGAGTCAACAGCCATCTGTGCATGCTAGAAATCAAATAACTTTTGCTTTAAGAGTTTTTTTGTCACTTATAATGAATCCCTCTGCATCACCCTGTGTGGGACCTAGTGATGTCCAAGATGCAATCAGGAGGAAAGAGTATGATCTGAAGCCACCCACACCAGCCTGGTATCACCTTTCCATCTCAGCTGTGCTTCAGCGAGCCAGCTGAAATGAGGCAGTTTTCTCTGTGCGTGGTGCCAAACACTATTCTCACTGAACCAGAGGGAAGTTTTGTTTTTCCCTAAATAGGAATGATTTGGCCTTTGGTGGTGCTCAACTGGAAAGAATCCAGCAGTTTTCTGATCTTGTCAGAGTGGCTGAGATGGTCATAAATCAGAAGGGTTGCTCCAGAAATATTTTCCCTGGGTTTGTTTCTCAATCCCACCATGCTGGTATAATGAAAAGAAAAATTGGGCCCACCACTGGTTTAATTTTACAGATAACCGCTCTCTTTCCAGGCAATCTTTGTGATTAATTTTTCTCACAGTCTGTCTGGGGTTTTTTTGGGTTTGTTTCATAGGGCTGTTGAGTTTTTTTTTACCCTCTTCTTCCCTTCCATATGGGGAAGAATAAAGTGAAGAAACAACATTTTCAGAGAAGAAAGACTTGGAAAGAGTTGCTGTTTTCTGGGAGTCTGCTACAGCTGTTAATTTGTGGAAAACCTCAGTGGAAAGTAAGCAATATGGCAGCATCGCTTTACACGAGAATTCAGCAATGGCCTCATTCCAAACCATGGCTGATTTAGGTTCTTGGCTTGCACAGCCAAAGCTTCATGTAGTGTCATGCTTTTTTTAATAGATAATGTTGATGCAGCTGTGGAAAGCTCTGATGTTCTTTCTTATTTTAACGTGGAATTGTCGTCATTCAATCAAGCTTAAGCATTGTGGAGCTGTGATGTTATTTGTCTTTGCTTGTTAGATGTTGGTGTGTGAGCCTGAGATGTTGTTTGGGAACAAAGACTCCCTCCCTTCCTCCTTGTCTCCTTCACACAAATGCACACAGACCCAACCTCCCACCCAAAAAAGCAGAAATGCTGAGAAAATTTGGAACTGGACTTAGATATTGTGGGCTGGGACCCTTCTGCCTCTCCAGAGCACGCACTCTTTTCTTCCTGTAGGCTTTGCTCCTCTCCAGCATTTGTCATGCATAGTTGGTGGCATATCAAGATTCTGAGTACTGTACTGAGTGCAGTAACCTTTTTTTCTTGGATGGACATTTTGTTTGTGGAGAATACAGCATGGTGCTCAGTTGTCTGGGCAGAAATGAACACTGGGGAAAATCTCAGCTATGTGATGTCTATTAGATGAGAGATTAATTTTCCAGTAGAAATGTCCAGTTATTCAAACCTCTCCAGCAGACGAAAGAGCTTTTGACAATCTGTTTTTCTGAAAAACTCTGCAATTCAGTTGGCATGGATTAGATGAACTATTAGAGATTAGAAAAGGGAGAAAAATGTTTCTAATTAATGTCAGCCCAGCTGTTAACTTGAGAAGTATCTGTGAGTGGTAGCACAAGACGGCTCCTACAGATATTCCTGTGGTCACAGTTCATATGTATATTGCTACCTGGACCTTCTGCATAAAGCAGGGCATGAGTTCCCCCTTCCCACATAAGTTGTTAGTGTGCACTGGACTAGTTGCTGCTTCTTGGCTCTGCTTCCTTTTCCAAGGCAGGCTTTTATGAATGGGTAAGTCCCATTTTTTTCCCCAGTGCTACCTTGTCACATGGTGACTGATTCACTCACCTCCTTATCTCTGGGCCATATGACTTGCTTTGATTGCATCTTCCTCGCCAATTTGGCTACATATCTTGTTTCTTTCCCTCAGGGTGAATTAGGGCAGAATCCTTCAATCCTTAGAGTTTCCCCACAGCATCTGGAAAGAAGAGGAAAACCAGAGATGAGCCAGAAAGAGGCAGGCAAAGAAAGATGAAAGAATTTGGAGGCGGGAACTATTCACTCTTGGAAAGAAGCTTCCTCCTGGCTGGCTGAAGGCAGAACAATTTACTCTTTTCTGCAACGTACACAGTGGCCTAGGCCCTGCTCTTAGGAGTAAACATTTCAAAGGTGCCTGAGGGGTGCCCTAATTGTATTTTTATGAGGTACTTGGTCTCCTTTGAGTCTCAGGCTGTATCTCCATTGCCAATATTGGAGCTAACTTGAAGTGGGATAATGTCTTGTGGAGATTCCAGAGCTAGGTTGAAGAAGTTTAGCTGGTAGAAGTAGTTTACCCACAACGGTGTGTTTGTCAGACCATTATACCTGCCTGCCGTGACCCCTTATCCTGTGCCAAACTCTGTTTAAAGCTGTCTCTAGCCCAGACTTGGGACTGTCTCTGCAGCAAAGGCTTGTGCTGCAATCCTGACTTCCCTGCAGCTGCCCACTGAGGCTCCAGGACCTAAATGCCACAGTCAGGGTAAAGCATGGGGTTTGGGAGCTGGAGGCCTGCCAGTGCTTTTGCAAACTTTTTGTAGGGCTGAACCCACATTCACTATTAGCACTGTTAAAGGCTTTCCTGTTTTTCTCTGTCCACTTGAACTCACACTGCAGCCCTAACCGACTATCGCATTTTGTTTTTAATGACAGAGCAAAGGTGCCAAAATATTTCAGTAGCTCCCCTAGGAACATCTGCAACTTCTTTAGCTAGTATTTTTACAGCTGGCCATAACTTTATTTCATTCTTGAATGCTAATAGTTGTGAATCTGGGACCTTGAAGGAGAACAATGGCTAATTTCCCTTGCATCAGGATTTAAAATTTACAAAAAGGTACTCTAGCACTTTTGAATAAATGACCAGGAATGGAACTAAGGAGTACTTTGTCATTTGGCAGACCAAGTTTCTGAGCTCCAGACAGAGCTCAGACCAGCCTTCAGGCTTAGGATGAAGTCTGTGTTTGGAGCCACCAGGGTCAAAACCTACAGACCCCTTAAGCGACAGAACTACTGCTGCTGCTGCTGGTGCTATTGAGGTTCATGCTGCTGTGTGGCAGGAGAGCCATCTGATCACTGCCTCCAGTGCAGTTTCTGTCATCTCTGATGGAAAAGGGAAGAATAAGATATCACACCCCTAACATGATGCCGAAGTCTAGGAACAGGAATCAGGTTTGGGCATTTGAATTTCCATCTAGTAAAAATACTGCAGACCTTTAATTGCAGCTCAGATTTATTACCTGCTAGCTATGCTTAGTTGGTCTAACAATGAAAATAAACCAAAGGTGTTTAGTCATTGTATCAACCTGTCACTCATAATCTTTGTGTGGCACCTCTTCTTTCCCTCTACTGAGCTAGAAAAACATGAAAAGAAGAAAAGCATGCTGCAGAGCTACCAATTTTATTTAACTACTGACAAAGAAGCTTCAGACTGAGTTTTAGACTGGCATTGTCTTTGACTCCTGCTGGGGTGGAGACTGTATGTGACCTCAAATTCAGATGCAGCACCAGGCACCACTTCTGAGTGTGGCCCCCACCCACCCATGAGAGCTGCACCCTGTTTCTTGAGGGCAAAATGCTGGGAGCAGACAGGTCTGCAGCCATGATTCGAACAAATGTACCAGAGGCACTTGCAGGCTGGTGGCACAGGCAGGCTGCAAATCAGCACTGGGTGTATCTGCTCTTGGAGAAGTCCTTGATGGTCTGCCTTTCTGGGGTGGGAGCCAGAGCTGCCAGATGAAGGATGCCAGTTGTGGAGGATGGTGTGAAGTGTCACTTTCTGAAAGCGACATTGCTTCCCAGTGTAGGTGGACCCATGCCAGCTTGCTCAAGCACCGATTAGATCTCACTATGAGATTTCCCACAGCTCAGGGGAAATGCTGACGTGGCGTAGGATTTGGGGTTCCTGTTGGGGCTCATTCCCAACACAGACAGGCAGCTCTGGTGAGTTGTTATGGTGCTTCCCTGGGGACAGAAGAGACAATACCCCTCTTGCTTGCACTGGGACCATGAGCTTATCATTTCCTCAGATCCAGTAGTATTTCTTTCGGTTTGCATCTAAGTGGGAGGGGAGGTAGGCTAGGAAAAAAGACTTGATGCTTTTTTCACATTTCCGTGGACCTGCCCTGCCAAACTCAGTGGCAAGTTTGCCGTTAATTGCAACTCAAGCGGACACATTGCTGAGTGTGATAAAATCCAAGAGAAATCTTTAAAACTCCCCAGATTACCTGCAGTGCTGCAGTTAACTTTTTGTCCGTGACTACTCTACGAAACCAGATACATCTCATGCAATTCAAGAAGGCTCAGTGCCTTGACCTAAGTGCTAAGGTATTGCATGATCTGCCTGCCAGATACCACAGCCCCGCTGCTCCAGACAGGTAATTGGGTCACCACTTGTGAACTTTTGACACACACAGACTTATGGCCTGATAGCACGGATGCCCTCAAGCAAGTAAAGGCAATTCAGCTATCACTATGAATCTAAGGAGCACTGAACTCCAGTCATTTAGAATAAGGTGGCTTCAGTCCTCTCCATTTCGATCCTACCTGAAGGCACAGAACTCGTCTATGTGGTGTTTTCCAGGAGATGCCTGGTGGAATCCGTGCTGGTGTAGTACCAGCAGCACAGGAGCTGGTGGAACTCTGTGCTGGTGTGGTACCATGCAGGGACACCGGCTGGGTGCTGTGCAGACATGCGTGCAGCGCCCACTTTGGGACCCACCACAGGGGTGAATGGTGTCCTTTAGCACTTTAACACCACGGCAGGAGGTGTATGTGTGTACCTGTGCCACAGCAAGCACACAGAAGCAATGTTGGACCATGACAGGGAAGCACGGGTAAGGACGGGGCCTGACAATGCTGCAGTTTCAGGTGTGTGTGAGACAGGAGGTGTCCTAAAAATGCCTCCACTCATCTTTCGTAAATGGAAAATGCAGTGGTTTGGTCAGCTCACCTCCCTCTGTCCCTGCTGTATTTGTGTATTCTGCATATTTTTTCCTCATAATAGATCTCAAGACACTTTCCCATCAGCTCATGCTGTTATGTCACTCTCCAGTGGGTGAATTCAGTATGACTAGGAAACACTGAAGGAAAATGAGATGCAGATGTGGTAACTGCATTAATATTCCCCTTCAATGCAGTTGCTGTTGGGGAGCTCAGGCTGTTAATTTGACTTTGCTCCTCCACAGAGCATGCGTACATCAAAGTGTCAATCTTATCTGCCTTTTGTTTCAGCCCACCTGCCCCCATAGCACAGCTTGTTCAATGTACTTGCATCCTCCCTGGTCATTCTCCATGGGTGCAGCACATCTGGCGGAGACCACAGGGAACACTGGAACCTGAGAGGGGCTTGGATCTGTGTTTCAGTTATGTCATGTCTGAGTGGTGCTTGCTTGTGCATTTTCAGAAAACCCGGAGTAAAAAAGGTTTTTCCCCATAAATTAATAGTGACCTCAAAGCTCCCATGGTGGAAAAACTGCTATATGATGCAAGGCTAGTAAAATAAAAGCAACTGCAACTTCATAGAAAAAGCAGTGATATTCTGATTAATTGCTCTGTTTTTTGGGGTTTCAGTAGAAATGTCTGCTGATTATTTCTGAAACTTATGATGACTGTCTAAGTGCATAACCCCTTCTTAACATCAATTTGGCAAACAGAAAAGGAAATATATCATACAATATTCCGCTTGTAGGGCCAAGTTCTGTCATTTATCTGCTTGAAAAGCCTCTGTTGACTGCCTTGGGATTTCTCCCTGCAGAATAATGGCAGGACATGATCCAGACCCAATATAAATGTAACGTATGAACCAGTATATCTTCAGATGGAGAAAACGTGTGTGGAATTTCCCTGCGCTATCATGTGCATATTTTATAGGCAACTGCATGCACAGTTATTGAAAAGAAGCACAGACGTCTGTGGTTAGACATCAATGACTATTGTGGGAGGGAAAAGAGGGAAACTGGAAGGCTCAGAATTTGTGCTTTATTGGTTTACTGAGAAATACAAGGCAAGAGAAATGAAAACAGTTTAGGATAGAACTGTAAAGAGGGGAAATTGGCATTGCTGGCAACACTGATGAAATATAATGTCCTTGCCAGAAGAGTATAAATAATGGGTTTCCTGATAGAAAATGTTGATGAGGCCAGTAGGGGGGAGAGTCTGAGGAAAATGTATGCATGTGGAAACTGAGTTTTATTTTGGCAGTGACTGAAAATAACCATGAAGCCTGGAGCTTGTAAACCTGGGAATCCTGAAATTAATAATTTTCAGAGTTAACTGTTGGAGAGTGACAGCCCCATGAGGACCATTTTCTTTTCAGGTCTTGCATATCCTTGCCTGTTTTAAGTCCCCAGACTCACTGCTGGCCACATAACGGCTTGTGAACCAGTAGTTAGCCGAGATAGCAGCCTTCATTTCAACAGCAGCCACGGAGGCTGCAGAAAGTGCTGAGAGCAACGGGCTGTTTGAGCAGGGGCTCTGCTTTGGGCAGATTTTACATTGCACACATCTCTGCGGAACCTGATTGATGCCTTCCTTAGGTGTGTTATATACCACCACTGTCCGTCCTGTGCTGCTCTGCTCTGTCCTCTCCCCATGCAGAGAAGGGTGTACCATACAGTGCTCTGTTTCCATAAAGCTTCTTGCTTAAGTGTACACTGTGGAACACAGGGAAGCTCCGGATGTCTCTTGTCCAAACTCCTGCTCAGAGCTTCACAGGGAGATCAGGTTTTTCAGGGCCTTGCTCAGGCACATTCTGCATGCCTCCAAGGATGGAGATTTCACAACTTCCCTGGGCTGTAGGCCTGCTTCATCAAGTAGGATGATCCTTCTTTATGACTTTAAGTGATTGGTGACGATCCAGGTTTTAGGCCTGTACAACAGAGGATGCTGCTATTCATTGCCTTTGGGGCGGGTTTGGGCTGCTTGAGCAGAAGCAGATGAAGGAAGATTTGCTTGGCTTGACAGCAAACCTCAGTATCAGCCCCAAGAAACTGGATCTAAAGAGTTTTCCACAAAGGCAAGCCTTAGGCTACCTGGCAGAGAGAAAGAGGATCCTGCGGGGAATAGTTCAGAGCACCTCTGTGAAGCTTCTCTTCTGAAATGCCCTCAAGAAGTGCTGGCCTATCTTCACTGATAACGGCAGGCATGTAGGAAGATTAGTTTCCCCCTTGCTTCCTGTGTGCATTCGCTGTGCGTGAGCCTTTCTGCCATCAAGCCTGGAATTTGCACCCTTTTTTCTTCATCTGGACTGAAAACTAAGGAGATCTGAAAAAGCAAATGGGAGAAAGGTGTCCCTGAAGGGCACTGATTCAACAGCTTGGTTTTGTATACAAGTAATGATAATGCCAATGATTCATCAGCCCTTCAGCTCCTTATCCTGTGCATAGGTTGTGACTGTCCTTCAACTGACTTGGGAATTTGTTGAGATCGAGCAGTATTTGCCATCAACCACTGCTTTTCATCACCTGGAAAGTCTTGGTCTTATAAAAGATCTCTTGGCAAAATTCCCAAACCAAATCTACTGCCTTTAAACCTGGTGGCTTGCCTCTACGAATACAAATGTATTGGTGGTTAAGATCTCAAAACAGCCCATCAAATAAATCCACACGTTTAGGGAAAAGCAGACTGGTGACCAGTTAAAAGATTTGCCCCCAGTCCCCATACAGTCAGACCTTGGTGGGTAGCAGAGGAAAAGTGTTCTTGGTGGGTAGGCTCCTAAACTCTCTTCCTCCGAGCCAGGAGCTGTAGTCTGAACAGTCAAGCAGCAATTACATTAGATAGGGAAAACTAAAAACATTAACAATTGTCTGCACCAAGCAGAACTCCATCAATTCTACACCACGGCATGAAAAGAAAAATGCGAGAAGCTTTCTCAGAATTTTGCATTCATATGCAAGCACAATACTTTGCTTGAGGATTGTCTTTGGCCAAGGAGCCATGTGGTGCAGTGATCCCGGTGTTGTGCTGCCCAGCTGTGGTTCAGGCCCCTCCATCCTGGGCAAGCTTCTGGCTGGGAGGATGTTACAGAACTGTTTGCTACATCTTTTTTAAACTTCATCTGTGCTTAGTTTTCCTGGCAGATAGGGCTGAACCTCCTAACTATTCATTTTGAAGGAAAAATATAAATAGTGTGCAATGGCAAGATACTGCCACAGGATGTTTCAGTTTGTGTGCGACTCTTGCTTTGTTCGTTTGCTCCATGTTGGGATTTGATGTTGTAATGAAAAATCACTATGTGCAGCCACTTTATTGGAAAATGACGCAGGTGGCCCAAAGCTAGCGGGGTACAGGTTACTCCTAAAATTCCATGCACTCCTACAGGTTGCAGCATGGCTGGTGAGCTTCTCTCAGACAGCCAGTGCAGCACCATTCCTCCTGGAATAGTTAGCGCTTCCCTTCTGCTGCACTTGCAGCCTGGCTTCTCAAGACAGCAAAGCGCATGGGGTCTTGCTTAGCATATGTGAAAGTCCCTGACAACATTTTTCAACATTTGGCAGGTTTCAATCAAATTTGTCAGGAGGATGGAGATCTCAGCAACTTTATGCTCTCTTAACAAGTTTTGTGAAAATAAACAACCAGGTAAAAAGGAGACTAGTTCTCACTGATATTCCTGTTGTGGAAAAGGTTAAAGTATGAGCTCTTATCTCTTACAGCATCAATGGGACACACAAAGCTTCAGGGTTTTCCCTGGTTATGGAGCTATTTTTTTATTTCCTCATCCCAAGTCCAGGCATAGCACTGCATAGCGAGAGGCGGAGCTGGGGCTGATTTCCCATCTGCAGTAAAGATGGAAGTGCTGGAACCGCTGCACTTCAGGCTCAGTCAAGAGACAGCCTCTTCCTGGGCCCCTTTGGATCACTGTCCACTGTGGCAAAGGCCGGTGTGTGACATGCGTGCATGTCTCCTTCTGGCTGCTGGGCTTTTTTTTNTTTTTTTTTTTTTTTTTTACAACGGAGCATAAATGCTTACCCAGAGTCAACTGGCTCTGGCCTCCTGTCTGCAGAATCTCTTTTATGAAGTAAATGTTTATGCTTTCAGACTCCCTCTAGGCCTGTATACTCATTCAGCACATGGCTGCAGGATAAATCTGTTCTTGCAGTTAGCAAAGAAGTAAATGCATTCTCCAAAATCCTCAGCGAAACCATGAGAATTGGAGGGACACCAAACCCAAACATTCTTCTCATTTATGCTGTTAGAGCTGCTGGGAAACTGGATATTTTGCAAAGGAACTGGCTTTCCCCCCTCCCTTCACTGCTGGCTTTTTTTTTTTCCTTGAAGTCTGCAGCAATGGAACGAGTGAATTATTTCCTGGGGCAGCTGCTGTGTAACATCCAATACTTTATTCTTTGAGCTCATAAAAACAAGCACATCAAGAAGAAGAAAGTGGCAAGTTGCTCAGTGTTCCAGAGGATCGGGTGGCTCCAGAGATTTCATGTTTGTTTTCTTGGCATGTGCTAGATATGTCCATCTTTTCTCTTTCAGCTTCTGCAGGCATCACCTGCCCCTTGTTCTTCTTCAAAAATAGATGAAATAAATCTGAGACACAGGGCCTCAAGGGAGTGCCTAGGGAAGGAGTGGAATAGAAAACAGTAGGAAGAGAGAGGCTTGAATCTCTCTTCAAGGGATGGAAATGATAGATTTTAAAAAGCCTTAAATGTCTGAACAGTTGGTGAAAACTGTCACCCATCATGCCTTACTTGCATACTTACATACCTCCACAGGCAAATTTCCATCTGCAAATTAAAGGAACAGGCATTATATAAACGTACGGCCTTGGCCCCTCTTATGCCCCCATTTGTCTTCAAGTCATGCAAGGTGTCATGGTCCTGCAGCAATGGCCAAAGCTTAGGGCAAACAACTGGCTGTTCAAAATTGCTTTGCTCGTCTTACAGGATCCCTAATGTAAGCTGTTTGGGTGGAAAATGCAACTTCTTTCCTCTGGAAACAAAGGCTGAGCTGGCACTAGCTGAGGTCTTTGCTGTGGGATCTGAAACATCCAGGCTCACTGTGAAGGAAATCTCTCCCTGGCTTCTGCCTGCAAGGCAGGCTGGAGGGAAGGGGAACGTGTAACCAGCCAGCAGGGGAGATCAGTTAAGATGCATAGAAAAGGAAACATCTGTGAAATGCCACGTGCCCATCCAAACAAAGAGCAGAGGGAAGAGCAAAGCAGCACTTTGGGCTTGAGGGTCACTTTTAAGGAGTTTACACCGAAGAGGCACCCAGCACCACTGGGGTCCCACCAATGCTGCCGTGAAGTGCCATGGACAGGGGACCTACATGCAGCACCTGCCCAGAGCAGCATCCTCCACCTCCTCCCCTCCCTCTCTGCAAGCAGCCGCAGCATCAGCTGAGGCAAAGATGTGCAACTTGTGGAAGTCCACGTTGCTATGCTGATTCACACTCTCCAAGGATGTGGCCTGTCCTCACTGCCTTGCTAGCTGGTCTCCAGATCACTATTATCCTAGAGATTTTGGACACTGGTGCACAGGAAGTGGCTACATGCTGCAGCGGATTGCACTTCAGAGGAACACTTGCAGGCCATATTTCTCTGCTCCTTGAAATATTGGAGTGGTCTCCACTATTTCATACATTTTAATGCAAAAAAATCGTTCCCTCCTGCTTCTTCTTAGATGTAGGAGTGGCAGAACACATGCTTGGAACAGGCAGTTGAGGAGCGAACAAAATATACAGGGATCTCTTTGATACACCCTGATATCACTGGGGCCTTCTTGGGCACAGAGAAGAGTGAGTGTGAGGTCCCATGAGTGTGCTGTGCGGCAGCAGGATGTGCTACCCTGCAACTCTCACAGAGCACGATTTGCACACCCCACCCCCACCCCAATCTCTCTGCTCGTCATCTTCCCATCTGTGAAATGAGACGTCTCTGTGCCTTTGGAGAAGGCAAAGTGTGTCTGAGATACTCGGAGGAGCAGTGCTTTTTTCATTGCGGAGTATTTCTGTTTGTGGGGTCTGTGAGGTTTAATAGTGTCAAATGGTATTTAGTGTTGTCCTAGTTTTCTGTGGAGCTTGGGAATAATGAGAAGGACATTATTTGAGGGGAAAGAAAGTCTGTCTGTGACCTTCTAAGGCCATAGCTCAGAGTATGTTAGGAAAATGGACCGACAGAAACTTCCTGGCCAATGTATTTTCTTCCTTATAACAATACATGTGAAGTGTTTGACTAAAGTGATGAAATCAATAAATTAGTATCATATTAACAAAAAACCACTTCATCCACAGAATGAAGGTTTAAACAAACATTAAATAGGAAAGAAAGTTGCCTGGGAGGAAACCAGTGCTGGAATTAACTGTAACCAGATGCAAAGTACCATTATCTTTTTGAACAATGTGAATTTATCTCTAGCAATAGTCCAAAATGCTGCCACTTACTATAATGCTAGGACAATTGTTGGGGAGTCTGCTTTGGCAAGCTATAGGCTCTTTTAGATATAAAAGGATGAATTCTTATATTATGGGAGGGGCATGCAATGAGACATACATATTTTTTAAATTAAGAAAGTCCTTTCTTCTCTTTTTCTTTCTCACATTTCATGTGGAATTAACTAAAAAAAGACAAACATGGAAACTTTCTTCCTATGCAAAGTCCTGACAAGCTGTGTAGGGGACTCCAGAATGTCCCAGTGCCACACCACAGGTCTGCCACTGCTTAACTGCACAACCTTGAACAAGTCACTTACCAACACTGTCCTTTTATCTCCTCTGCAGAAGGAATAAGGGATAAATTATCCTGGAGCAGATGTTAGGCAATGTGTTAAAAGCAGGATCCAGAACTGACTACAAGAGGGAAAGTACCATGTTATTACAAGTGGGTGGCCTCCTCCAGGACAGAAGCATTACAGTGATGGTCCGTGATGAAGAGGAGGTGAAACAATAAAAAGAGGGAGACCAAAGCCTTAATGAGGACACTGTCAATGAATTTGCATGGGCAACTGTCAACTAAGACTGTTTTGAGGATAAAGTCCACTGGTTCAGCATCCTGGTAGGCTTCCTAATCGCTGTGCTATTGAGCTGTCCTCTACAAGTAGTCCCATGGACACTGCTACTGCTCCTGGAGCACAGCACCACTCCAGATGTGCTGGGTGATAAGAGTCTCCTTCTAAATCAATCTTCAAAACAGGGATAATATGCCAGAGGCCTTTAGTGAATTCACTAAAAGTAATAGTTTTCAAATGCTTCCATAAAGTGGCACAGCTGGAGTTTGAGAAGGTTTTTTATGGCTTTGTGTTTTGTTTTATAAGTAAAGAGCAGTAAGGAATACACGCTACGTATGGCTGTGTTTATAAGAGCAGAGAGATCTTGGTGTGTAGATTGAAATCCTGTGTGGAAGTGTGTGAAGCAAATCAAGTATGTCCTTGGGAATTAAAATAAAAATAACCCGTGACCTTTCCCTAAGGAGCTGTGTGAAAGGTTGGTAGTGATGGCCAACAGACTGCACTTGTCATAACAGCATCTCATATGCTGTTTCACAGTGGGAGTCACAGCAAGAGCTCACTAGTCCTGATTTCTCCCTCCATTTCCAGCATAGCATCCGCTCTGAGCAGAGTCCTTTAACTACACTCATCCTTGCAGCTACAAATTGCTTTATGTGATACACAAGTGCTTATGGTATACTCAAATCCATTTTCTTTCAGTGTGTAGTTTGTCCCATCTGGTTTCCTTTCCCTATCCTGCATTTTTACATGGAGGTGCACGTACCATCATGAGCCGTCTGTGCATGCAGCAGTTCATTCTGTGCTGCCAGAGTGGCTGGAGTTTAAGGAAACATCATGTAGCTGTCCACTAGCTCCCAGCTCCCATTAGAGGAACACTCCAAAGTCTGTCCTTGTGCATCTAATTTAGGTTAGAGATGAGTCTTTGACCCACTTTTAGATGTCAAGCAAATCATCTCCCCTGTTTCAGGCCAGTGTTAAGTGAAGGAAATGCATGAAGTCCTTATGAAGCTAATATACTGTCACAGCATCACTAATAATAGACTTTTAACCTAAACTGCCAATGTGCCAACTTGATTTTCATTCTTGGTAGTAATTTTTATTCTCCCCTCTCCAATGTGCTAGTATTTCATAACTGTGAGAGCGGTAGTAACTGTGGGGCCTTCTGGCTTTAAAGTAAATGCTTTCCTCAATGGGAAAATGCCCTCTGGTTCCACAAAAAACATGCATACCACACTGAAAACCAAAACAAACACTCATCAGATCTTCCTGCAGAAATTTGGGAACTTGGGTGCATCATATTTGTGTGTGTGTGTGTGTTTCTTTTTAAAGACTGACAAGGTTTAGTAGAGAGGAACATGGCCAGTATGAGGGATTTTTGCTGTTTGCTCAGCGAGCCCGTGGGATGGTGTGAGAAGAGGAAGGAAGAGTCTCCAAGCACAAGGACCAAGGCTGACCTCACCCCACACTGGTGAAGGCAGATGGGGAGCTTGTGGTGGGAGCAGAGCAGAGTGGCTGCGCCAGCACCACCAGTGACAGCAGCAGGTTTGCTGGCAGCAGTGCCAAGCAACGTGGCTTTAAAAAACTGAGCAAGGAAGCCTGTTGGCACAAAGGCAGCTCTTTTGCTGCATAAGGGACTGTGATCCTTGTGCCTCTTGGTTTTTCTTCTGAGTGCTTGTTAAGTATGTTTGCCCTAGTGGCACCTAAATATGTCCAGTTCAGAAGGCAGTGTCATCTTTTGTCAGAAGAGCCAGAGGCACCGTGCTGCCTCATGAATGCTCTGCATTCACCCTTGGGCTCTGGCACTTCCCTAGCTCCCTCTCATCCCCAAATCCGGTGTGTCTTGCTCCTCCTGAGGTCCTGGGGCTGGTGAGGAAGGAGCTTGTGGCCAGAGAGCCTGGCTAGGGCTGGCTCCTGCTGGTGTCCTTGGATGCTTGAGGCTGCCTGTCTCTGCTGGTTGGGACCATAGTACACCATGGCAAACACAAGAATTGATATAATAAAGCAGAGTTTATTGGAGAATCAGTATGAATCCATACAGCAAATGTAGCTTGCCCTAAGTTGTTTGAATCCCAGCCTTTGATGTGGGAGTCTCCCTGGTTCCCTCGGAAAAGTTTCCGAACTTGGATTTTCAGCCTGGTGTCCACAGCATGAACCCTGGTGCCACCAAGACCCATTTCCTCTGTGGATGTGCTTTTGGAGTTCCCTCCATGAACTAGCTGTGTTTGACCAACATGGCCCAGTTGTTCCTACTCATCCTAATCATAGGTTTTCAGTGTTCGAGCATGGCTGTGTCTAGACAGTCAATTACTCTCTGCTCTCGTGTCTCTTAAGAAACTTCAGTGTGAATGTCCTCTTTGACCTTGCATGTATAATTATTTGTCTTCCCTATAAATAATGGATTTCTTTGTTGCTGGTTGGTGCCAATTCATTAATATTTTGTTACCTTCTTGAGTTTCAAACACACTTAGTGTCTTTCCAATCTACTCCAGGCACGAAAGCCTGGTCCTTTGCATGGTTCCTAGCCCTTCCCTCAGGTGCTACTTCCAAGTTTTCCATAATTCCGTTCACTTTAACTGTAGATCCTCCACTGATGTGTGCTGTGACATCATCCTAGTTTAGCTTTTGTTCATGAAGAATGGGATGATTGCTTCCTTCTGCTCATACATTCAGACTCTGAGAATCTCCTCTGTATTTTCACCATGTCCATAGCAAACCCAGGAATCTCAGTTTTTCCCATTGAGGAAGAAGGAAAGACATGGGGCAAAGTGGGACCAAACCTTGGAGAAGTGCACTTTCGTAATACAGAGTAATTTCCCAAGGCATTTAGTAGCAAAGCCCCATGGAGGGCCAACCCAAAATGAATCTGATGAGCATGTGGCAAGTCAATTCCTAGAAGGGCTGCAATGACACTTCTGCTTCCCAGGTGATAGCTGGCGGTCACGGTTCTTCAATTGTCCCGTCGGAAAAGCAAGCCAGGTCAGGTTAGCACTGCGTGTCTCGGGTAACCCCTCGCAGCTCACGTGTGCTGCTGGGGGCAGAAGCATCACGGGAAGCTTGGCGCAGCAGAGCTTCCAGCTTTGCTTAAAGCCCCCTCGGGCACTCCTCTAATTGAGATGCTTAGTACGGGTAATTAGTAAGGGCGCTAATTGTCCGTTTTTAAGATCTCATCTTTCTCACAATGCAAATTGGCTGGTAGAGAGGAGAAAAGGCACAGGAACTGTCAGTACCTCTCTGCAGACAGCTCACTGCACTTAAGGAAACAGTCTTTGAGAAGTGCAGTGAGTTTACTGTAATCTGCCCAAAGGCTCTGTTGCTAAGTCAGCACCTTGTGAAAATGATAGCAGACCACCCTTTTCTCAGGCACGACGGGAATTCACAGTGTGCGTGTCGAGAGGAACTACAAACCTGACAAGGGCTGTATCTCTCAGATGGGATCAAAAGGGCACGGGAAGGGGGATCAGGGAGGGCAAGCGGGGCACTGCGCTCTCAGATCTCTTGGAAAGATCTCTTAGAAGGAGCACCTAGCCTGTACTGTTACCATGCAAATCACTCAAGCAGAGCGAGACGTCGTAGCCCCACATTTGCTTTGAGTCCACTGCTCCAGCCCCTCTCCCGGCATTTGGAAGAGCTAGATGGCTGCTTGGTAAGTGGCAATAAAGGCACCCGAATGCTCGGGTTGCCTTTCAAGGGTGAGAGACCCAGGTGTGGTGTGTGCCGACAGCCAGTCTGTGTGCCCGGCTCACAACATTCAGGATGGCCCAGGTTCCCCATGCCCTCTGTCCCGGGTGCCTCACCCTGAGGGGTGAGCAGTCCATCCCTGCCTGCCTGGGGGCGCAGGGGCAGCACCGGGCAAAAAGAAATGGAGAATTGGGTTAAAGTTGTCGAGGCAGGGATCCCACTGGCTCTGCACGCTGGCAGCTGTTTACCACAGCGAGTGTGATGCACCCCAGCGCCTGAAGCGGTTCATACCTGCTCCCACCCTCCTCGCACTGCGGAAACCAGGAAACTGGCTCTTTGTGGCTGTTGGCTGGGGTGCTGGAATGTTCCTCCCACTGACGGAGTACTGCAAAACCACACAGCTCTCCGCTGCTTCCCTGAGAGTTAAAAGAAGCTGAACTTATTCTCGGTTTTACTGAGATCAGCAGGAGACCAATACACAGCACATCGCTACCCTGCGATGCCAATGAGTTCAGCAGCAAGGAGAGCTGGGTCAGTGGCAACTGCTAGTCATGTGTACCCCTATCAAGATATGGGATTTCCTCCCACCTGGGTCTCGATGCTTACGTGGGCTCTCCAAGGCTGTTGCTGTTTCCCACAATGTGTGCGCAGCCCCAGTCTTGTAAACTGTCCATCTTGCAAATACCAAAACTAACAACTGTGGGATCAGTGAATACTCGGTTCTGAACCCTGCTTACTGGGTCCACATCCCTGCTCAGGCTGCTGGAGCAGCTGGTGGCTGGTTCCCATCTTCTCCAGGGATGGTGGGAATAAATAATTTATTCCTGCTTCTCCTTATTCTGAGGTGTTGTTGGGGTATCTGGGGTGAACAGTGCATCACTCTGTTTGACACGAGCTGTGTGAGAGCTGCCAGACAAATAGCCTGATGTCTTGGGAATTAGTCTTCATTTGGCTCCTGCAGCTGGCTGGCTGGCTGCAGCTGAAATGCTGATGTTTGCATTGTTTACAGGAGGCCCCAGCTGCAGACTACAATTTCCCAAGATTCAGGGTATTTTAGATCTGTGGGTTTGGTTTGGACTCTTTTTGAGAGGCAGTTACCAGTTGTTTTAAGTGGAGAGCTGACTTCACATGATAAATCTGCTTCCTGCAGTTCTGGGCAGTAGCTGGATTCATCCAGTGTGTTTGTGTACAAAATACCTAGATTTCAGAAGTCTTTTGTTCTATGGAATTTAAAACCCCTTTTTTTTTTTTACAAATTTGTGTCCTTTGTATTCTGCAACCCCACTGAAATATATTTGTTCCACCACATCCCCGATAGCTTTCTCCCCCATTTAGTATTGTCAGCTCCTTCCCATGTCTCTGTCTCCCTCTAACTTTTGGTTGTCTTCCACCTTATCACTGCTGTCACCTCAGCTCTTTTCCACGCTCTCACGTCCTGGTTCCCAGCATCCCCTGGCACCTCTCATGACCTATTCCCTTGAGAAATCTGTCTGAAAAGCAGATCAAGACTAAGCACTTTAACTGGATCAAAATTGTATTTTTTCTGCAAATGTGGCAGAGAGGATTTTACTGGAAAACTAAGCACACTTCATAAGTCTTTGCAAGGCCACCCAGATCTGGTTCTGCATCACCGCAGCAGGGGCAGGGCATCCTTTGCCATGTCCAGACCTCAGGCTACAGTGTTAGGCTACCATCAAGCTCTCTTAAAACCGTGCTGCCATCACCAGAGGGTCTTTCTGCATTTTCCGCGGTCTATGTGCCACAGAGTGTGGTGTGAGCACTCTTGCAGCCACACTGTGTTGGAACAGTTTGTTGTTCCAGACGGAAATGAGCGGCTTAGCTGGGCAGTGCTCAGTCTCCGCAGGGTGGATGAGCAGAGGCAATTCACCCCACAGCTTCATGAGCCTTTGGTCTGACACCAGGCAGGTGGCAGGAAGGTAGGAGCAGGGATGAGAGGCAGGATAGGACTATAAACTTTCAGCAGTGATGCTGTATCAGCCAGTGTTGGGTTGATCATGACACTGGGTCCCAACACATCCTTCATTCCAGCAAATGTGGGAATGACAAGGGCTGGCTGCAGTAGGCTAACATGAGGTTCATGCTTGTGGGGAGGAGTAGGAAGAGGAGGGGTGCTCCCATCCCTTTTGGAGCCTGTCCAGGCAGCATAAACTCCCTCCTCAGAGCAGGGGGGTTGGCCACCAAACTAAAAAAAAGCCACTGCATCCTTTTAAACCCATGCAGTGCCAGGAGATATCAGCCCTCCAGTATTAATACTCCCTTTGTTCCAGAGCAGATTTCATCAGTGCCATTGGATGCCTCTTTTCTCTTTCAACAGAAGACATCCAAGTGAACCCAAACCTGAGAACTTCATTGAGCAATGCTATCATATTAAAAGAAAACAAACTAGGGTGAAGAAAAGCCCAGTTATGGCAGTTTGCATCAAGATATGAAGACAGATTTCCAGCAGGTTGTGTGCATAGGGATTGCAGAGTGATTTGGTGAGCAAGCCAATGCTGTCAAAGTGGGAGGCAATGGTGTCAAAACTACTGATGACAGGAGCTGTGCTCACACAAGGGAGCAAAAACTTCCTAGTGCAAATCCAGGTGCCTCAGAAATGTTCTCAGCCTATACCTTTTTTCCTCCACCTTGGACCAACTTGTTTTTTACCTTTCTGCTTCTACAAATCACAGCAAGCTCATCCAAAAACCTGTCATCCTTTTTAACAAAAGGGTGAAATAAACATCCCAGCATCATCCTCGGCAACATGCCACAGAGAAACTGCTGCAAGATATGACAAGATGAATACTGCCTTTAAATGTGATATGGAGAGGAAACGAAGGACACCCACTTGGAAGAAGCAGCAGCACTGAGGCCCTGCAGAGCTGATCCAATGGTGGCAGGATGGGATGCCAGGGTCTCCTTCCTGGCATAGTATGTGGTCATCATGATCCAGAGGGTCCATTGGCCACGCCTAGGGCCCTGTCTTGGCTGTCCCCATCAAACCAGGATGGATTTATGTTGGCCTGGGCAGATAGCACTGGCAGAGCTCTCCCAGATGGTGTGGAGACAACATCAGGGCAGCTGCCCCTTGTTTTGTGTAGTTGGCTGTAAAAAAGGCAATGCCCAAGGCAAGCTGATTTTTAAAATTTTTTTGAAGAAAAAGGTAGTGCTAATGGATCTAGACTGAGGCAAGAGGGAAAGTCTAACTTTTAACTTGCTAAAGAAAACTCCTAAAAGAAAGGGAGCCACTAGGGAAATAAATGCCGTATCAGGGGATGAGAAAACATTGTGTGCAGAGCTGTCAATCTGGAGGTCTTTGAGCCTCCCAAGGGCTGTGCAGGTGCTCTCTGCCCAGCCACTTGGCCTGCAGGAATTTGGTTGTAGAGCTGTACCTACACACCAGCAGCAGGGGACACTTGCTCCCGGAGATGTGGTTTAGAGGTGATCTGACTGCCGTGCTCTCCACCGCGTCACCCTGCTCGTGTCTGTGTTCTGTGCTGTGCAGCTCCTTCTAAGGCAACAGCACAGCAAGTACAATGCACTGAAATGTTGCCATTTAAAGGTGATCTATGGCTTGTCCTTCTAGTTCTTTGCTTTTAAAGCTTCTTGCTGCCAGGGACCCACCATAAAACACAGAAATGTAGCATGCTCTTCATGGAGAGACTTGAGTTGTTTTCACTCAGTGTCTCTAATCTCAAAAGCACATCAGAGAAATGTATAAAGGATGTAGTCTTTGCCCCAGAGATGTGATCTAAACATAGATAAAACATAAGTAAAAAGATGACATAACAGGAGACTAGAGGGAGAGGCACTGAGATGTTATATCCGGGGTATTGCAGCCTTTGCTAAGTTTATGGAGACTAGCAATGCAATTCCGTGTGCATCTATGCATGTAGACACACATGTGCATTTGTGTATTTCCAACCATTGCTTTAGCTCTAGCTGCTAAAAATTCACCCCATAAATGATTTGAAGTAAAGGAGTCCTTAGTGGTGCATGGTGGTCAAAGGGGATGGAGACAAAAAGAGGATAGAAATGTAAGAGTTTTCCATGGCCACCTGGCTTCCCCTCTGAACCCTCCAAATGCTACTGAGCTCTGTGTACTAAAATTGCAACTCCCACATGGTCTTACATGTCTTCCAGGAGCTCAAGTCACAATCTCTACCAGTTTGTTAGAGGGCATTAGCTGCAGTGATGGTAAAAATGCTGCCTGGGACAAGTAAATCTTTGGCTTTCACACTGTCTGTACTTTGGTTCGCTAGCTCACAGCAAACTTTGGGTAGCTCTTGTAACCATGACTCATTACAAAAATATTCTTGGTGTCTGGAGAATGGGAATAACGCTTGGCTATATTTCTTCCAGGAGTTCTGATAATTAATTATTTAATCTTTCTAGAGCACTTAGGTATTTAGACACCTCTTGATAGAATCACATATTCCCTTAGCTGTCAAACCACAATAGCACCTTTTCAGCCCTACTGATGATGCAGCGAGAGATAGTAAAACATCCCCAATGCCTGAACACACTGAGTGACTGGCTCTACCTTTATCAAAGTAAACCACAACAGGTTTCACTACTTGAATGAAATAAAGCCTGAAAGGAGATATGAGAAAGAGACAGTGAGGAGATTAATGTTAGTCTTGATGGAAGACTTCCTGGCTGGCTGCTGTTGCCCAGAAAGTCCCTCAGAGAATAGAATTAGTGGGTTTTATGCACACATTATCAGCATTTCTTTGTCAAATGCCATCCATGTTCTCTGTGCTCGTTTCCTCTCTCATGGCTCTGCATGCTTCTTGTTCATAGTTATGTAGCCTGGGTCACCCTTTCTTTTGTGTCTGTGCGGATGGGCTTGACTGCAATGTGCTGCCAAGGTAGAGCAAGGTGGGGGAAGCAGACAACACTCAAATGTCACTGCTGTCTGGATGGATGTTTGGTTGAGGGAAGGCTTATAGCCAGCATGGGAATCTGCAGTGCTCAGAAATCCAGTTCAGTGGCACTGAGGGATGTCCCTGTGGGCACTGCTGCCATGTCCGCCCAGGCAGTGCACCCAGGCTCGGGTCTGGATGCTGAAGCAGCCAACCTGGGTCACTTGCTCAGTAATGTCTAGTCCTTGTGAGCAGATGGTGATGGTGCAGCATTCCTCCTGGCTGTAAGCCATGGCAGTACAGTGCCACCACCGGTGACCTCCACCTTGTGCTGCCACGCAGCACTTAGAGCAAGGCAGGCTGTATTTTCTCATAGAACAGGCACAAAATGGCAGATCTCAGTACTTTGAAGCAAAACTGGATAGCAATGCAAGTCAGACTTTGTGAACTTCAGCAGATCTGAGTTTGATTTAGTATCTCAAATTTAGGGATGGATCTGTTCTGGACCCTTAGAATAGTTTCTGTTCCCTGCTCACACTTTGGATGGATTAGATAAACTGAGATCACTGTGGTTTGACCACTATGAAGAGTCACAAAATCTAAACTTTTCATCCAGATCATGCAGAACAGACTGTGATGACTTCAGATATATTGAAACTCATCTTTAATCTATTTATGTTTTTTCAGATTTATAATATAGGTTCACTGAGCTTGCATAAACCCTATACACAAACTCTTCATCTCATCTTGGTTTCTTTTGCCTATCTTAGAAGTGTTTTTTTTTTTTTTTTAAAGTCACATTGAAGTATAGCTTCAATTACATCCTGTTAATAACTAATAATTTAATTGCTACTTAGTGCAAGATCCCACTCCACCAAGGATTGGCATTTAAAGGACTATGCCTGCAGGGGTGAGGACAGTTTGGTTTCAGAGTTATATCTTCTTGGTGTGACTGATCCTGACGGATTGTGAGCAAAATTGTATTGTGAAATACATGTCCTTATTGGAATTGCTGTTAACTTCATAATTGCTCTGTAATTACTAAAGAGAGAGTATCTTACGCTTCTGACAGCCAGGTGCATGTATTGCTTAATCTCTCTGCATTATTGACTTGGCTCAGTTCCTGGGGGTGCTTTCCTATTCTCTTTCAGTTGTGCAATACCAAAACTGACTAAATGGTGCATCTGCTGTTTTGTTCCTGCTTCGGAGCTAACAACAGGAGCAAACAGAGGTGAACTTTGAAGAAGCTGAAGCGTCTGGCCAGCCCTGAGCTGGGAGCTGTGCATGTCACTCCTGCCATAAGCATCTTCCCTGGCTGGAGGCCATGCTGCCAGTGCCATGGCAGGCTCCACACAGGACAGTGGAGAACAGAGCCCGGCTCAGACCCACTGCTCCTCCTGCCCTGCAAGCACAGAGCAGTACTGCAGCATCTGACAGGCAGCTTGGCCAGCAGCTGAGAAAGCTACCAGGAGGGAGGTCAAGGGTCTTTCTTCTGGAGATCTTCAGGCTGGAATCTGGGTTAGAAAAAGTTCCATCTCAAACAGTGATTAAGAGTGGGACTGAAATGAGATAAACAGTGAGTTGTCAGCAGCTTCAGAAGCAATTCCTGCCCTAGGGGAAGTGCCATTCGTCTGTTTTGCTGTATACTGGGTCAGAGCTTATGCTAAAATATTGCAGATTGTCAGCTTTGTCTGTGGCTTTGGGAATATTTCAGTGGCCCTCACTGCATGCACTGGCATTCTAATGGAGCTTTATGAAAGGGCTCTTTTGGTGTAATCCGTCAACAGATAAGCCCAGGGAGAAAGAAAAGGAGAATTCAGTGCCCCTCCCAAGAGAGGCAGCAATGAAGATGCATGCATTAAGCATTCCTCCTCTCCCTTTGGTACACCCGGCATAGCAGGGCCTCCAAGGATCTCGACAAGCACAGTGCTAGCTGAGTGGGTGTCCTGCCTGACAAAAGCTTTTCTTAATAACCTTTTTCACTTACATGTAGAGAACAAAGTTCTTGATTTTATCTTTTCTTTTTCTTGGGAAAATAAATTTTTCAGGTATACGTGACCAAAAAACAGCAACCCCGTGGGGATATTGTCAATTTTTATTGACTTTCCAGTAAAGCAGAAATCGATGAAACAGGTTACTACAGATACAACCTGCTTGTTACGCATGTGACAGCCATGCAAAGCTCTGACCAGGCAATAATTTCTCCCAACATCGATGTTACACCTCCAAGGCCACCAGCAGCGTTCAGTTCGCAGACAGCAGGGGCCCATGGCAGGCTGCAGAACGCCCCAGTCCATCCCCGGCTCTACCCTCTCTCCTAACCAGCCCAGGGGCCTGCAGGGCTCAAAACGTGCTTTTGTTGGCATCTAGCTCCAAGCAGCTGCCCCTCGGGGGCTGCTCATGCCCAACACCTTTGTTGCACACAGCCCAAAGGCTGTGGCCTGTTTTCTGGGCTCCTTACTGGAAACTCTTTGCATCTTGGGCAGACAAACTGGCTTTGTGCTCTCCTTTGCCAGGAAGATGGAGGTCCCCTTGGGCTATGGAGGCAAAAACTGCCTCTTTTTGAAGGTGTTACAAGCTTCATATTTCTCTCCAGTCTCTGTTTCAAGGTCAGATGATGCCAGCATTTCTTTCTTGTCCTCAGTGGACTGAAAGCATACAAAACATCTGGCTTCCCTGCCCCTTTTTCCGTTGTCTGCTTATCCACATAGAGTAGAAGCTGTCTTTCCAAGAGCAAAGGGTGCACTTTGTGTTATAACAGGTGAACTTTTCAGCTGCCACAGCTCCCCTTTTTTCATTCTCTCTGTTGTTAGTATCCCTTTTCTGCTGAGAAATGTTTTAGATGTGAGACACCCAGCAAAACACTGACATTTCAGGAGGTGCTGCAAAAGCCCAGAAAAGGGAATTTTAAATTTCATAGAACAATTGTGTCTTCAAGGCCTCACAGTCAGTGCAGTTCTAGGAAATGCTTTGAACTAGAGAAGGATATGAGATTTTTTTGGAGTGACTCATACTTTTTATTGATTACGAGTTTCACAGCCTTGGAAGCTGATAAGTCTGTCCACAGGGCAGGTGCAGCAAGCGCCCTGTGGAGGCCTTGCCGCGTGTGCGGGGGGGTTGTGTCAGTGTTGCTGCAGGGAGATACGGCTGTGTGGGTGCCCTTGACTTCTCAAGCCTGCTGTTGTGTTTGCTGTAGGGGCTCCCAGGGCTTTAGGATGCACAATCATCTATATGGGCACAGCAGGAGACTGGAGAGGATGGACACATCTCTCGTGATGCAAAATTGCACTCTTAGAGGGTGCAGGGAAGAGAAAGTCGATGTGGGGAGCCTTGAGGAGAGACCTGCACAGAAGCAGCTGCTTGCCATGACATGGAAGAATGAATTCCAGGTGCCCACAGGTGCATCATGACAGTGGCCAGAGTGCGTCTGAGTGGGCACTGAGTCTGTCCTTCAGCATCCCATCAGGGGATTGAAGGGAAGCCTGAACAGACTTTATGTACAGCCCACTTTGTTCACAGTGTGCTGTTATTGCTGCTGTACCTTCCTTTCCAGCAAATTTACGGCTCCTTGTAAGACTTTTTCCAGTAAATGGAAGTTGAGATGTAAATGCAATATGACTGTGCTTTATTAGATACAGTTGCTAAATAATTACAAGTCCAGCTTGGGGCTAAGGCCTGAATCTGAGTGTAACTTTGCAGTAATTCACAACACACTAGCTTTTGGAGCTGCAACACTTTGTTGTCTTTTCCTCTGGCTGTAGCATGTTCCTAAATGTCCTCCCTCCAAATACCATGTCCAGGTGCTTTCTACACATATGCAGAGCAAATGCAGTGTCTGCTTTTTCTCGAGGAAGACTTCTTGGACCTTTGGTTCTGTCATCAGTCAGATGAGAGTCGGCTGCTCTAGGCCTGTTCCTATTCCCAGTCTGCTCTGGAATGCATATTCTTCCAGATGCTTGGTTCTCACTGGAAACAAATTTCACATAGGAGCATTTTTAAAATAAGGTCCTGCCAAAGTGATAGTGCAAGGTCTCCCTCTCCCTGGGTGCTGTGTCCTATGCTGTGTGGCTCTGTGGGGCGTTGTTGGCTCAGCTTCACCCAGTAGTGATGCAACTCCTGGTATCAGGATTCACCTTGGCCCTGGAAAATATAAAATGCCTCATCCTGCTGGCCTCAGGATGAGTTACTGGCAGGTAACTCTGTCTTTTTAACTTTCTTTATAATGTTTGGAGGCAGTGGCTTATGTGGAGGTGGGAGGATGGCACACATTTGTCTCTGCCTCTTGCTTACCTTGAGGCAGGTTAGCCAGGTTGTAGATTAACTGTGCACAAAAGGCCAGCAATTACAGAGCCATTATAGATATGCCATTATGTATATCCTTATGTTTATGACTTCATTCTTTCTTAACCCCATTTCTCAAAGGCAAATACATTGAACATGTGGTGTTTTCTCAGCATGGGCTGGCACAGGCTTTGTGTGACCTGCCTTACTTCTGAATGGGATGTGCCCTCCTGCCGGCCCTGCCTGCTATATGCTGATCCACCCTGGGTCTCTGCAGGATGATTGGTACTGAGAGACCTCGAGGAGATGCCCATGAGAGCTGCTGGGCATGGGCTGTGGAAGCAGAGGGCCTTGTTTGTGCTGCCGGCAAGCACCACAGGCTTCTGTGCTCCCTTCGAGCTCAGCTGAGAGCTGCCTGTCCTGCTGTGGTCACAGGGGCTCAGCTCCACTGGGGCTGGTTGAAACCAAAACACAGCTTGGTGTCAGGAAGGAAGGCATGAGCACAGACACTGTCTTGAAACTGCTGAGCACTGATTACGGAAGAAGAAGAGAGTAAACAGAGCTTGGGCAGAGGCAGAGCAAGGTGGAGCCTGGATCCCTGCATCCTCCCCGTGGAGGACTCCTGCACAAAAGGCAGGCAGAGTGTGGTATGGGGATCTGCAGGCACACTGTGGAGGCATTTTGATTTCCCTTCGTCTGTTAGCTGGCAGGCTGTGTGCATGCAATGAACTGACAAGGGACATAGCCACCTCTCCTCCCTGCTCTCTGGCTACCATGCCTGCTCTTGTGGGGCCTGGCTTGCTGCAGGCTGTCAGGAGGAGGGGCATACCCTGGCCTCACAAGGGGGCCAGGGGTGTGCTGGTGTGTGGGGTCACTCCTCTTGGCTGTCAGGGAAAACAGAGCACTTCAGCCTGCAGAGCTGCTTCCAATGCCTTCTGATTAGCTGGCTGATTTCACTCTTAATGCACACATTATATTGGCATGGCTATTGAATGAATGCAGAAAGTGCTGGGAAATGCATGTTGACTTATAGACAGCTGCAGATTCGGTGTGATTCACAGAAACACCCAAAGCTGAGAAAACACTCATAAAAGCAACCAGCCACTTACTCTAGCTTAACACTTCACTTCTGGCTGGAACAGGAAGTGCCAGCTCCTCGGGAAAGCTAGTGGGCAGGCTCACTCAGGTGTGTCTGAAGTGTGGGAGGAATTTGCCATGAAAACATTTCTGATTCAGCCTTGTAAACCCAGTCACTCAGACCTTGTGCTAGCTATGAGTGGCCCAGGTCAAACCCATCGATGACATCAGGCAAGGGACTTTTGGCACGCTTGGGAGAGTAGGAAGGACAAAAGGGGAAAGACAAATCCAGACCCAGATTTGGCAACACTTTTGAAAAACCCCACCAAACCCCAGAGCCAAACATGGCTAAGCTGGGGAATACCGTGAGCGCAATTTGTCTCTTGGGCCTGTCTCCCATGCTCTTCTTTCTCTCCAAAGATTTGCCACTGAGCTTGCAAACAGAAAATAAACTCAATGTCATTGACTTCAGCAAGTCTCTGTGCATGTGGCAATGGTCCCCTGTGTATCAGCAGGACTGCTGTGCTCAGGAAAAGTGCCTCTGGCACAGGCTGAGGCTGGGAGGCACTGGTGAGCCCTGGGCAGGGTAACCCCCTGGTTGTCGTTAGTGCCAAGCTCAGCCCATGGATGCTCAATAGAGTGGTAACCAGGGCAGGGCAAGGGGGGCTTCAGAAAGAAATAGCTTTTTGGGAAATCCTCCGTCCTTCTCCCTGGTGCTGTGCACTGCAGAGGGGCCAGGCTAGCAGATGTTTCACTAATGATAGCTTTCTTTCATGGTTTCAAATTGCCAAGTTCTGCCCTTCTTTCTCCCTTCTGCCCTTCACAATTTAAAAAAAAATCCACCTACTTCCTAAAGTTTAGAGATTTTTGGAAGGTGCAGAGTTAACAAGGTGGATCTTGAAATAAGATGGGTTTTGAGCTTGAAAAAAAGGAGAAAACACAGTGTTCACACTGAGTGCCGCCTTCCTGTGGCACATCCTCACCTGCATCAGGGCACCCTGCTGTTAGAAGGAAACACTCCTGTGCAAAGCATACACTGACACCCTCTCCCTTTGCAAGCAGAATTAATCATGCTTATGTGCCATATTCCATTTTAATTTTTATTGCACAGTCCAAGATTAAAGGTTAATGTAGTACATCTCCCCATCTCCACTCCCATTACAATGGAGTGCTTTGAATAACTATTAACTTCTCGGTTAACTGAAAGAAAATTGTTAATCATCTACAAGCTTATGTTGCATAAAAATCGTTCTCTGTAACTTTCTCGTGACTGTGGGAGAGCCCTTTCCTCAATGCTGACCTTCAACGACACCTGGTACCTGCAGCCTGCAAAACACAGAAAATCATACTACATGGGCTTATCTGCCAGCCAAGGTCATAAACTGCGTGAATCAGTGGAGTGCAACTTATGTTTCTTAGTGTTGATGTTGAGCCAGCATCCAGTCCTTCTGCCAGCAAGGATACAATTCTCCAGGTCTTTAGAAAGCACCTAATGTGTTGCTTTGTTTTGTTTTTCTGATTTAGCAAATTAAGACTAATCTGGGGAGCGCTGGGTGCTGCTGGGACACACACAGTGACAGTACAGCCTGTCCTTCCCACTGCCCGAGATGTGTGCAGGCTGGCAGGTGTGTGCACTCTGCGGGTCAGCAACGGGGTTTGGGTGCCTCAGGGGTCAGCTCTCATCCAGGCATCAGCAATGTGGGGCAGGGGGCAAAGCCCTGGAGATTTTGGCATCTCCCCCTGCCAGAAGAGCCTGTTGGTTCTGCGGATGGGGGAGTGGCAGCTTCTGCTCCTTTCGTGCAGCTGCTGCAAGTGGCCAAGTTTGGCTGCAGAGGTGCAGCCTCCCTGTTGAGTGATTACATGGAGGAGGCTTGAGTCCAGCCATTTGGGAAATAAATCACCCACTGTTTGTGATGTAGGAGGGAAGCACTTGGGACGATGAAAGATTAGACTGTAAGCCTCACAAAACTCCCCTTCTGGCTGTAAAGATGGGCTGTGGATGTTGTGTTTTTTAGCTCTTTAAATGATTATTTCTGTGCCAGACTTATTAGGCAAGACATTGTTGGGATCTTGGCAAAGAGATAAATACGGCTGCAGGCTCCGCAGTCGCTCCTCTCCACATCTGGTCACTGTCAGGCCTTCAGCTAATAGGCCGAGGTCTGTGTGCTACAGTAAACAGCCTCTGCAGCTGCTAGGGGCCAAATGTAACTATATATTGCTCCAAACACAAACATTTCCACATTAGGCATTGCATGTCCTCCCCCAGCACAGAGCTGCAGCCACTGACCTCGGGAGCCTGCACTGCATCAGCTTGCCCTGGCTTCTCCTTGGCCAGCAAATTCCGTCTCTTTTTATGGCTGTGGCTCTTGAAAGTGAGAGCAACAGCCCCTGCTCGGGTCAAGCTGAATGTGGCCAAGCATTGTGCAACCTCCTGCAGATGGTCTCAGCACTGAAGAACCAGGAGCCATGGGGTGGCTGAGTCAGGAGCCTGGCCAGGAGAGACTTGCTGGGGACAGAGGGCAAGGTGGGGAGAAATGGATGGTCCCAGTATCAGGGAGCTGCAGAGGGAAGGGTTTTGGAAGAAGGCACAGATAGCTTCAAGATCTCCTGGGACTTTCTAGACGTCTCTGGCTGGGCACCCCCCAAGCCCTGCAGAGAACTGGGAACTGCTCTTGGCTTTTGGCTGGGCTTCAGACAAGTTGCCTTGCATGCAAATATGAGGTTTCTATGTACAGTGCCCAGCTCCCCCAGTAGTGGGCTTCGTCTGCTCTTCCTCCTCCTCTGTACTTTCCTCTGCTGTCCAAGGCTGGGAGCAATATGGTCAAGACTGCTTTCAGCAAGGTGTTTGCTACACTTGTCTGGTTAGAAAGATAAACATGTCTCATCAGCTGAAGCCTTTGTTCACACCTCTGATAAAAACCGAAATCCACTTTCATCCAGTATCTGCAGGAGTGCTCACTTGCATGCAAGGGAATCTGTGAGTGGAGGGGTTTGGTGTAGCTGTTTTCAGGTCTGGCCTGTTCCCAAGTTGTTGCGGAGTTCTGTCCTTCAGTGCCTGCTCCAGCAAACTGGATAGATGACAGGGCCCAGGGAGGCTTTGCCCCAGTGCAGCAGTTGGGTGTCTAAAGCAATCTTTCCAGGGAAGGCTTTTCCAAGACCTGGCATCCAACACAGCAGGTGCATCCCAGGCACCAGCCCCCAGTTCAGAAAATCAGCATACTGTGCGGACCAGGCCCTGCTTAAATACCTTCTGATTAATTAAGTGTTAGCCTATTTACATCAGCCCTCCAGCCTGCTTGTCCACTGCACAGCACTGCTTGGTGCTGCAGGGAAGAAAGACGCCTTTTGCTGTTTGGTTGACTCCAGGCTGGATCAGCTGGCCAGGTGCACAGCCAATTTCCATTGCCGCTTTTAAGCTGAGAAGTATTTTGAAAAGAATAGAGCCTTTAGCCTTGTAAGTAAAAGCCATTTATCTTAGGATGAAAAAGTGCTGGCATGGAAAAATTCCAATGCTATGAAAGTCTCTTTTCCTGAATGTCTTGGATACTTGCTGGATTAGGTTCACTGGTAAGGAGCTCGGAATTATGAATGTGTCTTTTACAGAAATGAGCTGCAGAAGGAAAAGGCAAGCACTGGCATGCTTGTAAGTGGGACAGAGTGGGATTCCCTGTGGACCAGACATTTCTGAGATTGCTTTTAGAGGTACGGTCAGTATTGCTGCAGCGAGCTGGTAGTAAATCCCCTGTTGTTACCATAGCCGTTACCATTTCCCAAGGGTATAGTATCAGCAGAATACCTTACATAAACAAAAGCGAAGCACTATTGGCTTTGCTCTGCATGGCTGTTTAATAACGCTTTGTGCTCCACACGGACAGCGTCAGAGTGTTTTATGGACGCTAATGAAATTAGCCTCGTGATGCTCTGGTGAGGTGGGGATGTGTTATTAGCCCTTTCCCTGGGCTGAGTGTGTGTGTGGTGTAGGATTTCCAGCAGCATGGGGTGCTCGTGCCTGCACTTTCCAGCAGGAAACACCTCGTTGGGATAAGACCTTCTGCAGCCCTTGGTCTGCCCCCCCACTCCTTCTCCAGATGGTTTCTGACCCCCCGTGCCAAGGGTGGGTGCGAGAGGAGTTGGTGGCAAGCATGCTGCTAAGTCACCTCCCCTGCTAGGCACAGACTTTCTCCTGGATCAGAGCAATCTTTCACAGCTCAAGGTCTGCTGGCAGGGACAGAAAACTCAGATCCTCCTCTCAAATCACTCAGTATGTCTGCTGCATTTCAGGACCTTATGTCAGCTTGCAGTGGCTAAGCTCCAGGACTTTTCCCACACGGCCAGTGTGGGATAGTGGAAATGCTGGAGAGGAGCTCTCTCACTGGCATTGTGCATGGCTCTGACCTCCTTGGGTGCAAGATGGGATGTTGTCTGCAGCAGTTTTGCAATGATCCAGCCCTCCTCATGTGCAGTAGCCCCAGTCACAAACATCGGTGCTGGTCCTGGGGTAGTATTGAAGCTACCACTGATGCATTGCTTTAAATAGATCCTAAGCAAACCTCTCTGTTTGTTTTTCTTGACATGGTACTGACTGGTGCTTTCCAAGAAACAGGGAAAAAAAAGCTGGATTCACAGTGATGACTTTGACTCCATCTGGCAAAAGCAAACTGATCTCCTAAATGAGAAAAGAACAGCCACGAATAGAATAAGTAAACGGGTCACTGCGAGAAGCAGCCTGTTCCTTTAGACCCAGTGGCTACCAGTGAAAAAATCACACTGGTACTTGGTTAGAAGATCCCCACACTTTAAGATTTTCTCTGTCATGAGAAAGCCAAAGTGCTTTCCAGGTACATGAGATCTGCATATGGAGTTTAGTATTGGATTTCATAAAGTTTGCTGCACTTTACCCTGCTCTGCTAGGTAAATATTTTGCTTCCAAATCATTATTTGCCTTTCTGGGTCCTGTGGCCTGTGAGGGTGGACCAGACTGGGAAACTATCATGCATTCTGCATGGAAGAAACTTCTGGGAGCCCCTCAGAGCCTTACTTAGACACTCTTTTGCTGTGTAACTGTCTTCTAACTGAATGTTCAGCTTGCAGGAGCTGAGAAACCACCCTGCCTGTGCAGTAGTATCACATGGGCCACTGAAAGTGATCTCTAGAGGGAAAATGCTATGATTAGGCTTGAGCCCCTGTTATGAAATGAAGAGATGAAAATAACACTTTTTAGCATCACCTTCATAGTCCAGCTCCTCTGTGTCCTCCCAAAGCTTTGTTGTCTGATCTCTGCCTGCAGCACTGCCTGTGCTCTGTGAATCCACAGGGCTCTCCCCCTGGGTTCCCTTGACTGGCATTTGGCTGCCACAGTATCACAGAGTCACAGAATGAGCTGGAAGGGACCACCAGTGGGGTCATCTGGTACAACGTCCTTGCTCAAGCAGGGTCTTCCCACAGCGCATTGCACAGGATCGCATCCTTCTGGCTCTTGAACATCTGCAGTGAGGGAGACCCCCACCACATCTCTGGTCAGCCTGTTCCGGCATGGGGTCACCCACACAGTGAAGGGTGCACCTGCCTGAGCCACAGGCAGACCCTGGCACTCTGGGCTTCAGCTCCAGCGAGTCACCGGTGTTTCGCTGGTGATGAGCTCAGGCTCTGGCACCTGGGGAGACCTTCCTGAGCCTCTCCCTTGGACCACCCATGGGTGCTTGGAGATGCAGTCTGGTTTGTCTGGGGATGTGTATTCAAACTGTAGTTTTCTACCATCGGGAAATTGACTTGGAAAGCCCTGGTGGGCTTTACTACTGCTCTTTGCAGGCAAGCTGGAAGAAGCAATAGCACACAAAGATGCAGTGAGGGCTATGGGTGATACTTTCCTCTTTCTGAGCCAAAGGTCTGACCTGGCCTCTCCATCCCTTCATGAAGTGTGCAGTCTGACTGATCCACATGCAAATTAATAAACTTTGCATATGGAAGAGGTGGAAATCCAGTGTGGGGTAAAACATTGTGCTGGAGGTAATTATTTTCATGATGGCCAGATCCAAACCTGACATTGCAACACAGGCTTAAATATGGATGTACTTGAAGACTTTGTCAAGTCTGGATCTAAATTTCATGACCGGTTTTTTGTTAATGATTGGCTGAGCCACGCACTCCTGAAACCCAAACTGTCCATCTTGTAAAGCTCCAGCTCTGAAAAGAAGTTGCCAACAGCATTGCCTATACACAGCACATTGGGTGGGCTTCTCACTGTGGGGGTGGTGGGGAAAAATGCACTTTAGTTTTATTTTATGGCTATATTCACACATCTTATTAAGCATGCAAGCATTGATGGGGAGAGTTTGGGGCAGGTTTTGTCTTCCATGCTGGTTGGTGAGCTGTGGAGGGAGCGTGAGCACCCCAGACAGGCTCTGCCTTCCTGGCCCTCCCCTTCCCTGCCTGTTGCTAATTAGAGCTCAGCTTAAGCAATGAAGCTTGAGTTTGAGGGCCACCTCTACAAACTCTCTGTTATCATGACATGTGACATTGACACCAATAGGCAGTCTTGGTGTGTAGGCAGAAATTCCATCCTCGTCTGAGCTGACTGCTGGCCTTTTGCAACTCTGCTTGAAATTTGGGCTCTTTATAATCTGAACGATAAATCTCTGGTGCTTCCCACTTGGGTTTTTTTCTGCTGCCTGTAGTGCCTGGAATATATAGCAGTCTATTGATGGAAATGATAATTAGGGGATTTGTCATGAGAAATGTGCATGAACTTTTCAAGCTGTCATTCAAAAAAAGATTTTTTACAGTCAACTCTCGATTATCTGTGGGTGCATTCTCTGAGCTGCAGATTAGATATGTCATGTTTAAAAAATGCAGAAGTCTTTCAGAGCTATTATAAAGTATAATGCTCAATGTTTTTTTCTTTTTATTTATAACCTCATGCTGCATCTTAAACTTGTTTTTTCAACGGTAAAGCTATTAAAGTATTGCATTACTGAGGCCTTATTTACATGTATTTTGTATTATTAGTTTTGCTTTTCTTTCTTTGCCCTCATTGCCCCGGATACTGTGAGCTGAACATATCAGCTTATAGAATCTGTGGAGGAGAGCATGTGACATGGTAACCTTTCCCCAGCTGTTTTCTTTTCTTCGGGTGCTGCATAAGAGTTTCTGTAGTGTGATGCTGCACAGCCAGATGGGCTGGAGAGGAAGAGGAAGTGTTCTGCTGTGAAAGAAAAAAAAAAGGTCTGTACCTGAAGGAACATGAGTGAGTGACAAACAGCTGAAAGAGAAGGGATGTCTTAGAAGCCATTTGTCAGGCTGAAGAAGCGTCAGCTTGTTAAAAACATGCCTGTTCAGTTAAAAGGATGAATTGACAGACGAAGTCTCAGTGCAAATTCAGCTGCCATCACTTCAAAAGCCCTCACAGCTGAATCAGCAAATTTCTGTTTCCATACATAATGGATGCAGCCAGCATGCCATTACGATGCCCACAAGAAGACTTGTGTTAAGCTCTTTAAATTAGCTGTTTATGATAGTCACACTCTATAGCTGTAGCTTCGTTTTTCCTGGGCCTCCTTCTCATCTCATGCCTTTTGTTTTTGTAGCCCTGGGAACAGCTGCCTAAGCAAGGATTTTGGGAAGGGAGTGGTGTGGACTCAGTGCTACCATGCCTAGATTTTCAGCCATGCCTTTCATGCTCTCACTGGCCCGTGTGCTGCCTGCAAATGCCCCTGACTCATGCTGGTGCTGCCGGTCCCACCGTGAGCCAGGGGCCAGGGTCCAGCAGTGTCATGGGACTGATCCGCAGGGTGCTGGCATGCAGGAGTGTGGGGCTACAGCACCGGGCACTTTCTCCCCACACTTGTACCTGCTCCTTCCTTGGCATCCCCTCAGTGCCTCTGCTGCCAGCAGCATCTTTCCTCTGCCACCACCTCCTTTCAAGGGTCCCTGTGTCACTCCAGCCTGGAGCTCCTGCCCTGCTGTCCTCCCATTGGGCTGTGGCTTGGGGTGTGTTCCCCTCCTGCCTAGCTGAGCTCTGCCCATGTCATTGCTGGGTACAGCTAGTGCTAGAGAAAGACCCAAATTAACCTTATCCAGCCTTTGGCAACCTTTGTGTCCAGATCCCTGGTTTGATTATAGAGCTCTCTAAGAATTGAGACCTGGTTTTATCAGTGTTGCTTGAAGAGTTTAAAAGTAGCTCAGGATTTTCACAAAAAGTCCTGCTGAGTAAAGTGTTATTGAATGATTGTCAGCATTAATCCAAAACCTATTGCCCTATGATAGATTTACTCTCCCATTTTTGGGGTGGTTTTTTTTGGAGCTAAAGGAATGAAGAGGAATAAGAAAGAGTAAAAAAAAAAAAAGACTTTTTCTGTGAAAACAGGAAAAGATTATACAAAGTTGACATCTTTTTATTTGAATCAGAAGATTTTCTGAAAGCAACTTATGGCTGAATTTTTTTTAAAGTGTTGATTGAGAAATGTCAATCAGCTCTAGTATCTTATGAAAGACGTTGCACTTAATAAAACTGCAGGCAGGAAGGCAGAAACAATATACCTGCTCATCTCTCCTAGCCCCTTGCTCCCTTCTCCTGCTGTCCCACTCGCTCCTGAAGGCGCGAGCCCTGTCAGGTGCTGTGAGCCCTTCCAGTGGCTTCAGTGTGATTTCTAGGCCAAGCAGACATTTTGTAAGCCACAGCTGCAGGGCAGCAGCCCCACAGCAGCTCAGGGAAGCACACATCCCTGCACAGGGAGATGCACACCATCTCTGCCATGGGACTGTGGGAGCTGTGACACCTCTGGTGGATGTGCTGTGTGGAGGCCAGCAAAGCACAGTGGAGCAAGCAGCAGTGCTGGCTCATCCCCATTTCCTTAAACAGGCTTTTATCCTCTGTCTCTTGACCCTGGGGAAGAGTGAAAGCTGTGTTGCCGGTGGAGGAAGGATGGAACAGCTGGAGCTCCATACAGGGAGCAGGGGCGTGCAGGGGCAAACAGCACAGCAAAGCTGCCTTCAAGGGCTTCTCCTTGCTGCCCCTCTCCAGACGTGGGACCAATAGGGATGGCAAAGTGCTTATGGACCCCGGAGGCACAGGCAATGTTTCTGTTTGCTGTGCTATTTCGGGAAGTTTTCATAAGGTAAACAAGGGCCTCCTCTTGATTCACTGAGGTCATTAGTGAGCCGTAGGATGGTATTTACATTGCTGAGGTATTCGCACAGGCTCTCTCCCAGACAGCAAGTTCACCGGGGAGGAGGTGACCTTCAGCGTTTCTTGTTTTGCCCTGTATCTGGCACGCAGGGGGCCTGCCTGTTTGACTGGAGTGCCTGGGTATTGTAATCAAAATAAATCATCCTTATCATGGCTGGTGGCAATACTGCAAAGGAAACAGAAATAGGTGCCGACTTTGCACTTTGTGAAAATGACATCACTGCGAGGAGTGGGATGGGAGGTTGGAGGATGAACTCCAGGTGGCTGCAGCTGCCACCTGTCCTGAGCAGGGCTCTCCTTTTTGGGGCCAGCCTCCAGTTTGGCATGGATGAAGCACTGTGTATGATGGGAACTGATCTGCTGCCCAAATTAAAGCAAATAACAACTGGGAACTATTTTTCATGAGAGAAAGGAGAGAGTGTGGTGATGTTATGGTTCAGCCTATCACAAATTGACAAGGGAACACCCAACCCTCTGTCTCTCCACTCCCTGGGCAAATCACAATACACAACTTTTCATTATTTTGTGTCCTGGTCTGTTTCAATGAGTAGTGAAACCATTTAAGAGGTTCATTTTTTTCCTGTGGATTTATTTGGTTCTCACAGTGCTGAGGGCTGACTGACTGAACTCTCACACTGAAGAAAATGAGCACTCAGAGAATCTACTCAGACCAGCAGTGCGATAGATACCATAATCATAGGAAAAAACTTTACAGTTTGCATGTATTCCAACCCAGCAATTCCGTATAAAAGCAGGCCATGAGCTGAAGACCGAATTCTCTGATGCTCAGTAATGTGTAATAATTTTTCCCTTTGAAGGAGGATTTGTAGAGACCCTGTCCAGCTGCATCTTTTCATGAAGCTTGTAGCAGCAACTTCCTGTCTTAGAGGCCAAAATGCTTCAAAGATGATTTTCCGGTTGGTGTCAAGGAAAACAGATGTGAGAAAGGTGGAGAGATGTGCAGGGAAGAAAGAACTTGTGCTTGAAGCAAGGCCAGGTGAAGCAGGTCCTGCCTCCTACCATGAGCAAGGCACACATGCTGCTTGTGCCTCCATGGCCTGTCCATAGGGCAGGATGAGCATGAGGGATGTGGGCATTCCGGCTGTTGAGTACTTTGGTCTCCTTGGGTATGAGATGTCACTCCTTTGCTGCAGGCCCTTCAAACCCCAGGCGAAGGCATGGGCTCCATCACCTAGGAGAGGGAAGTCATGGGCATTCCTGCTGCAGGGTCAGCCAGGGAAAGTTTCTGCCTTGAGCTATCCCATGTGATATCCCTGGTGATGCTCTGCACCCTGGCAGAACTAGGCAAAGGGCTTTAAGATGAATTGCTTTAATGCTTCCACACTCCTCCTTCTCTCTCTGCCTCAAAGAGACAAACTTTAGCTTTGAAGCCTTTGAAATTACATCAAAGGATGAGATTTCCAGAAGAGCTTGAGGGAGTTGGGTGCGTTTGTCCCATTGATGGTCAACAGGAGATGGGAAGATGGGTGCTTAATCCCTGGAGGTGCTTTGAAAATTTTGTCCTACGTGCACATCCTTGCTGGGGAGGAAGTGAGAAGCAGCTGGCAGCTCCTTGTCTTTGTAAAAGGCAGATCTTGCCTTTTTTTTCTGAACGTGAAACATGATAGATTCGAAAATGATGTCCAAAACTCAAGTTTGCTGTGAAAACTGCTGACTGCTTTTTAAAGAAGGAGGATTTAAAAACAGCCTGTGACTTTGCCTGATAGAAAAGATGGTATCTGTTGATAACCGAGGTGCTGTTACTTTCTCTCCCGTCTCACCACTGCGGGTGTTGTGTAACCTTGCCGGAAACCTGAGAGCCTCCCAACATGAAGGTTGTTACCCCTGCAGGTAGTACCACTTCTCTGCCTCTCTCGGTGTCATCTTTCAGCACTACTTTAGTACTGTGTTACATTTTGACGAGGGTGTCACCACCCGTTTGCTTCTTCTGGTGAATATTAAACCTGGGTGGTTTAACTCATAACACCCTGGAGGGGAAATTGCAGGAGTAGAGTGCACTCTTGGGATCTTCTCATTGCCACCACTGCCAAGGCTGGATGGCTGCTTCCAGGCTGTCTCAGGACCCTGAGGTGCAGACAGGACTTTCTGGGAGCTGTAAGTGCTGTTTCAGCCAAGCCTGCTCCAAGTGACACGCCACCAGGCGACCATGGGAGCTGTGGGGCTACTGCTGGTGCCCATCCTTGGGGCTGGTGGTGGCCATGAGGGGAGGAGGTGGGAGGGGGCCATGGCTGGGGCTGTCCAGTGGACGCCATGGCCAAGGGCTGGTGTTGCTGGGCTCCTGCAGAAAGGCAAAGGAAACTGGGCTGCAGCCTTGCTGTTGTGCTATTTTTGTTCAAGGTAATAACAGGAACTCCACTGTAAATAAAAATAGGCAAGTGAAGAATTTCCCAAGTCTGTCTCTGCTCATTTCTTTCCTGACGACGAATAATCCCACTCCAGAAGAGTAAATCCTTTTTGTCTGCTCCTTGGAAACTGGGACAATAACTCTGGAAGGGAAAGAAGAGATTATGGAGTTGTCACGAGGGCAACAGCAACATACTGTACAGTGGGTGCCAAAAATGCATTCTTTAGTGCAAATAATAGCCGTGCTCTGTGGGGCTCATCCTGAGAGCGTGAGGGCAGGCAGAACCAGTCTCTGCCGCTCCCGGTGCCAGCTGCCCTGCCGAGGTCGGGCTGGGTCAGGGCCCTATCTCTCGGCTGCCTGGAGGGGCCCTGCTGCTGCTCTTGGCTTGGCTCCACCACATCCCTCCCCTCCTGCCTGTCACCCACACTTTGGCAGCACCTGACCTTTGGAAGCCCATAGCATTCCTGCCTCAGCTGATAATCCAAGAAGGTGTGGGGGGTGTGACCTTCTTTCCCTGATGATATCAAGTGTCTTTTTCACAAAAGACAACATTTCGCTGCAAAGTCCCAATTTCTGGGGATACCTTTTTCTTACCATATGACCCAGGGCTCTGAAAGTCTCCCACCCTTTGCCACTGAATGTGTCTGCTGGATAATAACTGCTGCTTAATCATAAAAGTGCATTAACTGCACTATTCCCCCAGAGACAGGGGACTCTGACAAGAATTGGACCAAGTGACCCTCATCACAGCCTTCCTGCCCTTCTGACGGTGCTAAATGGTGCTCACTTGCTCCTTTCCAAGTGTCATTCACGTTCAAGGGAATCCCAAATCACCAGGAAATGCAAAGGCATTTTAGCAGGAGTCCCAGCAGATGCTTTGGGGAACCTGCAGATGTGCTGCACACTGCAGATGGGATGTGTCAGAGTCAGAGGCAGCGTCACACAACCCCAGGTGGAAACTTCTCCCTGCCGGAGGGCTCTGGGCACAACACATGCTCACGTGTCCCGTCCCAGACAGGTTTGTAGAGAGAGTTAGTGACTCACTAGGGGTGGGAGTCTTGTTAAAGCTGTCATATGGAGGGAGCGCCAGAAGCTCACCCAGTTTCTGATGTTGATTTTTCAATTCTCAGCTCTTCATGGCTAAAATAAGGAGATGGATAAGCCCACTGTTACTGTCTGCACAGAAAGTGAAGGACAAGTGACATCTGCTTTCAGAAGCAAATGCAGGAATGTTGTTGGACTTTTTTCCCCAAAATTGTAAGCAGTAAGAAAGTGTTTTCAAACCCCTTATTTTTAAGAAGTTTGATTATGCTTTAACTAAAACCAAAATGTCAAAACAAAGAAGGCGCTACATCTTCTCTGAAACTGTGTTACCCATTTTTATAAAAACCAGTCACTGAAATTGATGGATAGATGCTTTGAAGAGAGAGGGGAGGTTCTTGTTTCTGCCCCCAAATCCCAGACATCCTGTGATCAAACTTCTGATCAAAGTTTACAAAGTTTGAAACTGCAGAGTAAAGAGAAATGCAAAACAGCTTGTGAATGGAGAGGTGTGAAACCGAGGGTGTGAAACAGCAGATCTGATCTGCCAGGTTAGCTTTCTCTCTCTACTCAGATGTAACCCACAAAAGACTAGGCAACTCTGCCATACAGGATTTAAGCTTGAGAAAATTTTAAAAAGGCCTGTATGAGATGGATACCCAGAGAAAGAGGGATTTGTGTGCATCTGAAACTCTGCTAGCAGAGATAACTATTGTGGGAGGCTGAATACAGCCTGAGAAGCCCAAGTTCTGTCCTTACTCATGAATACAGCTTTTGTTGATGGCTGTGGAAGTTGAAGGGTGAAGTGCATGGATGGTCTCACCCCCTCTCCACCCTCTGTGACTGACAGAGCGGATCTGGTGTTAACAGGTTTTTAAGCACACATGAAGCTCCTCCATGCCTCTTACCCAGGTTGCCTTACTGAGGAGCAGAAGATGAGTGAGACTGACAGTAAACGCTGAAGGAGAAAAAGTGGGTGGTGGTTCTAATTTAGGGATGCTCTCTAATTTTACCCTTGCTCTCTAATTTTACCTCTTTTCTCTCTAATTTAGGGATTCAGTGCACATTGTTTGGCTAAAGCTCAGTGGAGCCTATGCAGAAAGTTGCTGTATTCATCCACTACCTTACTGAAGCCTTGATTTTCACAGCAGCCTGCTTCTAGTACTGCTGAGGAGTGGGATACTTACTCAGTTTATTACTTTAGTGCTTGTCAAGCATTTCCATAAAAAAATATTTGTATTTTAAGTTTATTTTTTTCCTGGAGTTTGTGATAAAAAGTATTTTCAGTTCAAAGATTAGCTGTCTGATGTTTTTTCATCATGGCATTAGTCTAGCTGAGCACTTACACCCATGCTTAAGTGTAAATGCACACTTAATAGAGTTAAAAGGAGCTTCAAGAGTGTCCCTTGCTGCCCTACTGAACAGGCATAACAATGTGTAAATGTAGTTGTCTTGATGAATCAGAACTAAGTGATAATATGCTCTCACTAGCTGAGACAGAGCAGTGAACTGCATGTGTTAACAAGGTGAGACTTCAGAGTGGAAGTGACATTAGAGGACAGGGAAACCAGTTTTTAATAGCATCCACTGCACCTTGACGTTGCTGCAAGACAGGAGTCTGAGCTGAAACAGCAGGACTTTGAGATATAACTTGGAAGTGGTCTGGATATTTTGCATCTCTGTTGGCTTTCTGTGTGGGCATATAGAGGGGAGGATTTCTTCTGCTCTCATGTGTGCTGTCACACACCTTGCTTTCTCATGGTAGGACAAATAGGCCACCAAGACGAGAAAGTAGGACACTTGGCCTCTCTCCTCTATGGGAGGTGCAGTGCAGATTGGCTTCTGAGAACTAGGACAGTACCTCCAAAAGTAGAACAGCTGGTCACCCCGTTCGTGTGTTTGTTGACTTACAAATGTATCCTTTAAAGCTCAAGATTTAAGAGACATTTTTGGCCTACTTAGGGAAATGTTTTCTGAAAATAGGGACGGATACACTGGAACAGACCCAAACCTGTGCTTTCCTTCTGGAGCACTTAGCAGAGCTAGCAACTGGAGGATCCACATGCTGGGCAAATAAACCCAACAGGTGCTTTGTGTCACTTCTTGTGTACCGAGCTATGCCACAGTGACAAATCCACTCTTCTTGTCCAGGAGGTGTTCACTTTTCAGTAGCAGAACATGGGCAGAAGATCTTGCACTGCAGTGTGAGATGATGCTTTGCTGCAAGAAAACTGTTACCAAATCAAACTTGTGTATGTGTGTGTGCTATATATGTGTGTGTGTATAGACAGATAGATAGACAGACAGACAGATAGATAGATAGACAGATATAACGACATCTATTTGACCAGAAACAAAAATCTTTCATTGAACTACACAGAAAGCATCCAGAGAGGGTTTCATTGCCTTGCATAAAGGTCTTTCTCTAAGTGTAATTAGGTCCATAATGTCTACAATCCCATTTGAGTTCTAATGATGCCAGTGGGATTGTAGCATATTGTCCTGGTCAGTAAAATGTGCCTGGGCCTGCAGCAGCCTGTGTGAGTAAACTGAAGCAAAGAGTACAAACCAGATCAGCCGACATGGTTCTTGGAAAGAAGCTGCTGTCCTCACTGGTTGAGGAAAACCCCTCCATGGCTCCCATAATGATGGCCATTAATATTTCCACCTGGTTGAGACTTGGACTAATCCCACATGAGCTTCTCACCTTGAGCTGGAGGTTACTCAAAGTCACTGTACTGCTCTGAAGTGTGGGTTCACTCTCTTGGGTCTCATCATTAGTCAAGTCAGGTATGAGGTTGAATCTTAGTAGTTAGAGAGGGAGGCTAATAGAAAGGGAAGCCTTCTAATTTTTTTAATCTGGTAAGTGTGCTATGGTAATGAATTTGGAGCCTAGTGGCTCCAGTTGGAGTGGGAAGCTCACTGTCTTGAGAACAGGTCTTTAATCCACATAAAGAGGTGTTTCATAAGCCATATGCGATGTCCTGCTTTGAATATTAATACCCAGAGTACTTATTCAACTCACAGCCATTTCATGGAAATGCCATGCCTCTATGAGGCCAGACAGAGCCCTTGGGTGCTCCAGTTTTGCTTTTTTTTGCAAAGACAGTTTCAGGTTGTTCTGCACTCTTAATTCAAAATTCTCATTCAGCTTAGAGCCTCTGAAGCCACTGCATTTATATTACATAATATTAACTGATTTTAGATTTAATGAAAATGTGAAGGAGACTATAGGACAGCAGGTTTGGTCTACTTAGCCAAGTGACCTGTTAGTTATACACTTCATGAAGTTACTTAATCTTCTACAGGGCAGGCTCTTCTAAAATGAAACAACACAGCAGGCAGGGACTGTTCTGGCAAGCACTCATGTTTTTAAGGCCTTCAGCAACAGCTGGGGAATGAATATTCAGTGTGAACTGAGATGCATTCTAGCTGTGCCAGCCATGCAGCTTTTGTTTTTTACATTTATACCTGTGGGCAGAGCTGGGGAAATTACAGCTACAGAGTCCCTGGTGTAGCACTTGTTCCCACCAAGCGCCACTCATCCAGAGCTGGGGGCACTGCACCTATGGCAGTGGCAGGCTCAAAGCGAAGTGGAGGTCTTAGCAGTGGATGTGGACAACCCTGATTGTTTTTAAATATTGGAGTATGCCTGTGGATAATGCCTGGGGAAGATGGTTTGGGCTGCTGTGCTGGGCCTTGGTCATACTCCAGCTCATGCAACCAAGAGTGGAGCCAAGCCAGCTGCCTTGTGGGGGATCCTTCCCACAAAGCCAGACTTGGTGAGCAATGAGTGGGTTGTCACTTCTGTGCATCAATTGTTGCCACTGTTTTTCTCTCCCAGTGCTGGAAAGGGAGGATGTGGCACGTATTGCTTTTCTGTGCGGGTGGTTACTGCATTTGAATGTGCTCCCTATTAAAAAGTGTCATTGTTATTTGCTAGTTGGGGCTGCAAAGCACTCTTGTTCTCTGGTGACCAGCAGGACACAGCACATACTTGCAGTGCAAGAATCCTGCTCTGAGGCAGGGCAGAGGCAGGGCTAGCTAGCTTGATGTAGCAGGGCTAGCTAGTTCGTGTCACACACAGGTGCCCGGTGTTTGCGTTATAAGTACTTGTCTCTGCGTTTGTTTCTGCTCTTTTTGGTGTCTCAAGGGAGCTGTTTGTGAGACAGTTACTCTGGATCTGAGCTAGATATGAATGGGATGCCCAAGAAGACAAAAGCTAAAGCTGAGAAAGCTGTATTAATATCTTTGAGATGTCACTTAGTCCTCCAGAGTGATAAAACAGGCAGGCAGCAAGTTGAAACCATTGCCTGATATTCAGTGAGTCTCTGTTAAATTGTTTTGTTTTGCCATTTTCCATCCTTATCTGCTCACCTTACCCTTAAATTCAGACTCTAACTCCTCTTCAGGGAATGTTTTATCGTGCTTGCACCAGGCCTTCCCTAGCCGGGGAACTTCATGTTAGTTACACTTCCAAACACCTACAGACATTTTATCCTCTCACCTGCAGTGAAATCAATGGAAACTGTGTGCCTATGGATCTCTGTAACAACTTAAACTTCTCAGATGGTGTGTTCAAAGGTGTGGGTTTCCTCTCCAGGCTCCCTCAGCTGGGAAACTGGCTGGACTACAGCAGCTCCCTTATGGCCAGGACAGCAGAAAGTCCTGCCATGGGACCAGAGCATGCTCCTGGCTTGCATCAACTAATCCTAGTCTTCAGATTGATTAAGAAAACAGTAAGAAATAGTTATGGAAGGGAACATTTGTGTGAAAAGCTCAAGGACATGGACCTTAGAAACTGTGCTTGTCAGCAAACCGTCTCATCCTCTTTACTGTAGTTATTCATGCATAAGCCAAGAGGCTCACTTAATGCTTTGGACCAAATCCTTCTGGATTTCCGTTGTGTAACCTATGGTAGAAGTGGTGTACGTAGGATCACGCAGATCAGGTACCTTCTAGTGACTCTTCCAGTTGACTGGGGAGGTCACAGCCACACCACAGGCCTGAAAGACTTCAGCCTAGGTGGCTAAGTGCTTGCAGAGATGGGGGCCTGGAGCTCCTGTGTGAGCAATCACAGCATTACTCTGCTCAGCCTGATAAGAAGTCCTACCTGGGACAAGGACAGCAATAAATTATGACAAGGAGAGCTAGGAGTAGCCTCCAGATATTTCTAGGCACACAGCATGGTGTGGGGTTGTCCTGGGCATATCTGTTTCCTAAACAAGATGAAAGTGTGACTTGCAAAGTACTCTGTGGGGTGAGAAAGCAGAAAATAAAGAATGAAAATGTCTACCCAAACCATAAAGTGTCCACTGATGAATTCAAGGAGCATCAAAAACCATCCTGAATTTTTAAAGCATGTCGGATCACCCAGCCTGACTTTCAACAGGAGAGTAAGTCACAGCAGAGAGGGATGAAAACCTCAGGTGTGCTGCAGATAGGGATTTCAATGCCCCCCACCCCAGGAAGGCAGGTGGGAAGGTGAAGTGGGTGCTGGGTGTCATAACCTTTGAAAGATCCCTCTCCTCTACTTGCCAGTGGCTTGGATGTGATCCTCTGCACCGGCAAGCCCCTTCTGCTCATCTAGTTGTGTGTATTTCTTTTCTTTGGTGCTTGAGCTTGTCTGGGAGATAGACCAGCAGTGCTCTCAGGAGCCAAGGAGGCTGTGCAGAGACAAAAAGGAGGCAAAAGGGGTTTGAGGGAGAAGGAACAGTGGTCAGAGACAGCTGAAAGGCTGCTGACCTCCTGAAAGGGGCGCTCTGACCTCCTGGGCCTGAGAACTGCTGGAAGCTGAACAGCTGTGTTCTTTCTCCACCCTCGTGTGCTATCAGCTTGAGAAAATAGTCAGGATTGTTTATCTTATAACTGTCTCTCATCTGGACATGCAGGGGAAGCTGTATCTGGTGGTATGGAGACACTGCCTCCAGAGAGCTGCCCTGCCTGCAGTGGGGCCAGTGCCCTTGTGGATTTGCAGCACCACATGGCATCCAAAGGCTGAGCCTGAGGTGGCTGCAGCATGAGCGGAGTGACCTCTTCTCTGTTACACCCAACTGCACAATCTGTTCCCCCTTCCCTGTCTGGGGTTATCTGTGAGCTTTTTCTGGGTTTCAGGGGGTTTTCTCAGCTCTGACCACAAGGGTACTAGAAAGAGATGGCTGAAAAGGTTGCTCCTGGTAAGGGAGGGAGTAAGGTGCTGGAGGAACTGATGAGCAAGGAGATTGAACTAGGTGTAACAAACAGGTCTAGGATGGTGAAAGGATCACCTCTTCAGTTAAAGAGAATTTGAGGTCTGGGAGCTTATTTAGAGGGTGTGGGACTGGGACAGGATGGCAGTAAGCCCAGGCTTTAGACTGGAAAGGATTTAGGTCTTTCTCCCTTTACTGCTCCAGGGAGTGTGCACCGTTCTTGGAGTGGGACCAGCAGTGGGAGCACTGGGCAGGGAGAACAGAGCTTGACTTTCTAGCAACTCACCTCTGCCCTTGTGGAGGCCGCAGTGGAGCTTCCAGGAAAGCAGAGGCTGTGCTCATGGTGGCTGGGTGGTGAACCGGGAAGTGTCAGGAGCTCATGAGAAACAACAAATCTAAGGAGAAGGACTAATTTTTCAAGACTGAAGTAGGCACAGAAAGTGGCACCAGGGTGATTTGTATACTTGAGCAGGGTTTTGGCATTTGTGCCCAGCTTTGTGGTTCATTTCCTCATTCACTCCAATGCATAAAGACTGAACAAATGTTTGGTAAACAGGAACCCAAGGTTTCAGAGACGAAAAGCTTTAACTCTCACCCACAGAGCTTCTTGCAGCATTGGCTTGGAAATGTTTTTGAGAAGATGATTTCCTCCTCCCCAGTCTCATGACTGGAGTAGCTGCAGCCATGATCCCCCACATTCCCTCATGACTGGGCCCCCACCAAGCTGCCAAGGGCTGGAATGAGCTAGAAAAGTGGTGAGGTGGGGCCCTTCGGGTCAGCTTCCATCGGTGCTGGCAGGGGCCAGCTCGGAAACTTGCACAGCTGCTGCCCAGGCTGGACTTGGGCTATGAATAACTGGAGAGCTTTCCATCACCAGGGCTGTCGGTTCAGGTATTTGCAAGCACTTTCTTTGGTGGTTTCCTTTTAGTGTGGTTGCTGGACAAGGAGGACAGGATAGAGAGAGGAACCTTTCATGCTTTAGCTTCTGCAGCATCCGGCGTTTTCATGAAACCACAAAGGACGTTAAAGAAAAAAGAACAAGCGCTCTGTTTATAGGGATTTAGACCATCAAAACAAAGAGGGGGCTGTGTTGTTCAGTGATCACTCAGAGTCAAGGAGCCAGAAGACATAGGTTCACAGGAGACAGGCTTCCAGGCTGAAGCCCACCCTCCCTGGGTCAAAATTTGCTGCCTCTCATTTGTGCTGCTACAAAGGCTGGCAGAGCTGGCTGGCACTTCATATACACTGTGCTGCCCAGCATTGCTGTGCATATTAAAAAGTCTCTTAGGATGATGAGCTTCCTAGCTTTCTGCAGCTGTCTGGGAATTTGTTTTGTGCAGGGCTTTTCCCCTTAGAGCCCGTTGCAGGACATGTTGGATGCAGAGGAGAAGCGTGTAGCACCCAAAAGAGAAATGCATGGGAAAGGGAGCCGGGCAATATGTAGAGTCCACACACTGACATCTGCTGCTGCACTGGTTGAGAGCAAATGTTTCTTTCCACCACCTGTGTTCAGTGCAGATTTTTGTGCAAGCACAGTAGTAGGAGGTAGCACAGAAACAGGTCTGATGGCAGTAGCAGAGAGGCTTCTGCTCCCAAAGGTAGTCTGGATGCCTTTTCTAGGAGCATTGCACCAGGGCAATGGCAGTGGGAGGAGAAGGGTGATGACAGCCTGTGATTCTTAAATCTCTTGTTCATCTCTCCTTAGTGTCCAAGCTGACTGAAATGCAAAATGAAAGCAATTGTGCAGCATAAATCAGATGCTGGAAGTCCTTTTCATGATCTACGCCCACTGTCATCACCACAGCTCCTGGGCTCTGTGCTGAGGTGGACAACAGGGTGTGAAGCTGCCCCAGCCCACTACTCCCCACCACCTCAGCCCTTGGAGGAACATGTTGCAAACCAAGCCTATAAACATTCCAAGCCACTCAGTGCTCTTTGGTAGATATTTGTGGAGAAAGGCCTTTTGGAGGGATGCAATATGAACGGCTGCAGTGCCACTGCAGACTGAAGGTCTGTCCAGTCAGTCCTGGTGGTGGCCACAGGAGCCTGCCTGCTCCCACATCCCAGTGGCTAGCATGATTCCCAGAAAAGCAGTGGCAACACAAGGGTAGAGCATGAGAGAGGCACAACTCTGCACAGCCATGGGTGCCCTGCACCAAGGAGCATCCACACTCTGCCTCCAGCTTGGTGCATCAAAACTTTTCCATCTGATTAAAAGTTGCTCTGTTTTCCTAGATAAAGAGACTCCTGCCCACTGCCAAAATTCCTGGTTTCCCCTCGCTGCTGGAGTGCTGGTATCTCTTGAGAGAAAGAGCTGTAGGAGGCAAAATAAATAAATATGTTCTCACTCGTGTTTTTTAGTCACTCATTGGCCATTGGACACCTCATTTAAGTATATTATTAGCAACCCAGACACTTCAAACATAAACAGCAAGCAAGATGGTGTGTGTGCACTGCCTCCAGACACTTCTGCCATGTGTCTGATGCGTGGGTTCTGTGCATCCCAAAAGCGTCTCCCGAGCCAGCGGGCAGGGACAGCCAGGAGGGTGTCAGGCAAGAGCCCTCCTTTGCTTTGCAAGGAGGGTGAGCTCCCACTTCTGGATTTCCCCAGTGCTCAGCCCCCTTCCAGGGTTCAGACTGCCCTGAGTCAAAGTGTTGGCCATGTGTGGTGCTCTGTTTCAACTGAACTATGTCCAAATCATCTCCTATTAACCTGTGAAGAAAATATTGGGCTAAGAATATTTTAGAAGCCTTTGGAAGTGTGAGGGCTGAATCAAAACCTAATGTTTTATTAAACAATTTTCTTTTAACAAGCTGCCCATTCAGAGAGTGCCAGTGAAATCTGGAAGTCCTATTTTAAGCATGGAAGAGACATCCTAATTTCTAGTACTTAAAGAATCTGTGAAAGTTATTTTCTGTTTGGGTTTATGTAAAAACATTCTCAGAGTCAAGCATTTGGGAATTTTCTGAGGAAAAGGTGTGGAGATAAAGTCTAAATAGTCTCCATGATTTTTATCATCTTGGTAGAGAAAAAAAATCATGTGTTTTACAAGGATATTTTTTCCAAAAAAGGCTTGATTAGAACTCTCCATATTACATAAGTGACTTAAAGCTGAAGATTCAAGCTAATTAAACACATTTTTGATCTACCTTGCTGTCTATACAGATACTAATTAATCTAGGCTAAAACATTTTGGCCCCTTTATAGTCAGGTATTTTTGCCAGGTGATTTTAGCCAATCAGATGTGAATTCTTTTCAGCATTGATTTTGTGAAGAGTTTGAATTTGCTCCTAGAGGTTTCTGTTCACTCTTAAGGACAGTCATGCTGGTCCACAGTACTTCTGCAGAGCTATCAGAGTAAATGTGCAAGTGAGTTTTTGATGTGTATCCCACACAATTGTGTCACTCAAGTGCATGACTTGGAAAATACACATAAAGGCAGAATCCTTACTTGACGTTCTCTCATAGTTAAATTCCTCCATTAAATGGCAGATATTCCTGTCCACCAATAGCATATACCAAATCATCAGCCAAAGGAATTCCTAAAAGCCTGTGGGATTGACCATGAGGTAGCCAGGAGGTCAGTGAGGTCTCTCAGGTTAACAGCAGCATGGGAGGGGTAACTCCAAATTCAGCAGTATCATTCCAGACTTATATGCTAGTGAATCCCATCAAGCTAGCCAATACTTCCAATAGATTAATTTTCCAGACCTTCCCATCAACACTTTTCATAGCTAAATTTCTGTGGATCACATTTTTAGTGTTATCTTGAAATATACTTTGGTGTCGTGTAAATGTGTTATCACTCAGACACAACACAAAGTGCCTTCAGACACTAGGCATAGAGCCAAAACCTGGCCTTGGATGAATATTTGCAGTTCCTCTTGACTCCATGTTATCTGAAGGTCAAGTCGGACCCAGACTGGAACATTAAGTCAAAGCCAAAGAAGTTTTAGGAGGAAAATGTAGTTATCAGTAGTTTCCAGTTGCTTTGTTCTGGTGATAGGGAAGTAAAATGTGAGTAAGAGGAGGCAAAAGGAACATCCCAAATGCATCCTTTAGGATTCTGTAATCCTTTAGTTTCTAGCTGTTTAAGTGCCAGGTATTCTGCTCTTACCTTATAATTTGTGTTGAGCTCTTCCACAGTTGTTTTTTGCTAACACTGAGCCCAACTGTGTCTTTAACTGAGTGCATATTTTTTGCTTTTTCTACTGACTTTTTCTTTTGGGTCCATCTTGCTGGGTGACACTCCTGTGCAAGGACAGGGATGCTTGCAAGAGGCATTCAGCTGGGTGCACCTCCTCTCTCCCAGTTCCAGGAAGGCATATCCAAAAGTGATCCTACGTGCAAAATCAGTGCGTCAGCAGCACTAAATGCTGTCTGCTAAACACTGATGCTGTGCCTTGGCCAACATTGCATGGGGCTCAGTCCTGTGCATGGAGATTGCAAACTAGAAAGCCATGCCAAGCCTTCAGGCATACTACCAAGGATAGGCAGAGGACTGGGCTATCAGGAAGCACTGAAGTTTTTTGGGTTTGGGTACATGCAGTAATGTGACAGCATACTCCAGTGTTGTGTTTCTTGCATACAGAAAGATGAGGAAATTCCCAGGCATTTTCTGGGAGAAACAACTGAGCACACCTGAATGAGCAGCATACTTCCTCCCACCCTGATTCTGTTCAAGATCTTCCAACTAGACTAGAAAGCCTACAAGTTTAATAAAAATAGGATTTTTTTTTTTTTTTCTGGCAGGATTTTTGGTCTAGCAATCATTTCCTATTAAATTGGATGGACTGATGGAACAACCCTGTAGGTGAGGTTATTCTCTGTTGAACTTTAGAAGGCTTTCCCGTGAGCATGGAGGTTGAAGTCATTCCATCAGCACTACAGAGCTACCAAGCAGAGCACCTGGGCTGGGGCTGCCCGTGGCTCCCTTGGTGCAAGCCCCAGCGATGTGCCTCTGCCTGGGGCTCTCATGGGGAGAACATCCCTGCTTCTGTCCCCTTTCATGGCTGGGCTGGCTCCCCCCACCCCATGGCAGGCCAGCTGGGGAGGGCTTCTCTCACCAGGAAAACACCTTCCTACCAGCTGCTGCCCTGGGGCCACCAGGATGTTCCACACTGGTCTCGAAGTTATCTCCAAATGGCAATGATTCCTCTGAAGTCCACTAAATGAGTTTGCTCTTTACAGATAACTGATTAGCATTGGGACCTAGAATATAGCCTTGTGGTTGCTAATAACCTGGATCAGAACTGAGCTGGTGATTTATTGGGGAAAGGCTTTATATCTGCCTCCTTAAGTGCCTGCCTTGCTGCTTTGCCTCTCTCCCTGATTTCTCCTGCGATCCCCTTACTCTCACATTCTGGGTATTTCTAGCTACCTCTGAATGAGGCATTAATGCAGATAAATATTACTGCAAGGAAGTAATGGCCAAATACTCTCTGCATCATCTATATGCATTGGTTGGGAAGCGATTTTTCATTTCATACACCATTTGCTATTTCAGCATGCGGTAATTCTGCAAAATAAGGAAGGAGAATTAGAGAGCTGAAGAGCCCACCCTTTGTTCTTGCTATTCCCAGCACTTGCAAGCACAGGCACAGGGCAATTGCTGTGCAGTTACTGGCCTGAGATGCCTGGCCTGGCTTAGACTGAGATGAGTTTGGATGAGCTCATGTGAAACTTGTCCGGACCCTGTATTAGACACCCTGCACAACTTGTTTCTTGTTTTTTGCCTGTCTTTCTGCCTCCCTCTCTTCTTTTCTGGGCTTTAACACAGCCATGTAGTTTTAATATCTTCTCACCCCCCAAACTTCCCCTTCACTGTATTCTGCATTTTTCAGTGTAATTGGTCCCAGCATGTAACACACAACTATCAACTCTTTCCCATAACTCCAATAAGAGCTCATACCCCAGTGAAGTAATCTCTCTCACCTGGGCTGCTCCAATGGTTTCATATCACTTAATTCTCCCTCATGAGCTGAGGACAAGTTCAAGGTAACATCTGCTTGGCTTTATGTTGGTTGTGTTTGTACTGGGAGTCCCTTGGTTCCCATTGTCAAGCAAGTGAGAGGAATAGCTTTACCAGAGTCCCACAATTTCTGGGAGCATTTTCTGGAAGATAACCAGCTCTTCTGGGCTTACCCTGCTATTAGAGGCCCCATTAAAATCAAGGATGTTATGTTCAGTAAATTTATTCTTCTGGACCACTGTGCTTGTTCCACCTTCCAATTTTCCCCTTGGTTTCCCCTTGTGAATTCATTTTCCCCCTGCTCTCTCCCTGTTGCCGGTGGCACTGGGCTGTGAGACAGGAGCTGAGCCGCCTTGCCCTTGGCAAGCTGCAGGCTTTGGTGGCTCAGCACCTTGCTGTGGTGCTGCAGCTGGCAGTTTTGGCCTGTCAGCCACGCTGCTGAGACTTGTTTCAAGTCCTCTGCTGGAAAGAGCTACCAGATTTGCTTTGTGGTGGCTGCTCCTCACAGGCAAAGTGCACCCTCTCGCAATGCTCTGCTGGCAATTCTCACAGTCCCCGCAAAAACTGTGGGCAACAGAGTTCTCCTGCAAAGCCCTTCAGGTGCCTGTTGGTCCTGGGGTTGTATCTGAAGGTCATCTCATCTGCCATACTGCAAGCGTGGTGGGAGCTAAGGGGTGTCTTTCTGAAGACCTCTCCTCCTCATGGTCTCACACGCCATGCAGAGCTCATTCATCTCTGCAGTGTGCTACTGAACGCCTTGAAGTGAGCCATCATTTCATTTTCGGTGACTTCCTAATGTGTTTGTTCCTTTTTTTCTCCAAGCAACAGCAGAGGCATTGCTGTATTTGGCAAAAGAACAAAGCCTTATTGTTCAAAGCCTGTGCGCTCCAGTATCAGCTGGGACAAACACACCATTGCACTCTTAGACCTCCATCTCAAAAGCCAGCTGGACAAAGAGTAAAAAGGCTCAAAATCACAAGTTAGAAAAGCCTTTACCTTTATTCTCTCTAAAGGACTCTGTCAAGTACAGTTTTATATCTGTGCTTTCTTTTTGTTAGTAATACCTCTCTAGAAACCTGAAAATAGCATCTCTTTCTCGATTGATTCATCCCCCTGAGCAGCACAGATTTCTGCCCCTCAAATCGACATGGCTCATCATTGTTGATTTGCTTATGCAACTCCGTTATCAATGAATGTCAGCGTGGCTCGGGTCATACGAAGTGGACATGTTATCCTTTTCTTTGCACTTGGCTGGCAGCAACAGCCCTTCCCAGGAGTCTCCTCTGCAGGTCCTGCTTCCTGAGGCAGGTGCTGGGGTGATGCCTCAGCTCTCGCACAGCTCTGTGCTCACCTGGACCCTGGCAGCCAGCAGTGGACGAGGCCCAGGAGGCTATTGTATCACTTTGTAATTGCTTTGTGGCCAACCAAAATGTGCAATGCTAGTATAACACATCTCATATCGATGCAATGCCCAATTTTCCTGTCATATTTGTGCCTGGTATAAAGGGCACCTCTCCTGACGTACTTATCTACACCGTAGAAGCGTGAACCCAGTGTTATGGTGCCACAGAGTACCTATATAATTCTTTCTCTATATGCCAGTCTTCTCAGCTTTCCATTATTTTTGCTGGTTTTCCCAGCTCCTCCTCCAGCCTGGCAGCCACGCTGGTCAGGAGGTATCCAGAAAGAAAGCTTGCACAACAGCGATCAGACAGTTGCTTATCTCTCTGCCCTGGGGTATGTCACGCAGCCCAAAGCCACACTGAGACTTTTTCTGTTGACATGACAAATTGTAAACTCCTGTTCAATTTCCTGTATGCTAACCCTGCAAAGTGTTTCATTGCATTTGAGTCTCCTTCTCCCATAGAGTGTCTTAATTTTGGACTATTTCTTTCCTAGACATATTGTTTTGTGTGTCCTTTGAGCTAGGTCATTTTCTCCCCATGTCACATATCGTTTTTTGTCCTTTTGTGTTATTTTCCACTCCTGGCTGGTGATTGCATCTCCTCCCCACTGTAGTATCTGTTGCAGTTTTAATAAACACACTGTCTAATGCTTTTTCTAGATCATTAATGAAGATGGTAAATAAAACTGGAGTTAACACCAGTTTCTAGTAATAACCCTACTGGATGCCTCCCCACAAGCTGACAGTTTTGTCGTTGATCACTATTCATCACCGAGCCTGAGCGTCAGTGTCCCCATGTGAGGTAATTTATATTCATTTAACACCATTCATCACAAAATCGGAGGAAAACATGGCCAGAAAGGACCTCAAGAGGCAGATTTCAGAAATATTCCAGAAGTTTCCAGCCTGCTTTTAAATACTGGCAAGGACAGAGGTTTTACATCCTTGCCAGGCAGGTGGGTTTAGTGTTGGTTAGCCTGTCCCTTTGCCAAGCATCTAACTTTAACCTCTCTCGCTTGCACTCCAGGCACATTCTTTCTTACCACACTCACAATGGATATAGAGAATATTCTGGAGGAAGTTCATTCCCTCCTTCTCTGGAGATAGTATTGTGTCTCCCCTGGTTTCTCCCCTTCTTTCTGGAGTAAACAATCCTGACTGTGTAAGTGTTTCTTCCCAGTTCCTCTTTTCGAGACCTTTCATCCCCCTTCCTTCCAGGCTTTGCTGAACTGAACAAGGATTGTAGCAGCACTGGGTAAAACAGAGGGTACAGCTGTGTATTTTACAGGCAGAGCTCTTCTCTGAGTGCACTGATATTGTGACTGCCTTGTGTATGACAAATGGCACTTTTTATTCATTTCAGGTTCCTGCATTGCTGCACTGCTCCACACCTGCCTCATCATCTGTCTCTTGTTTTGTCCCTGCACAGCTGACTACACCTACCTCTGTGCACAACTTTGCTTCTCTCCTTATTGAATTACATCCTTTTTCCAGACCTTTTCTCTAACATGCCAGGATGATTTTTGATTCTAATCCTCTTTCAGGTCTTTGCAGATCCTCTCAGCTTGGTGTCATCTGCATATCTGATACAGATGCCTACTATCTCAGAATCCAGTGGCTGGACCTCCGTTGAGCCCTACTCAACCCTTTCTTGTATTTTTACAAAGACACTTTCTTTCTGAGCACATTATTCCAATCTGTTTTGCACTCCTTACTTAAGGTAATTTCTTTAGAGCATGTTTCCTAAGTTTACATCTTGTAGCATGAAGTGAGATGGTACCGGAGATGTACCAAAGTCAAGATACAAGAAGTGTCCTGCTTTGTCTCTATCCACAACACCTGTTGCAGGATTAAATTAGGCTGATTTGACATGATTTGCTCCTGGCAAATCAGCACTGGCTGTTCCTCTTCTCCTGCTTGTTTCCTAGGTGCTGATGATTAATTTGTGTAATTATTTGTTCCAGTGCATTTCCAGGAACCGAAATAGAGCTGACTGGCCATAGCTGCCTCACTCCTCTTGCTTCCCTTTTCTGCAGCCAGGCAGGGTGCTGCTCTGTGAGAAGCCCCACTCCCCCATGCTGCTCCTGAGGGTTCACGGAGGGTCCCAACCTGGGCTGACCCATGTGTGGGGTACTGCTGCAAAGCCATCAGACTGATGCTTTCCTCAGCTGTCCTCTGACCACCAATCTATAGCCAGAATGCTTCCCTGCTCGCCTTGTCCTGTGCTAGTTACATTTCCTTTATGCCTTTCTCGATTTTATCCATCATAGTATGTGCTGACCTTTGATGTCAGCCCTGAGCCATTTGCATGCATCTCAGTTTTGCTGCGTGTTTCCTCCTTCCCTGTGAGGCCCCTGAAGACTGACTGACAGACATAGCCAGTTATTCTTTCTCTTTATTTCTTAGCTTTCAATTTTGCATCAGTGTGACTTAGGTTTGTGCCATTGCCATTTGTTCCCTTAGACAATTGCAACATTCCTGAAAGTCTTTGTCCTTGGACTTATCTCCCTGAGTGGTTGCTTACCAGTACTCTGGTTTGCCTGAATATCTCTGGTGCTGAGCACAGCCTCTCAGTGGGGAAATGCAGAAACTCAGACTTTCAACGAAATTATGAACTTCACCCACTTCCAACTGGACTTTCCCAGCCTGCACAAGACTTCTTGTTTTCAGTAACCTCCTTATCTCTTAGCAAAAGTAAGCACAGTGAGCCAAATTCTGACCTCATTTACACCAGTAAAATCTGGATCCGTGCCAGCAAACTGCTGAAGTTGTTTTGGGTTTACAGTGATGAGAATGAAAGCAGCATCTGCCTCATTAATTCCCCCAATCCACAGAAAGTAAATGATTCCAAGAGGAAATAGCTCCACAGAAGGGAGCCCTGGAAAGAATTAGAGACTGACTTAATGGGATTAAGCGGGGAAAAATGCTTAAGCAAATTCAAATTGATTCTCTCTTCAAAACATTCAAGGTGCCAAAATAAATACAAACACTGTTTTGGGAAGGAAAAGGTTAAAAAGCTATGAAAACAAAATATCTCAGGCTCTTCTAATGAAGTCCTGTAGCAGAATGAGCACAACCCAGAAAGGGTTGCCAAATCAGCAATATTTACCTGCTGCTTGGTGTTTATCCATGGGACTCCAAGGATGGAAACTCATTTCCCACTATTGGATATTTGCATTTTGAGGTTTGATAAAATACCCCTGGAAACCAGAAGGCACTACAAGTAGGGTTGGGTGAACAGGCCTGGCAAATGGAAACTCCTCTCAGATGCCTGACCAATCTGACATCCAGTCCCTAGAGCCATCCTCCAATTGCTGCTTTCAAATTTTGTTCTGCAGTTAATTACCCTCTTTGCACATTTCTTCACCCACTCCACACTGTGCATGGCACTCGAATCAGATGTGCCAAAAGTTAACAAATATGTGCAAAGAGCCTGCTCCTGATGTGTTGCTAGATATACTAGAAGCTGCACGCATCCAGCCCGCTTTTGTACTGTCATGTGGAAGGAGAAATATTTTGAGCAACTGGCAAAAGCCAGCATGAATCAGGCAACTGGCAAAAGCCAGCATGATGGCAGGGAGAAGGGCAGGAAGGAGTATAAGGCTGACACTGCCTATTAGTAATAGCTGGAGGCGAGCAGGAGCAGGAGCTGTGACCTGCACGTGCAAACTGCCTTCTTGTATCTCCCTCCAGAAAGGTTCTGTCCCCATTCACCCACCCACCCTAATCCACCCACCAGAAGAGCTGGGGGAAAAATAATTAGAGAATGGTCAAGACTTCTGAGTGACATGGACATTTCTTCTCCTTTTAGATGACACGAGAGCACGCCATTGCCAAGGGCAGTCAAGTGCCAAGCACACGGACTGTCTACTCTGATGATTTTCGAGGGAGAACAGGGCTTCATGCAAAGACCCCTACACTGCAAGGTGAGCTTGGCTAAATGAAAGCACATGGTGGGAATATTGTGAGAATGCGCAAGAGCCACAAAGTACTCCCTGTGATGGGGAACTACATGGGACCAACCTACTTCACATAATTTAGAAATTATAAGGCAACTTGATAATAGTGCTGCAGTAGGAAAGAGATTTCTGAATGGGGACTTCCATTTAGGAAGAATGTACAATCCAGTGGCTAAAAGCAGAGGCAAAACAGAGGCAGAGGAGAAAAGAAAGGGTCTAAATGTCATACGAAGGTAGCTAATAAAAAAAAAAAAAAAGGCTTTTCTAACATCCTAGTTAACTCTCCAGACCTTTCAGTCTTTAAGCGAAGACTGGGTGACACTCTAACAGATGCATCTGCAAATCTGAAAGAAGTTGTGGGCAAGCCTCAGAAATGACTGGGGTGGTACCCTGGATGTCTTATGCAATAGGTTACACTTGATGATCATAATGGTCTCTTCTGACCTTTAGCAATGAATCCCTGACATTCAGCTGCACTCAAGTGTGACACTTTATTGTACAGCAGTTTTGGATCAAAACTAATTGTTACCAGTGAATTAAAAAGAAAAAATAACAATGTCGTTGCTCCAGCACCCCTTGTGCTCCTTAATATGTTGTTTCTTTATTTTATGTTGTCCTTAAATTTTTAGTGTGCTGCAGATCTATGTATTGGATATGCAGAAGCGCATTACAGGGGTAATTATAAGGCAGCTGGAGGGTTTTGGCAGCTGGGAAGGGCATAACAAGCACTCTTGGCTCTTTGAGAGGCAGTGTGGGTTTGTGGGAGAGGGATTTTAGCTGAATGACAAGATTGTCAGCAGGGAGAGTCAAAGGGGCTGATGATAGTATTTGCATCATTTTGGAGTTAACCACTTCCAGAAAAGAACATCAGTTTGCAGCAAAATAGAAGCTATTGTTTACCCTGCAGACTGGTAATCTCTTGAATCTTGCAGCAAAGGGCTTTTTTCAATGCAGCTTGACTGGTTTAAACCCGAAGTCTAGGGCGTTTCAGAGGCTTAAGGCCAAACGCTTCAGGAAAGCCACTGTCACAACACACGGCTCTCAGTGCTGTGTGTGCTGTAGGAGTCTGCCCTGGTGCAGAACCAGCATCACAACCACAGTAGTGCACAGCCGAGGGAGACCTTCCTTCACTTGCATCACTTTGCCACAATGTGACTAGCTTGGGGTGTTTGTTCCCCTCTTCAAAGCGCAGATACCTCTACTCTGCTCCCTTGTTGCCTCTGAAGACTTCAACCTTGCAGCTGGGGAAGGGTGGTCCATGTAGGAACCTAGCTTTAGGAATGGCACAAGCAAAGCCGGGGCAAGGGAGGCAGGACCTAGACACGTAAGTTGCCTCTCACCAGCATTTTAGTTTGGATGAAAGAAACACATCTCCTGGTCAGGCCACATAATTGTGGTTTGATGATTCATACCGTGAAAGAGGATTGCAGCATGCAAGCTGGGCTCCTCTTGGGTGACACTGTGCCGGGAGAGGAGATGCAGGCATGCACCAGAGGTGTTCCAACCTGTGGCTGTTCAGTCAGAGGTAAAAGGGACTGACAGCACACCAGCATTGCTCTTGTGCTGCTTTACTTGTTAAGACTGGTAGAGCCCTTACCCTCTGTGACTGTGTCAGTCAAAATACCCTAATGTGTCTTGTTACCCAAGATCAGAAGTGATTAAGTTAATTTATATTTCAGAAGGACCCACCAAAGGAACTGTCTTGGTCATGATGTGATCATCAGAAAGGCCAGAGTGTCTAGCCTCTCTTCTGTGACTTACTGAGGATGTGAGGTTAGCTTTCTACTGAGAACAAACTTGTGCCTGTCTCTCAGGTTTTCCTGCTTAATGTCCCTGTGCTGAACCAAGGCTGCACTAACTTTTCATTAACGTCCAAGTAACAATGTAGGGGAGGTTACAGAACAGTCTGGGCTTGGTTGTCAGAAGCCAGCATAACCCTTCACTCTCCCTGGTCAACATTGCCACAGAGGTGATTTCCAAGGTGAGCCTTGAACTCCACAGCAATAGGACCATTAGCTCAATTTATTTTAGCAAAATCTTTTCTGAGATGATCATACATTTCCTTCTCCAAACTTAAAATTTCCCTTTGGTTTTACAAGTATAAACTGTTTGAGTTGCTGAATATTGTTGAAGACTGACCCTCCCAATCCACACCAATGATGGGCAAATTGAATCCTAACTTGTATGTCATTTCTCCATTAGAGAACAAAGTGCTTTGGCAGTCTGGATCAAAGGCACTATGTAAATTCAGTATTACTGTTGTTATAGTGAAATGAGCTCCTGGAAAAATCATGTTGACTTCTCTTTTGAGATTGCTTGTAATGTGGAGCCTTGATGTCTAATGGCCTGGCACTGCTCTTCTTGTAGGTATAGCCGATAAACAGAAATTTATAATGAATAAGTAAATTACTATTCTTTTTAGAACCTCAGAACACAAGCTTATATACATGACACAATGTACATACAGGGCCCAGAGGTGTTAGAGAGAGACTAATAGATGAGGTGTTCTGTTTAATCCACCACGGACATCTTTTATATACCCTCCATCTCCTTATAGATGGATGTTCAGTCAGCAAGGTGAGGTGTTATTTCAGACTGTATGCCTTCAAATTTTGTGTTGTTGGCAAATTGATGTGAACAAAAATGGTGTTCTATGTGAACTCCACAAAAGGGCTAGGGATTATGGTCGAGGAAGAGTCAGGACTCCATGAAGGCACCGGGGGAAACTTCCAGACTTCCAGTACCTGAAGGGAGGCAACAACAGAGCTTGAGAGGGACTTTTTACAAAGGCATGTAGTGATAGGACATATTGTAAACTGAAAGAGGGCAGGGATAGACTGGATATTAGAAGGAATTCTTTATTGTGAGGGTGGTGAGGCACTGGAACTGGCTGCCCAGAGAGGCGGTGGATGCCCCATTCTTGGAAGTGTTCAAGACCAAATTAGATGAGGCTTCGAGCAACCTGGTCTGATTGAAGGCGTCCCTGCCCATTGCAGAAGTGTTGAAACTAAATGATCTTTAAGGTCCCTTCTAACCCAAATCATTCTACAATTCTGTGAAATTCACTTCACACTTTACATTATTCTTCCAGGCCAGAGGAAATCTCATGTGTGCTGTGAAATGCTGCTACTTAAGTTCCTGATTCCTCCTCCATCAGTGAAAGAATTGGGGGAAAAAAAAACATTTAAAAATGGGTTGTTGTTTAGAGTCACTCTTCTGTGCAAGACCCCAACAATGGTGTTCCTGCCCTGCAGCTAAGCAGCCCCTGATGGATCATGGTAAGCTGACACCAAAAGCCAAGCTGTGGCTCCGGGGACAGAACCAAAAGAAACCTACTTCTCCTCCTTGCTTAGTCAGGCTCCCCACCTTGTGACTATCACAGTGTGCCACGTCCTCACATTTCTCCTTGTTGTTTTCCTGAACCTCTATGCTCCCCAGACAACTCCAGCAGGGATGAGCATATTGCCATGGCAACAAAAACACAGAAGCTGGGCAAGGTTTGTTCCCCTCACTGTCCCCAGTCTGTGTCTGTGGGAGCATCTCCGGCACTGGTACAGGGAGTGGCTCTGGGAGGGGACCCATATGGGGTTGAGTTTCCTAGCAGGAAGCAGAATGTGCAGTCCTCATGAGGCATCTCTCATTAACTCTCCAGTGTGCACAACAGATGAGAGGATGGAGGGAAGGTTTCTTTCTCCTCCCCTGAACATAGGCCAGCGTGGCACAGGTGCCGCATGCAGGACACAAAGGCTGAGGCCAGCCTTGCGTCTGCCTTGTGCCTGCTGTCAATACTGGAGCACTGGCAGAAAACACAGCTCAAAGGAAGAGCCAGCAGCAAGGGTTTCCAGAAAGGAAGCACATGCCCTTGCAGGGCAAGTTTCTTTGCCGGGCTGATGGCATATGTTGGATCTCACATCTTGTTTGTTCGCTCACAACATCGGAGACAGTGAAAGGGGCATCCTCTAGAACCTCTGGAAGCTTCTCAAGACTCTTCAGCATCAAGGCTTTGCTAGGAGGTTGACATGCCCCCAAAGGACTACAATCCAGGTTTGGGATATGGTTGGAGCAGACCTGACTCACCCCCTCCAGGACCAGCTGCCACTGGCTACATGCATGTCAGGAGAGAGGATGTTAGTGGGGAAACATCGTGAAACTTCTGAAGGTGCTAATTAAGCAACTTTAAGTTATAAACATTTTTAATTGGACTCATTTTTGGTGTCACATACTATCTCTTGATGAGACAAGTCCTAAAATTAAAGCTGTTTTAATCTCTCTCTCTCTGCTCCTCCTCTCTACCCTGGTTGTCTTTCTGGTTGCAAAGTAGAAAGAAATCACTGAGGCTTCTGGGCTTTGCTGAAAACTATTTTTAAGGTGTTATATTTGATTTACTTTCAATCTGACCAAAAACTCCACCTTGGGACCAGACCTCCTTTATCAATGTTATAGCTAACTTTCTGCTTTTGCATGTGATTTTTAAGGAGAAAAGACAAAAATTGGGCTTGTAAGAGATGCTAGCTCACCACCTTAATGATGACAGCACCCTCCTTTAGTGTAACCTTTGCCCAGGGGTATTGCAGCATACCACTGTCTCCTTGTGAAAAAAGATACATCATCATCTCTTTGTCTTTCTTTTTTCTTTTTTTTTTGTTATTAAATGTTTCTTAAATTACAGAAATGGGTTTGTATTGAATTAGAAGATCCAAACACCATCAGCTTTTCCTGTGTGGTCCTTTGTGACTGTCATGGGCCAACCAAAACCCTCCAGGCTTTAGAGAGTGGGGCTGTGGTCCAAGCTGTGCAGGTCATACCTTGTTCTGCCCTGGGAATAGCTAAAGACATCAGATTTCAGCCTGTCTCTTATAAGCCCATTGCTGCTTCACATGTGATCTCTATTGAGCAAGACCAATTTTAAACCAAAGGTCTTGAAATTAATGACTCTCTACGACAGCCTTTCTCCAGAGGCTGAGGAGGACAGAGATGGAAGGGGCTGAAGACTTCACTACCAGTCTCACCTTTTCTTTTCTTGCCCTGCAAGCGCTCCTTAAGGTGGCACTCTGCTGACAGCAGCGATATTTTGGTCAATGTGCATGTATATAGATGTCTGTGCACCTGCTGAGCAGCCACCAGCCAGGGATGTACAGGTCAAAGTGAATCTACACTGGAAAGGTACCTGAGCATCCCTGTTGGTAGCAGATGGTGCAGGTCAAGGGCTGTGCTCTCCATTGGGCAGCTCCTGCTTTTTGGGAGAGGTGGGAGGAACAGACAGAGCTGCCCTAGGACTGCCCTGTGCTCAGGCTTCAGCCTTGCAGCTGAGGTTTGCTACTTTTGCCTCCCCACTGATGGGGTCTGTACACTAAACTTCAGGGGATTTACAACCTGCCCTGCCAAGAGGAGACAGGTATTTCTGCAAGCAGCAAGATGTGGTCCTGGCAGCTTCCTCAATTCAGCACTGAGATTGGGTATTTCACAGCTTGCATAACCCCAATTTGCTTTGGGATTTTTGCTGAGGGGATATGATGCCAAGGGCTGCACTCTAGAGGTTTTATTTCACATCCAGGAGGCTACCTGACATTTCTGCATTATCTCACATGGTCATGGAGCACTGCAGGTAATAGAACTCTTTAGTTTCCATTGATTATTCATGGTACAGTTTGTTTTGCTAGGTATCCTCATAGGCCACCAGAGTCTGCCGCCTCCCAGCATGCGTGAGGGGACACATTTCCTTGCCACAGGTAATTCGGCTTGAAAATTTCCTTGAAGTGTTCCAGCTCTGCAGATAATGAACACTTGGGTGACTTTGACTTGGGTTCACTTCTCACCAACCGCTTATGCCAACTCTGGGCCTCCTGGATTCCACTGGCCCACCTGCTGCCCCTGAGAGGGTTTGGTAGCCCCTTTATGCTGGGACCTTCCCTTCTTACATCCAGCCATGAACTCCATTAGCTAATCCTGATCTCTGCCCTGCAGGGAACTGACTTGAGCGAGGCCAGCAAGGAAATGTTGAAACTCACACATCTCCATTTCACTTTAAATTTTGAGGGGAAATCCTGAAAAGCTCTTTATGGAGATTGTATTCTTGCAGCCGCCTGTTTCCTCTTTCCCTCTCCTTCTTTACTTTCCCCGCCTCTTTGTCTGCTAAATAAAACAACCTACATTTTTGACCTGAATTACTTTATGTGTCCCTGAAGGCATATGAAGCTCCTAGGTCTGTAGGAGGGTTTTCTTCTATGGTGCGGTCAGATACCATCATGAGAGACG
>VZRN01000483.1:378-129647 GCA_013397935.1 Dasyornis broadbenti | reverse complement strand
CCTATTTTAGTCACGGCCGCGGCTCCGTGCCCGACGCGGGACCGGCGGCGGCGACGAGCGGCAGTCCTGGGCTGTCCCTGTCCTGTCCGGGCGGCCGGGAAACTTTTCCGCGGGCGCGGGGCAGGTGAGGGGCGCTCCTGCCGCCGTGAGCCGGCGGCACCGCGGGTGGGGGGGACGGCGGCGGGCAGCAGCAGCATCGGCGGGTCCCGCAGCCCCCAGGGCCGGGGTTCCCGCTCCACCGGCGGCGGCAGGAGGGGGGGGCGCCAGGCTCCGCTTAGGAGCCGCCCGGCCAGCGGGAAGAACGCGCGGTCCCGTCCCTGTCCTCTCGTTCCCCTCGGGCGCTCTCCTTGCCTGGCTGCGGGCAGAGCTGGGACCGGGGGCTCCGCCTGAGCCCTGGCCGCGGGGAGGAGGGACGGGCTGCAGCTTTGGAAGTGGCCCTTCAGGGGAAAAGGGACCAGTTGCTCAATTCTTTTCAGTTTTTTGAAATCATTTTCACGATTATTTAGTATCAGTGGTGGGTTTGGTGTTCGCACGTTGTGGGCTAAGATGAAGCTTCGGAGCGCGGAGCGGGGCTGCGGGGTGGCAGCTGCGGTCGCGACCCGCGATTCGGGCGCTCGGCGCATCCGTGAGCGCTGGGAACAGCGGGGGGAGCGAGCCCGGAGGCATTGACACCCTTGGGGCCGCTCAACTTGGGAGCAGCGGGGCTGCGCTGCGGAGGGGGAGCTTCTTCTCACGATGTCGATACTTTGTTGACTATACACAATGAGCACGTTGTTAAATTTTCTCTAGATTAAAATGACTAAAGAGACTGAAATTTCTGTGCTTACTGATACGTTTAATTGAATAAGATTTCCTGCAAGGAGCACACTGAAACACATCTTTTCTTATAGCACTTTCCTGTTAATTTCTACTGCGTTGTAAAAGAGGAAATTGGTAACTTAAACTGGAATTAACTCAGCTATTCTACCCCTAGTAGTTTGTCTTCAGGTCTCTAAAGAATTATTGATTGCCTAAATTCTCTACACAGCTTCTGTGCTACAAGACCATATAAAAGTAGTTAAAAGTTCTGCAGATACAATTTTTTAAAAATGTTGAGGGTTTTGTTTCTTTGTTTTTCCAATTGCATTGACTGTAAAATTATAGAAACATACTCATAGGAAGCGTAAGAAGCTCACTTGACTAATGTTGACCAGCAAAGCTGTGGGAAATGAATAATCTCGACAAAGTGGGTAGTGATGTGAGTAGGACAGTCGGCACTGTCCCATATCAGCTTGGCTGACTGGTTCTCATACTAGAACCAACTGCTTTACAATTTTCTGCTGTGTCTGTCTTCTGTGAATGTTCTGTAGGTATCCATAAAATTACCACTTTTTTCAAAGTCTTATTTGTGATGGAATATTTGTGAACCAAATCTTTTGGGAATGCCTTTCAGAAGTTTGGTCTCTTGTATAAAGCTGTTGCTGACTATTGCAAAATCCTAGAGTAAGTTCACCTTGTTTATGTTCTGAGAATTTGTATTTTCTGACCTAAGACCGCAATGTATTACCTTAACTTTCTATCAAGTTCATATACAAAAGAATTTAATAGGCTTTTTTTGTTAACGATACTAATTTCTGTTGGGTTCAATATTAAAGACTCACTGAGTTGGTTTTTTTTGTTTTGTTTTTGTTTTTTTTTTTTCTCCAATATCCTCTTTTTTTCCTCCTATTTGGCCAACAAATCAGCTTGACTTCTCATTCATCTGAATTTTCAAATTCTTAGTTTGGTAAATCTAAATCCATATGATGAATATATACTGGATAATAAAAAATGCTTTTTAAACTATTTGTCTTATAAAGCTTTCATTTCCATGGATGCTATTTTACTTCAACTTTCCAAAATTATTTGACTATGTTTGTTGTTTTTTTAACTCCTGATATTAATACATATCTTTGCATTGAAGACTTAAGCATATGATTAAATAGTCTTGTGCTATATTAATCCTTAGTAGACATAACCCTAAATTCAAATTTTAAAGGCCTGAATCTGTACTTACAAAATTAATTGTTGGCTTTCTGAGGTCACAGAAGATAAAAAGTGGTAATTGCTTGTTCATTTGTGGAACTGCAGCCTTTTTCCTCATTCTTCGGTATCATTTGGCAACAGTAGATGCTAGGACTAAAGAATTGTTCTAAAATTTAGTCATGTTGTTTTTTGACATTTTGGATATTTGTCTTTCTGGTGTTACCTGTAGATAAACACTTCAGGTTACAATTTGTAGCTCTGTCTCCCTTTTCTGTTGATTCTCAAGCAGTGTCCCTAGCTGAAATTCAGAGCCCATATCAAAGTCTGTCCTTGTGTCATTTTGCAGATAGCCTTAAACTATTTCTGTCAGCTTTAAAATACCGGCATGATGGAGAAGTTCTGCAGGTTTCTGCTGTTTTCCAGTATGTTAGGGGAGCTGTAATCATTGTTTGTTAGTACTAAGTGAAGTTCAAATGTATTCATATAAAGACTTCAAAGTATTAAAGACAAAGCTTATAAAAAACTGGCGATGGGTAGATTTAGATTCCTGGGTTCTAATTTAGCCAACCAAGTAGGTAACCCTGACTTTCAAAAGTGCTGAACATCCTCTTATAACTGCAGATGCTTTAAATTGTTTGGTCAACACTTGTTGGAGAAACTCCTTCCCATTATTTCAGTTTATGGCTAGTGGTTTGTTGCATCAGTGTCTGTGAAGAGCAAAGGGAGCAGTGCTTTGTCTGGACTGTATGGACAATGAGATTGTCAGGTGCTGTATAATTAATTTGATTATTTGGGTTTCCAGTCTTCTAACGTGTGTTGCTTTACAGCTGAGTCTTAAGAGTAAGGCATCCTCTCTTCCCACAGTGGAGCAGTACAAAATTTTGCTATTAAAATTCAAGCATCTAGAAGGGTGCTTTAATTTGTGTTCAGATGCAGCTGAAATTACTTCTTGCAGCCTGTTTTGATGTTGAGTTGAAGGACTTATGGTTGGTTCTGTATCTGTATGAGAGTTTAGTTGTCTTTACTTGTTCTGTTGGCATTTTTAGTGGTGCCTTTACTGGCAGATGACTGGGCAATGAAAGGTTGAATATAGGTAAAAACTCAGCCAATGATTTTTTGGAAAAAGATCTAGAGATCCTGCTGTTCCAGTGCAGGGAGTTTCTATTGTTTGAAAACAACAGAGCACCACGATGAGATGTGTGTAAGATGAGCACAGACATAGTTATCCAGTTAGCAATTCCCCTCTGTTTATGAGCACGTTAAAATGCCAGTTCTGCAGCCTCACACAGGCTCAGGCTTTAGCTCCCTGTGTGAGTGGCTTTGTCAGGACTGTGAAACTGCTCTAATGACTCTCTTGATGAATTAATGTGAAAGAGCTGAAAGAAAGTAGGAGTGTATTTGGATAGACCTGATGTTTAGTAACAGTTAAGTGTAGAGTTTATGACAAACCCCCACATTTTAATTAATCTTTGTGAATAGCTAATGTAGGAATGAAAAGAGGAAAGACATCTTTTAAGAAATAAGTGAATTGTGTAAAGGATTGGTAAAGGATGAGATCATATTTTTCCTTGAAAATAATTTCAAACCAGATATGGATACACTACGTCTGTGCTAGTGTTTGATCCTGCAAGATGCCTCTGCACATTCTGTAGCATACATTAGCTGTGACAGGCTCGGGGCATCGCAGATGAACTGTAAGAGAGAGCTGAGGATTTCTTTCTTCCCACTGTATTAAGAAGGGTCTAAAATACTGATTAGTTTTGAAAACTGTCCAGCTTGCTTACGACCTGTACACAGGTTGATCAGGAGAAAATAATAAAAGAAATGGATGAAGCGACTCAAAATTACTTCACAGCCCAAGAAACACTCTCAATTAACAGAGATGCTTCAGAGTATATGCAAGCCTGCAGGAAACAGAGTGTATTAACTGTGACTCAAAATTGTCTGCTAAGCAGATGAATTACATGCCAGTTAGTGATGACACACATCAGGGACGTGCACTGTTTCTGCAGCGTTTAACTGAATGCAAACCCCACCATATTGTACGTTATGGGGCTTGTTTGTTCAGTGATGAAGCACGTATGTTTCATTAATGAGACTCAAGCCCACCTCCATATAGTTTCTTCTACTGTGGCAGTAAGAGGCCATACATGCCTTGCTGGAGCCAGGGTTCTCCTGTGTTTGACAGTAGATGTGCCTAGGAGAAGTCATGTTCCAACAGCTGGGACCTGCTCTGGGTTGAGAAGACCTTCTGGAGAGCTTGTAACACTGTGTGCAGTTACCTAGAGAGACTAGCTTTTAGAATTTTAAAGATAGTGTCTTGAAATCTTCCTGATTCTCCCTCTAGTTTGTTTTTAATAGTAATTTTTTATTTTGTATTGGGATTTGCCCACAGATTTTTTTGTTCCATTTAATTGATGCAAAAGGAATATATGCTATATTTATTATTACAATAACAAAAAAATGTCCTATGTATATTTAGATTAGAAATAGTCTTTAGCTGTCTCATTTTCTCCAGGAGTTCCACATACAGACAAAGGTCTTGCAAGTTTGTTCAGCCTATGTAGACCAAGTGATTTCCCTAAAAGTCTGGCAGCAAATTTAGTGGCCCTTCTGGTTTGGTAGCTACAATTTAGGTGAAAGAGAAAGCAAAGCATTACTGGACTATAAACCTACCTTACCCTTTTAAAGCATTTTTAGATTTTTTTCTTTCTATGAATGATAAAGGAAAATATATCTTGGGAATGGAGAAAATAACACTAAAATCCATGTGTATATCTACTATGTTTCAGTTTAATGCATAGTGAATTTTTTTTTCCCTCTCCTTGCAGGAGCCTCGAAGATGAATACTACAGCAATGACCCCACTCACTGTTACTCCACTAGGTTTTGTTCCAGACTTTAAAAATGCCACCCTTGATCCTCTCAATGAAACTGCATGTGAAAACTGGAAAGAGATTCATCATCTTGTTTTCCATGTGGCAAATATTTGCTTTGCAGTTGGACTGGTTATTCCAACTACTTTGAATCTTCATATGATTCTTCTGCGAGGCCTACTCACCATAGGTAGGAGAATTATTCTGGAGACAGAAATGGCTGCATTTGACCATTATGAAGCTGGTCCCTGCATTTTATGGTGAAATTATTGCCTCTATTAATGGCCATTGTGCTCTGATGAAGGTGGTTTTGGTCTAAGACAGGATCTGTTTTGACCCTGACATACTTTTCCTAGAAAGATTATATAACCCTTGGCTCTTAAAACTTCCCAGAACTGTAACTTGTAATTTCAAACCCATGAAGATGTCAGCTTGAAAACAGGTGGAAAACAAGTGACGTAAACCATTTCAGTCAGATGTAACTGGATGTTTACAATTCACTAATTTCAAATCAGTTATGTCCGATCATTAAGACCTTTATTTTAGATTCCAAGTAAGTACTGGGACTGTGTATTGGCGAGTGCACTGGCTTAGTGTGTCTGAGTTAGGTGAGGTTTTCCTTGAGAAGCTTTCTATGAGCCCATGTGTTCTTTTAATGTGGGTTCGAACACGTGGCACGTGTGGGCCACCAGCATTTTTTTCATCGCTGGTTTAGAAGTGTAGCCTTTTGATGGGGAGTGTATCCTGTATTCTGGTATCAGTCATATTTCTTCTACCACTGTAGGAATCTTGTGACACCAGATTCTGACTTGAGAGGAAAACCTAAATTTGGCATGCTTGAGATTGAGGAAAATGTAGTTTGATTTGTAACATTGCAGTCCCACAGCTATTTCAAAGCCTCTGTACCTTGTGTGGGACAAGATCCTTGTGATCAAAGAAGGAATAGTTAGTCATTGCAGTGTAAGATAAATCCAATCCAACAAAAGCATGCTTAAGAATTTTTAAGTGAGGGCTTATTGACATAATAGCATGGGTAAATTTTATGGTAGAACTGTTTTGAATTTACAATGATCTTGCATTTTCTATTTTATAATTCTTATAGGGTAACTGCTTAAAACAGACTGCACTGGTGACCAAGGGTCTGAGCATTGCAGGACCTTTTATATTGGCTTTAAAAGCTAAAGGAGCTCTGCACTTGCTGAGCCTGCTACTTTGATCTGTAGGTCTTGTAGTATTTTGAGCAGATATGGAATCAGAGTTTTGCAAGCTGAGGTGGCAGCAGGAAGCAGATTTACGCAGTGGGCAGAATGAGTAATGAGGCTTGGTTCCTAGGGTCCTGTTGTCTTTGCTTTAACCCTGCCCCACCTCTGTGCTGCTCTGCAATATTGCAGCTCTTCAGTACTTCCAGAGATCATATCCTCCTATGCCTTGCAGTCTAATTAAAAGACAGATCAAGAGTCAGTATATTTTGATTTTTCTCATCCATATGTGAGTGCTGCCTCATCAGTTAACAACCCAGACAGACTGGATAGTATTGAGTTCATTAATTCAACATCATCTTCAGGGAGAAAGGGGATAAGAGCACTCATTTAGCACTGTGTCCTTTTTGTCTTTGAATGAAACTTAAGGGAAAATATGTGACCTCTCCAGCCATCTGTATCGGATGGTAGGCTCACGGTTATCTGGGAGAGACTCACTGATGCGTAATCCATCATTTGATAAATATTGTCTTTGTAGGTTGAAAATGGAATCCCTAATCATTCAGAATGCCTTATCTTTTAAAGCAATTGTCATTATTCAAAGTAAGGCAACTGAAAAAAGAGTAAGCATTTGGAAATTTTCTCTGATGTTACACAGGAAAATTCAGGTTCCTGATGTGACCTTGTCACGTCAGCAATGATAGTTTCTTTTAATTTTAAAAAATATCTGCATGAGGAAGTTCTGTGCAACTCTTGCTCACTAATTAGATGTGAAGGTTCATTTCTAGGCCTTTTTTGGTCTGATTAATGCAACGCAAGAAATAAACTTTTGTGAGCTGCCTATTTTTCCCCCAATCCCTCTCCTGCTAACAGATCATGATGGGCTGCACCTTTCTGTTTTCCCTATCCTGATCTGAATTACTGTCATTTCAGTATTGCAGTCCCACGTAATAGTGCTGCAGTCTGTCAACCTGTCCTCAGTTCCTGTGTGTAGCATTGCAGTGATTAGCTATTGTTGCATGTGTTCATCCAGAGAGCTTAACTGTACTAAAGCTGGTAGAATATATTGCTTTTCAGTGTAATTATACTCAGTGGACATATTCTTGATGGTTTTCTAGGAATGTTTGTTGTTTGGTGAATTTTAGCTTCTTTTCTTTTTAATTTTTACAGGATGTGCATTATTCATCATTTGGGCTACACTCTATCGTTGTGCCTTGGACATAATGATCTGGAATGCTGTGTTTTTAGTTGTCAACCTTTTACATTTCATATACCTAGTGTATAAAAGAAGACCGGTATGTATAACAGCTCAATTTCACAAGCAGTCTAGTAAGATGCAAGAAAATGAAGTTTGCTGGGCAGACCAATGGGTTCGTACGCATTTTCAGCAGAATACTTTTGTGTTTGGCCCAAAATCAGACACACTGTGGAACTGTGCAACAACTGGTACCAAAAAAATGAGAGAAAAAAACCTAACTGGAAATAAGCTCTTCAAGTCAACACAGCCTGTGCAAGAAAGCAGCTAAGAAATTAGCTACTTCCTCCTTTCCCGGCAAGGCAGCATGAAGTTTGATTTCTGTCTTGCCTAGGAAATAGCTTAAAACTAACTAGACTGATCTGTTACTAGACATTTGTAGATGTGTAGTAAATATTTCTAATTCAAATTGCTCTTGAAGAGTCATCTTGCAACTTACTCTGTAAGTTCTTTAGTCCATGCTGCTAATGCTATTATTTCAGCCTGTTCAATCCATTTCTGTCATCATCAAGATGCAGCACGTGATGAAACTGCATTGTATTTCTGCTAGTTAGTCATGGCCATGCTGTCCAGCACACACACAAAAGAGCAGTTGTGATAATAGAGAGCCAGTGAGGCCAGACCCTACCTAGTCTGTAGGTGTCCACAGTTAAATATCCCAGGCAGGTACTCTGGTTTCTAAAATGGGATGAACTCCCGTTGCAGTCTTTGCCTTCTGTCAGATGGGACAAGAAATGGCCAACAACGTCAGAAATTATTGCAAAAGGCAGGAGTGTACAGCTGATAGAAACCCATTTCCCTAGAAAACCAAGCCTTAAAACTAACCTGTATTTTAAAATAAGTGAATTATGGCATCCTTAAACATAGGTAATGGTCCTTGGGTTTGTACACATCCAACCCTTTCCAAAAAATCTAGATAAAAGGTTATTGGAGAGTGAAAATGCAGCCTGGGAGGATGATGTACTGGTTTGGGCTTGAGTGAAAAAAATAAACCAAACAAAAAAAAAACCAAAAAAATCACCTTGCAATATGTAAGTCAATACTGAATGAAGAAAGAAAAATATTCTTCTGTAATTGCAGTTGTCTGCTAAAAGCTATGTTTGCACAGTTTGGGGTATTTTGTGCATTATGGTATAGATTTCATCCTATTGAAGAGACAGCTATTTTTCCTAAATCCTCTAATGTTAGCAGAATTATTTGTAGGAGTTAGGTTAAGCGGTAGAAGTGATTGAAGTACTCTGTAGGTGGATATAAAAAGAAGGAATTGTGTAAGAACATGAAACTTGACTGATAAACTCAGTCACCAAAGTTGGTAAAAAAAATTGCTCCTAAGAGAGGAAGGCCTGGAGGACCTGGCTGTAACTTTGCTTTCTCTCTCTGTAACCCTTGCCCACTGGTGGTGTAACCACAGCAGAACCGAGGTGCTTGCCACTCCCATAAACTCTGCACCATTCACACTCTGGCAGGCAACCACAGCATATAAAAAGAGGCTAGAGGTTAAATTGCATCTGTCTACAACAAGTTGATAAATTGAGTACATGTGCTAAAAAAGGAAGAGGCTCTACCTACAGCAACGTTCCTCCAGTGTGGAGCACAGATTCACCCAAAGGTTACCATCAACAGGGCTATGTGACCTGTGCATCTTAGAAGCTTAGCCAAAAATTAGTTCTGATAGACTAGCCAGGTAGTGCTGTTTCTTTGTATATTAAGACTTAATTTCAATAGCCTTCTTTCCATTAAGAAATTACAGTATTTATGAACATTGCATGAACAATATTATGCTGTTTTTAATTGCTGTAATACATAATACTTTCAGTAATTATTAAAAATATATGAATCTTTGTTACAAACGGTGATTAACAAGCGTACTTGAAGTGATGCCTGGTAGTCACATGCCTTTTTAGCTGTCTAACATATTTATTATGAACCCAAAGGCTGTTTTCAGTGTCCTTCTTATAGGAAAGTAAAGAATGGGGGGGGGAGGGGGGGGCAGAAATTCTTAGGAACTCCTTTTTGTGTGGGATTTTCTCTCTGTAGCTATTGTGTTGCTCATCTCCATCAGTTTTGGTTGTTCTCACAAAAGATCTTTCTAAGGAAAGAAAGGAATGGAAGAATAATTACAAGTTAGTCATATTACCAAATGAATAATTGATATGTTCAGTTGTTAAATATTTATTTTATTAAATGGAGCATGCAAAATCACAGTGAGTTTCTTTTCTTACCAAAAGATTATTTCTGTGGTTTTGATTCCTTGGGGCTTTACAAAGTTGGCTTTTTAGTCTGAGTGGAAGCTGAGTCTAATCAGTGTCTGACTCGGAGTTCTGGCAGCATCCCAGAATACTTCAATCCCTGCTGAACAAAACATTACACCTACCCATATGGCTCGTTTGGAATATGACCCACAAGCATGACTGGAGGAGCAGTCAGCTGTGCTTGGGAAGGGTGAATAGTGTGTTACAAGGGAGCCCATCGAAAGCACAGCTACTGCCTGCAATCTGGTCGGTCTGTAAGAAAGTGGCTACACCTGCTTTGTCCTCAAACTATTACACACTAGAGGAAGATCATGAAACATGAACCATGTGCTAGTTAAGGGACTGCATTAACACTCCAGGGCCAAAACTTGCCCTCGTGTTTCTGTATGTGGTTTTGGATTCAGGAATCTTGGAAGCTACTTACATTCCCTTTTCAGATGAAAATATATTTCTTTGAATTGCAGTGGTCATTTATAGAAAGAGGTGCAAATTAAATTGGTACAGCTGTTAAAAATTAAAGTGTTCCTGGAGAACATATTGGTAAAACAGTCATCTAGTTTTGTGGGTATATGGAACAAATCAAACAGCTCAGGACAATCATTAACACAATACAATTTGTCTTGCAGATTTGTTTTCAATGTTTGTTTTGTCTGTGTAGATGTCCTCTGAGGTATTAAAGATTGTGGTATAAGGACCATACAGGAAATTCAAAACCTGGGTTTCATATAAATGTAGTTGCTGGAGGAATATTTAACTAGTAATTGATTCAGTGTGAAACCAGTGTAACTTTAGGTCAGGTGATGCTCTGGGTCTAGTAAGCCCACGATAGAGCAACTCTCCTACAAGGAAAGGCTGGGAGAATTGAGGTCATTCTCCCCTGGAAAAGAGAAGGCTTTGGGGTGACCTGATTGCAGTCTTCCAGTACTTGAAAGGAGTCTACAAGAAGAATGGGAGAGAGACTTTTTATTAAGGTCACATATAAGGGGGAATGGCTGCAAACTGAGTGTAGGTTTAAATTAGATATTAGGAAAAAATTCTTTCCTATAAGAGTGGTGAGCCACTGGAACAGGTAGCCAAGAGAAGATGTGGATGTACAATCCTTAGAAGTGTTCAAGGCCGGGATGGATGGGGCTCTGAGCTACATGGTCTAGTGGAAGATGTCCCTGCCCATGGCAGAGGGGTTGGAGCTAGGTTATCGTTAAGGTCCCTTCCAATCCAAGGCATCCTGTGATAACCATCTACGAAGAAATGACTGACCAGATAGATGAGAATGGTGAATATCCTCTGCCTTAATTTCAGTAGGGTTTTCAACACTATCTGCTGTAAAATCCTGATAGAAAATCCCAGCACTGTTTGACACCTTCATTCATGATCTGGGTGGTGTGGAAGGTGTGTACCTTGATGATAGAAAACTGGGAGGAGTGGCTGATAGGCCAGAAGGTTGGGAAACCATCTGGAGGGGCCTCAGCAGGTTGGAGAAATGGGCCAACACGAGCCTCATGGAGTTCAACAAAAATTGGAGTCCTGCACCAAGGGAGGAATAACCACATGCATCAGCACATGCCAGAGACTGAGCAGCTGGAAAGCAGCTTTGTAGAAAAGGACTTGCAGGTCCTGGAGGAAGAGTTGAAGATGAGTCAGAAACTTGCCTCTTTTCTTTTCTGCCTTTTTGTCTTGGTTGCGTTTCCCTATTCTCTGTTTATTTTGGGGTTTTTTATTATCTGATGCCTATTGTTCTAATCTGCCTTCCTCACAGCAAATATGCAGGCTTTATTCAGGCTGCTTCTGCTTTCAGGAAGGCTGTAATATTGTCTTGTTCCCTGCTACCTTCATTCAGGAAAGACTTCCAGGCTTGGGATTTCTGCCAATATCGTTTCCCTTGTTGCCACTGCCCGAGTTTTGGTGGGTTCTTAGATGTGGAATGTTCAGCTGGCAATGTTTTTGGGGTTTTTTTTTTACCCTCCCTCATCACTTGGTTTCAACATAATTTGTTTGTTTTTCAGGTCTTGTTTTTCTACTGCAAGTCAAGAAGCTCAGGGATGAGAGGAGCTCCCAGGAGAGCTTGAGAGATAGCCAGGATGACGTGTGCATGCAGTGTGAAAGACAACCTCAGTTTTTTTCTCTATATAATTCTTGCCCAAGTCCTATTCACTATTACATCAATAGAAGACTCAGAAGGCTCCTTGTGTGTGATTTAACGTGCCACTTGGATGGAACGGCATTCTAAAGCACCAGTGTGCCAGCCTGGCTAATTTTAGATAAGGTTTTAGTCACCCTGTCATAGGCAGAGTTTGTGGATAGACATCACACATTTACCACTTCTTTCCTTGCTTAAGCATAATGAAGCCAAAGATGTTCCTCAAGCTAAAGCATGTGTGCAGTCTTACCCGTTTTTAAATAATTCATCTGTGTTTATTGATGTCTCTTGTTTTTCCAATCTAGATCAAGATAGAGAAGGAGCTTAGCAGCCTGTACAAGAGAATGTTTGAACCTCTCCATGTGCCTCCAGAGCTCTTCCAAAGACTAACTGGACAATTCTGCAACATTCAGACTTTAAAGACAGGTCAAGCCTATGCAGCAGAAGATAAAACATCAGTTGATGATAGGCTAAGCATCCTGCTGAAGGGGAAGTAGGTTCTGTAAAAGCCTGGGGACAGTCTTATGCTTTGTGTGATAGTTGAATAAATTAGAAAATTACTGAGGTTTCTTTTAGCTTTTACAACGTTCTTGTTTGTAGCATGTTATGATCTATAGTCAAATAATCTATATTTTAGACTATTTTATGACACCATTTTCAGGTGATGGTGATATCTCTTATTGGGAGCATACTGTGTATCCACTTATGTGTGCAGCTGCATGGATTTTAGTGGGAATTATATTTTTGTAATATTAAAGACAGTGTCTTGCAAAACAAGCAACAGATTTTTTTGAGTCTTAGATCTCTAAGTCATCTTCTCAGTCCATTCTCGGGTTTTAAGTTTTAAAAATATTGTGCCTGAGGGAAAGAAAAGTATCCTTCCAGTAAGCTTTAAAACAGCAGACCTTTGGAACTGATTCATTGCACCTGTACATGCAAGTAGAGAGGGGCAGATGCACTGCCCAGAGGCAGATAGAACTTAGGTGAGAAAGGCAAAAATATATGCCCATGGCCAAGCTGTAATCTTGAAACTCGTACTAAATTCTGGCAAATATTTTAACCAGTTTCTCTTGACAGCAACAGTGATGTCAGGCTTCATGATTTTATTTTAATCATTACCACAAAAGCTACTTATCTAAGGGAAGCCTGATTCTGGTCTGGCTGAATAACATAACCTTTCTCATATTGAATAACAATGTTTTGTGTGTACATGCCATGTTCCTCTATTTGTCTGGCAGCCTGTTCCGCTTGGAATCAGCAGAGGTTTAGGCAGAAAACAGGGTAGCTCTGGGAGTGATATTCCAGAAGATGCGCATATTTTTTCCTGCCACCTACTGCTTTACCAATTGTTGTCAATAGTTCTACCCAAATTTCGATTAAGTTAATCAGTCTCCAGGATTTTAAAATGTTGTTTCATACATTTTTGTTTCCAGAATGAAGGTGTCTTATCGAGGGCATTTTCTGCATAATATTTACCCCTGTGCCTTTATAGATTCTCCTGAATTTCGATCAACACAGATGAACCGGGGTGAGAAATTCCAGGTACACTTTGTTTTAAATGTCACTGGATATGAGCTGATGAGACCATTAAAAAAAATAGAGTATAAACAGTGAACTGTCTGACTCATGTAATATTGCTAACCTTCTAGTACAGATATTTGAAGACTGAGAATATCAAGAATAACTTTTAAAATTAAATGCTGCAAAACTATTACAATGGTGTTTATGGAACAGTCTGGATTTTGCTATTCTGTTCTCTTTTACTGTTTCCAAGATTATTTTGTGTCAAGAGATGGTTCAGGACAAATAATTTAAGAGGCAGTTTTGATGGGAAAAAAGATGATATGAACAGGTCTCATCACTTGTTCAAAAAAAGAAAAGGGAAAATAATTATCATAATAATAAAAGTCTAGAAATTCAGGCACTAGTAATTAGAAATTGGTATTTATAAAAGTGTATTCCTACTTCTGTCATATTGCAATTTGTTAAAGAAACATAAGCTGAATAAAAATATTCAGTATTTTGAATAAAAATATTCATATGGGGGACAATAAGGGTGTATGTCTCTAGCAGTGTAATTATGCCAGTAATAAATGTATTATAGTTTGGGGGGTGAAATACTTTTAGAGAAGGGGGGGCTTTCCCATAGAAATGGCTATTTTGCTTTTTATTAACTTGATGTTCTTTAGTTAGGTATGTGTAATAATGACCAGACTGTGGCTGACTGATACAGCCACACCAGTACCCTGGCAGAAGGGGAGGGAAGGAGAGCAGTGAAGACTCTAAAATCAGTGACTGATGTCGTGTGTTCCAGTCAAACATTAGGCTTAGCGCCAGGGAGAGAGACTTGTCCAGATGCATTCATTTCGCAGCAGCGAGGCGCCCCACAGCCTGGCTGCCCCCTTGGCACAGCCCCTTTCTTTTGGAAGCAGCTGGACATGAATCAGTCCCTCTCAAGGGAAAAGGTTCAGGCCTCAAATTCTGCCCACCTTGAAAGTTATTGTAACCTGGAGCAGTGTCCATCCTTTACCTCAGGATGTTACTGCCACATAAATACTGGCAGCCTTGCTGTTTCAAGAGCACACAGATTCAGTCTTAACAACCCCATCTGCTGGCAATGCTGGCGATTTCTTCCTCAGCCTGTGGGTTTATATTACACTGTGGGCTTAAAAATCCATGGACACGTGACAGTTTTCCATTATTTCTTGGATTTTATGGGTTTTTAATTTTTTTTCAGGACATAACATTATCTTATGAAAGCAGAGAGCACCTGATATATGCACAGATGTCTGGCTTTCCCTTGCAAAACATGCCCCTGGGTATGACCAGTGTGGGTTTTGGTGTGTCATTGCCCTCTGCTGGCATAGGGGGACAAACTTGGTAGGTCCAGCCTTCCATGAGAGGGAGCAAGCTCCCCTGTAACTACCCATACCTGGATTATCAATAACTGAGCTAACAGAGCCTTGGCTCAAGTACTATGAAATGGTACTTGTGGGATCAGCGAGGCTGATAGTTACGAGAGGAAGATGGAAGTATTTTTTTAAAATCACTAGAAGCCCTTTGATGGGGACTTCTAGGTGATACCAGTTTTTCCTGTTTGGTGGCAGTGATGTAAAATAAAACCAAGCTACATATAGGCCTTTTGCAAATACTGTCATCACTATAGGACTGACTTAATATATAAATTTTTTACATAAATGCTTATACAGTTTGGGAACTCATGAGAGGTTTTCCCCTGTTATTATCCCCCCAGGTTTTCTGAAAAACAAACTGGCTACACATAATAGTTAAAAATATAACAATAATAAATAGCTGAGAATTTTTATATTTGTAAATATCACATTCTAAGGGATACCTAAAAGTCTTATGGCTTCAAGAGTTATTTTAGCTGGAGGCACAAATAAAATGGTATCACTTATTTTAAAGCATGTTTAAATGTGGTCATCTTAAAACATTTTTAAATGTGCTAATTCTGAGCATGATTTTTTTTTTTTTCAGGTCACCATTATTGCAGATGATAACTGCAAGTTCCTGTGCTGGTCCAGGGAAAGGCTGACTTACTTTCTGGAGTCTGAGCCATTTCTTTATGAGATCTTTAAGTACCTTATTGGCAAAGATATTACAAATAAACTTTATTCGTTGAATGATCCAACCTTAAATGACAAGGTAAGCAATTTAAGTTTTGTTATTGTGTGTTGTAAAAATACACAAATGTATTTTTACTTCGATTTTGAATGTTCTTAAAGGACCTTATTTTAACCTGCTGTCATCAGCTGCTGAAAGCACACTCATGGCCTTTTAGTGCCAAGGTGTAAGTCAGTGCAACACTTCTGTCAGAAGCAATATTGGTTAATATGTACAAGACAGATGAGTAACTGAGAGCCAGAACTGATCAGCTTATGGAAATATTTCTAGCTAACTTTTAGACATGATGGCCAGTAGCTAAAAAGATACTTCTCACTGGCTATCATTTCTCACTAACAAATGAGTGCCTTTGTACAAAGAAGCATCAGAGTTTTTCTTTAAAAGTTTTCTTACTGGGGGCAAATAATTGTGAAATACTAATTGCTCAGAAGAATAATTTTAACATGTCTTTGAGAGTTGTAAATGAAAAAAGAGCAAACATTATGTTAATGTGATGCAGTTAGTGGAAGGAGTAATGAAATGCATATGAAATATAAATAAATATAAATACATATAAAACATTGAGTGGTCTGAATATAACACATTCTTTGCCCGTAGAGGGAGTGTGTTTTAGGTGTCCTGGTAAATGGTCTGTGTGTAGCCATGAATACATTATCTTGGTTTAGTTTCATTTTGTCTTCTCACTTAGTCCTTATAATACCTTCTAAGTATTAAAATATCCGACATAATTTACCCCTCCTTTGACTCAACATCTGCACACTTTAACTTCAGTTTGTACTGAGTCTTTGTTTTTAGTTGCAATAATGACCTCAATTTAAGATTATAGTAGCTGGTTTATTATAGTAACTTTTGAGAATGTATGTTGTAAAAATTGAGTGAGTATTTGGGAAATACATTGCATCTTTTAAATCTTCCTAAAATAAAAATCCTGTTGCGTGATCTCTTGCTACATAACTTAGGATGAGAACTGTCAAATAAATTCTTCCTAATTTTCCCATTGCTAGCACTCTATGTACATGTCACTTCTCACAAGCTTCACTATCAAATATAAATATTATTGGTGTCTTTAATTCCTTTAACTGGTGTCAATCTTACCAGAAAACATTTGTGGTTGATTTCTGTACATAGGGGACAACTGAAATAAATTGAGTATTGATTATTAATCTTCAAGATGGTAGCAAGAAGGTAAAACTATCAAATATTTTTTTGTTGGAAAATAGAAAACTATTAATTTATTTTGTAAGGAAGCTTGTGATTTTTTCCTACCTAAGGAGACGTTCTCTGGTGTTGGGAAAAAAGTCATTCCTTTCTGCATGTAGTAGGATAAAATACTGACTTTTACCATGCAGTAAAGTGGAGTTATCCATTATAGTCTTGTCATTGACTGCTACCTCTCACATACACCTAAAATAGCATTCTGACTTGCAATAATACACAATGAGGTAGAATGCATAGCTTCATATAAATGTTATAGTACAAAGGCTGCTCAGGAAGGCTACTCAAAGGAAAATGGAAGCTCCTCAGACCATTTGACAGGCAGAGGATAATGTTCACATGATGCATTTAGTCTGCAGTAGAATCAGGAGCTAAATGGTCATCTACTGGCAAGGAACAACATTCACCAGTTTTCTGACATGATGAAATGAAAAGCCAGGAAAATGAACATGTTTCTGTTAAGTTATAAATTGCCTCTATATATAGCATGTTGTTTTGCTTAGTAAGGAGGACCAGGCTTATCATGACTACATTTAATTGCAGAGCATCATACCTAAATAATGAATTACCAGGTAATAAACCCCAAGCTTTCTGTAAGAAAATACATGAAAATGCCAGAGCAAAAGCAATTTGAAACTGAATAATTAATGTGCAGTTTCATACTTGTCAATGTTCCAATTCCAGTGTATTACTTGCATTTTCTATTGTCATTTAAATTGATTTACACTGCCTGGAATCTTCTCCTATAACAATTTTCTTGCATATCTGTAGCTGAGACCAGAGCATCTATTACAAAGGAAATAATAATTTTCCATTTTTATTTTAATTTGCTTGATTTTTTTTTTTTTTTTTTAATAGTAATTGTTTTCTTTTTTAGGCTTCAAAGAAGATTGATCGTCAGCCTAGCCTTTGCTCTCAGCTCTCTGTGATGCAGATGAGGAACAGTATGGCCAGTACCAGCGACAGCGAGGATGGCTTGCAGATGTTTCTTCGTGGGACTTCCTCTGCATCCTCTCTACGTGAGTGCTCAGAATAGTTTGTGCCAGTTTTGAACACAGCTCAGGCTGACCATCAGAGAACTGCAGAACTCCTGCTGCCCTCTGTGGGCGCAGCCTGTAGCTTGTTGGGTGCTGCTGTGCGTCAGGTAAATGAAGGGACCTAGCTACAAGGCAGTTATTAGATGCGTGAGGTTTTGTGTGCCAAATGAAGATACTTCATGCTCATACTGGGAGAAAAAAACCCAGCATGTGTGGTAATAATCTTTGGCATAATGTTTATGTTTAGACATGATATAGAATGTTTATAGTAATGAGGCAAAACTGAATATACAGTGCCAGTCACAGTAGTGTGTCCTTTGGTCTGTCACTGGGGCTTGAAAAATTAAAAACCCAAACAAAACCTTTCCTCGCAACTTGGTGTTCTACTTTTCCTTCTGAGATAGTTTGTACTGGCAGAGTCTGGAGAAATGTGGTATACAAAAAATATTTTGATGTCACCTGGAAAATCTCCAAGTATCCTGTCAGGCTCTCCTCTCCTGTGCTTTTTATGAGAGGAGTAGTAGAGAACAGATGAAGTGAGAGAATAAACCATGTCTGACATTTTTGCTTCTATTCTGGTAATTTATTCCTGTCTGGAAGCATTCTAAATTTTTCTTTCTAGGCTTTTGCTATTGTTTGTTTTTAATCCATCTGAATCTAATCTTCAACATTAGCCTGCATTCTGAAAGCAGCATTTGAAAAAAACCTCCAGAGGATGCTTAGTTTTTGCATTTGGCATAAGCTGTTCATTTAAGACCATTTAAAACGATCATATAGGATTATTTATTTTGATTTGGAAAGATTTTTTTTTTTAGTGATTAGAATTCAAATATATGAGGAAAAAAATCGCTGCCAATTATTTGTTATTGTTAAAGTCTCTGCCAAGAAGAGGAAATGTTTTCAAATATTTGCATTTTCCTGTTTAATTATGTTTTCTGTTGTGTTCCTCACAGTTCTCTTCCAGGAACACCTTCAGACTTGGAGGGCCTATCTGGTTTTACTCCTTGACTTTGGTATAGTCTGCATGCCCAGATAGAGATGGAGGCAAAAGCCCTGCTAGTGCTTCACCCTGGTAGAACATCAAGGGTGACACCTGGGGTATAGTTTGATGAAAATTCCAGTTTTCTTTTTCTCCTCTCTTTCCTGCAAGGACATTTGGAATCACAGTACATTTGAGGTAGTAAGGGACCTCTGGAGAACATCAGGTCCAACCTCATGTCCAAAGCAAGATCAGCTAGAGCAGGGCCATGTCCAGTCAAGCTTTGAATGTTTCCAAGCTGGAGGATTTCACAGCCTCCCTGGGCAACCTGCTCCAGGCACTTACCACCCTCACAGTGAAAAAATTTCCCTTATTGCAACTCATGGTTGTTGTCTTTAGTTCTTTAGTGCATGCCTCTGAGAAGAGCCTGGCTCTCTCTTTAGTGTTGCCTTCCATTAGGTAGCCAATGAAAAGAGACAGATCTTCTGGGAGCTTTCTGTTCCTAAGGCTGAACACACTCAGCTCTTTCAGCCTCTCCATCACTGCTCCAGCCTCTGGCAACCTTGGTTGCATTCCACTGCTCTCACTCCAATATGTCCGTGTCTTTCTTGTACAGGGAGGCACAAAACTGGACACAGCACTCCAGATCCTGTCTCACAAATGCCAGATAGAGGGGATTAATCTCTTCCATTGCCTGCTGGCTCTGCTCTTGCTTATATGGCTCAATATATGCTGCTGATGTGGCCCAGTAAATGGATGGCACCCTTCACTGCAGGAGCACTCTGCTGGCTCATGTTATGCTCTGTGTCCACCAGGACCCCCACATCTGTTTCTGCAAAGCGGCTTTCCATCCAGCTGGGCCTAGGCTGTAACGCTGTGTGGGTGTGTCGTGTCCCAGGTGCAGGGATTTGCCTTTCTTGAACTTGCTGTTTCTGTCAGTTCTTTTCTCTTGTTTCCCATGGCCTGTCCAGACTTGCTGCCCTACCCTCTGACCTGTCAGCAGTTTCCCTCACTACTTGGCTTTTGTCTGTGAACTTGGCGGGAGTGCATTCCATCCCATCATCCAGGTCATTCATATCCTGAATATTGTAGGCCTTGGCATTGGCCCTCAAGGGACACTGCTGGTAACTAACAACCTGACAGCTGGATTTTGTACTGTTGTTCATCACCCTGCGAACTTGGCAGTACAAAAAATTTTTCACCCAAGCTGCAGTCCATGTATCCCGTCTGTTTCTTACTCAGTTGTCTGGAAGGATTCTATGACAGACTGTGGAGGGCTGTGTTACCATCCAGGTAAACAACATCCGCTATATACTCCATTCATCCACAGAGCTTGTCATCTCCCCACCGAAGGTGATCAGAGTGGTCAGATGCAAACAGCATCTGTGATGGCTTTCCCAGTCACCTTCCCATCCCTCATGTGCTTGGGCATTGCTTCCAGGAAGACAAGCTCCATAATCTTCCTGGGAACTGGGTTTAGACTGGTAAGCGGGTGGTTCTCTGGGTGTTCCTCCTTGCCCTTCATTAAAATGGCTGGCCTTTTATTTGTCTCCTCTGACTACAGTCATCTTTCCAAGATGAGAGAGAGAGGCCTTGCAATTGTGTCAGCCAACGCTGGGCACCCTTGGATGCAGCACACGTAGTTCCTTGTGTTTGCTCTGTTGATTTACATGGTCCCTGAGTCAGTTGAGCTTTCCTGTCAGTCAAGCACCACTCAGGCTCTACCACTGGATGCAGAGCCCTAGTAGGCCTCAGGGCAAAACTGTAAAACAAAACAAAACAAAAAAAAACCCAAAACAAAAACGGTATTGAATATCTCAGGCTTTTTCATGCCCCCGGGTCCTGTGCATCATTGAGCTGTGGCCTCGCAAGTTTCCCTGGTCTTTCTTTTGTTGCTGATTTATTTGTAGAGGCCTTTCTTGTTGCCCTTCACTAGATCTAGGTCTAGCTGAGCTTTGGCTTCCCTCGTTTCATCACTGCATGCTTGGATCATGGTTCTGTATTCCCCCAAGTAGCTCATCCTTGCTTTCACTCAGTGTGTGTGTGTGTGTGTGTGTTAGCTCTGTCAGAACTTTCCTGTTCCTCTATTTCAGCCTTCTGCCATGCTTGCTCAGCTTTCTGTACACTGGAATGGACTATCCTTGTATTTTGAGGAAGGTGTCCTTGAAGATCAACCATCTGTCCTTGGGTCCCTTAGCAGGCCACGTCCCGTGGGTTCCTGCCAAGTAGAACCCTGAGCAGGTGCAGTCCCCTGTCCTGTAGGGTTGTAATTCTACTGTTTGTCTTGCACACCTCTTGGTACCTTGAACTCCATCAATTCATGGACACTGCAGCCAAGATTACCATCAGCCTTCAGCTCCCTGATGAGTTCTTCCTTGTTCATCAGTGACAGGTCCAGCAGAGTGCCTTCCCTAGTTGACTCATCGATCACTTGTGCGAAGAAATTGTCTGCTGTGTTCCAGAAATCTCCTGAACTGCCTGCTTCCAGCCCTCTTGCCTTGCCACCAGATCCTGGGGTGGTTAAAATTCCCAGTACCAAGGACTGTGATCCAGTTGTTGAAAGAAGGCTTCCTTCTACTTGCTCTTCTTGATCAGGCAGCCTGTAGCAGATTCCTGCTGTGAAGTCTCCTGTGTTGGTCTGTTCTCTGATCCTTACCTTTAAATCCTCGAGTGGCTTTTCACCTGTTCCATGCACAGCAAAGCTCTGTGAAATTGTAGCCACTCCTTTGCACAGAGAGCCTTTGGGTGAATTTGTACTCTCAGAAAGGAATTGTAAAACTGTATTTGTGCAATTAGTTAGAATTAAAATGTCTCTTTCAGTCTTATCAGCAAAACTCTTACACCAGTATTTCGGCTTTGGGAGAAAGTAATTTAAATGCATGACAAGTTCAGCTGTAATTATGTAAATCCCCAAGATGCATTTATGCTTAGCACATACTTGATAAATACACTTTTCGCTGTTGTACTTTTCCTTGGTTTGTGTACGCTTTTTTTGGTATACAGGCTGTGCTTTCTCCAAGAGAGAGAGGTTTATGTGTCTTTCATGTTCTGACATTCCTCAGTCCAGCTGAGACAGCAGTCTCCCAAGTCCAATACTTTCCCTTACTTTTGGGGTGGCAGAGGGTTTGCCCCTACACAAGTGCAACATACACTTTGGGAAATACTGTTTATTTCTCCTTGCATTTTGATTGTGAAATTTCTGACTTCTGTGGAAGGTTTATTTACCTCCTTGAACTGTAATGCTTCAATCTTTGTTTTTGCCAAGAGAGCTTGTTAGTTATTCCTGGGTACTGTCATTGCCAATGATGGCGTTACTACCAAGGTGAGCTCTGCTTAAAGATTTGTATTCAATGTGGACTGTGGCCATGTATGCACTTTCTCTCAGATCACAGGGAAAACTGAACAAAAAATCTGCCATTTACCTTACCACTATGTTTTCGAAAACCTTCTCCTGGGTGCTCTCAGTGCAACAGTTAGGGTATTTGTTGTCTGTTTTTTGAAGATTTAGTGTAAGGCACATGCTGAGGCTTACTGTTCCAGTGCTGTTTCCTGGGTCCTCCTTCTACAGGCATACATTTGTTTATTTAGAAAAAACAAACACAATCCAAAATCCTCTGGTTTCGTGAGAAACATATGAAAATAACAAACTTTTTTAAAAATTAGAATAGAAAACAAATGAAAGGGACTTACCTGTACGGGAACTCTACAGAAATACTGTTTTGTCATTGCTAGGCTATTGTTGTGTGGATAGAAGCCTCCCATTACAAATACAGTCTTTGACTACTACAATGCAAAGAACTTTTCTTTTCCTAATTTCCATATTCTTGAAAAAATGAGCATTTATATTTTTGTATAATCACAGCTTTTGAAATTATGCTTTTATCAGTGCTATAAATGATAAGGTTTGACTCACTTTCTTGAGAAATTATTATTAAGCCTTTTTTAAAGTGTTTAGTAATAAAAGGGTTAAAATTACTAATAAGTAGGTCCCAAACTACAATTACTAACGAATGTATGTTTTGAATTTAATTAACTAAGAAACCCAACTAACTGTTTGCTTTTATATTAAGGAAATAACCAACAAGAGTTCTATAATGCTTACGGAGTGAGTCGTTTGCAGCATGATGTTTTCTGTTGATAACATCACATTAACTCAGCAGGCATCCTCAAAAAGGTATTAAAGTGGGGTTTGTTTATCATGTGACACTTGTGCTTGACGTCCATGGTCTATCTGTGTGTAATTCATTAGTAAGTGAAATAGTTGTATCTCTTTATCCAAAATTTCAGTGAAGCAAAAATAGTTTCAACCTGATCACAAGCGTAGCTTCACCTGACTTTCAGTCCTTTAAGTAATATTTTGGTATTAGTTTCTATTCTGTAATTCTATTGCTTGACAGCCATTCACGTATTTATTAGAGATGCAGTCTCTTTTTCTGTGGTACTTGGTTTAGATATCTCAGATTTGCTGCTCTATGCATCTGTATTTGTTAACTTCTAAGCTAAGCAGCAATGTTGAAAGGTTTTGGTTTGGTAATGCTTTTGGTGGTATTATCAAATTATATGCTCCCAACTTGTGGTTTCCAAAGCAGGATTGGGTTTCGCAGGAATTTTAACTTGTATTTTGGTTTAGGCCCTCAAGAAAGGGCAACAAAATGTAGTGAAAGGAAGGTCTGACTCAGTCACTTGAACATCTGTTCAACACTGGATAATGGCATCAGTAGACAAAATTTTGTATTTGGAGCAAATAAGAGCATGTCTTTGAAACAGGCTGAGAGAATTAGACCTTCGATTGCATCCTGTTGTACAAACTTATGGCTGCTTACTTCTGTTTTCTGGAGAGAATGAAGTACTTTTAAACAGAAGAAAACCATTTAAAAATAGCAACAAACTACACTAAAACAAAAATCTAAAAAAAAAAAAAAGCTGGCACTGTAACTCAGCATTTTCAGATACTCTTTCACCTTTTGGTGTCTCCCAGCAAAGTCAATTTTATATCCAGATGTAACCACAGACTTTGGATGGGTTACATTAGCCAATTAATTGATCTAGTTGTCCTTTGCTTAGGCCATAAAACACATCTGTGTGCAAAGAAATGTTTAACAATTCCAGTATCTAAAAATGTTTGAGTAACCCTGTATCATGGCAGTATGTACTTTTTGAATATCAAAAGAAAATGCTAACACATTTTTAACATAAAAAGTTCTAAAATGCCAATTCCAAACAGTGTCTTTGTGAAAGTGACTTAAAAATGCAGTAATACAATAATTTGCTGGTCTTGCCTGCAACTGTACTTTGTTCTCTGTGTGTAACACGTATGGTGCAAACGAGTCCTTCCTCATAAGTGGGCTTTCTTAACACAGCACTTTACTGTATATCTGATAAACTTTTTTTAAAAAAGTGGTTTTTTTATCAAGAATACTTGAATTTTTAGCTTGTATGCAAACAGTCTGTTAGCAGGACCACTATCTATTGTTGTTTTCCTCTCAAATGGTATTTCAAAGATTTCTATAATCTTTTAGGCTATCATGTACTAGCTGTTCACCACCTCATAGTGTTGTAGTGGTCTAACACTAGAAGAGGGTACTGAGAGAAAATCATGTTCACATGTAGATTCAATTTCAGAGTGAACAACGGAAAATACAACTGTTCAGCTGATGTCAAAGGATTTCTCTGGTTTGATCCTTGTCCTGAAAATTTAACTGCAATAGAAGTAGTTTGTAGTGGTAACTTGCACAAAAAATCCATTTAATGTTGTGCCAGTAATAGCTGTGCTGTGAGCTCTGCTGTGGCAGACAAGTTGCTGCTTTTCTAAAAGGTAGTTGTGTTGCAGTGAAATCACTGTCGGTCAAAAGTTATGTGGCCTTTACCAGTTAATCTTGTTTTCTCTGTGGTTGTTTATGGGGATATATGTCTTGTATAAGTTTTACATTATCATGCTGTGTAAAACTTATGAAGATGTGTCAGGGGAGGTTTAGGTTAGATATTAGGCTCTTCTCTCATAGGGTGGTTGGGTAGTGGAACAGGCTCCCCAGGGAAGTGGCCCCAACACCAAGCCTGACAGAGTTCAAGGGTGTTGTGTCTGAGTTCAAGTGTTTGAACAATGCTCTCAGGCACATGGTGTGACTTTTGGGGTGTCCTGTGCAGGGCCAGGAGCTGGACTTGATGCTGGTAAGTCCCTTCCAACTCAGCATATTCTATGATTTTATGCTTTAAAGGCAATTGTGGCTTTGCTCATGTGCCTACCCAAGGTTTGCCCAGTGCACTGAGGAACTTTGCTCACAGCCAAGCAAGTGTGCAGATGTACACACCTTTTGTACTTGGGCCATTCGTGTTGCTGTAATTGCATGGAGATGCGACAGTGGGTGAGTGTAATGGCGAGAAAATGATCCCTAGGGAACAAGCAGTGGGCACCTCTTGCAGTCAGGGTTTGCACTGAATTTGGGGAGAATGCTGTGTCTGTGGTTAGCAATAGGCATTGCTGGTTCATAGCAGCATGGCTGTCCCATGTCTAGCATTTCCTGGTGCCTGCGGCCAGATAACAAACCTTCACTTAGAAAATCCTCTCATGAAGAGACTAGGGCAGGATTATCAGATTGTGTACGCTTTGTGTCCACTTTGTCACAAACAGATGTATGTATCAGGTGTATGTTGCTAAATTAATTGGTCATTTCTTTGTAACTGTGACAGGCCCAGGCCGGACATCTCCTTACCTGAGAACTTCGGCAAAGATGAAGCCGATAGAAGAAAGTGTTGAAGATGATGTCTTTGAAGCACCGTCTGCTGATAAGCTTGAACTCCAGCGGCTGCCTTAAACTGATGTGTCCTCAGGTGTATCAGAGCTTGCAAAGAGCTCCAGTGCAAAATGGAGAAGTTAAATTTGGGAGGAATTTGAAAGCTAAGCCCTCTTCTCCATGTTTGAATTTACGCAGCATATGCCAGTGGCTTCTAGATGGAAATGTCATGTTTTATTTTACTTCTAAATAAAATAAATAAAAACTTGTATGTATTTTTTGTTTTCTCTACGTGGGTGGTTGCTTTCTTTCTACTTTGACTTTTGCCATTATAAATTTCGTATAATGTTGCTGACTAGCCTGAAATTTCTAGACTTACTTGGTGTAGAATATCCCCAGTTTCATTTACCTATGTTTCTTTGAAGTCTGTGTCTTAGTGTTTTCAGGGGGATATTTTGAAACTCTGTTTCCAAAGCCATGTTGCTGTTACCAATGATCATTGTTGGGACATCCTCATATAAAAAGCACACTCAATCTTCTGCCTCTGATTAATTTTGGTAGGTATTTGCCTCTAGTGTTTCCCAACCTGACTGCTTGACTCTACAATTGTAGTAATGACTTCAATTTTTGTTTTTCCTGGCCTAAGATTTAAATTGAATGCTACCTTTTCAACTTTGACTTTTTCTCCTTTAGGCAACTGTATTACACTGAAGTCCATGCTTTTCCTTAGCCTTACCTATGGACTGATTGAGCTGTTCTGAATTAACCTTCCCCCAAAGTGACACACAAATGACACTTGATGTAGGAAATTCTGTTCAAACCCCAAAACTGGGTAGCTGCAAGTACAGTAAAGCACAGTCCCAGAAAGGGAGACATTGGGAAGCTTTTATAAGGGGGCACTTGTAGCAGCCCTGTCTGTCATATCTGGAGCCATGTAGATAGTACTGGTACTACTTAGCTCTGGCAACTCTTCAACATCATAGAATATATCATGTATTTTAACTAAATATAACAGAAAATAGCTACTATTCCATTTCTTGAATCACACAAAACTGAGCTGTAGATTAATAGAAGTTTGGTGTCAACTCTCAAGCAGTTAGAAGTGTCATAGTCTGGGATTTTTGGTTTGTGCCATTGCATATTATTCCTAAAATTTATCCTGACAGAACATCCTTGAATCAGTCTGCATCTTAGTTATATAACTTACTTCTTCCCTCCTTAAAAGCTCATATGATATCAAGACACATATTTAAGTGATTGGAAGTTTGACCTGTGTTGTCAGCATTCCTGCTTCTGGGAATTTAAATCTAGTGTTTAATATTACATCATTGTGTCTTGTGCTTCTGCCAGTTTTGCATTACCAAAAATGGCACACAGAGCAGAGACATACTTGCTAATTTGTGTAAATAGGTGCAAAATAAGTTTAGACCACACGAGTGCAAAAGGCAGCACATTGGCTTCTGGTGGAGGTGATGGAGTAGTTTAAGATCATCATTACCTTGATGTCTCAGGGACAGTGGCCATATCTCTTAGGTTGCCCCTTGGCTACTGGGAGAGTAAGAGAGGAAAATGGGAGCTATTTTACTTTTGAGGAGATACAGTGAGTCATGTCCTTGTCCTCATGTAATTTTCCCAAACTTCTGCTAGTTTTCAAATTCCTTTAAAGAGGAAAACCAAGGTGGTGGAGTACAGCTCATGCAGTTTAGCAATAACCAGAAAACACAGAGTGGCTGAAATAAAAATAGCAGTTCCTACATCTTCCTTCACCAGAACAGTTTCTCATGTATTGTTACCAATTCAATTACTATGCAATGCCTGGAGAGACTGCATCTCCAGAATTATTATGGAATTTGTCTTAATAATCAGGGAGGGCCTGCAGGAGCTCAGTTCTGTGTACCCACTGCGCATCCCTGGCTCGGGACCATGAACCCTTGTCTGGTGCCTGGAAGCATGGACCGAGTTATCACACAAGTTAAAGATGCTACAGCAATAATAACACAAATAACAATAAATAACTATGTTAGTTTGCCAAAAGTGATACATTTTATTACCTGAAATTTTTTAAATTCCTGAGAAATTGGTAAAATTAATAGGAAATAAGATTATTTGATCAGCACAACTTCCTGAGTCTGCTTCTGCCCCTGCTGTTTCAAATAGAGTTGTTCTCAGACAACAGAAGTAAAATAGATTGTAAACTGATTTTCTGTATTGAATGAGGTATGTCTTTCCATTACTGTTGCAGAAGGGAAGGAAAAGCATAATGTAATCACTCAGATTTAAAGGAGGGTTTGTGTACAGCGGTGGATGTGCTGTAAACACATGGTTCATTAATTTCAAGGTAATATTAATTTCAATTAGTAAATCAAACATAACAGAACATATGTTTAAATCAGAACACCATGTTCTGTTGGTCGTAACTGTAACTGTGCAGCAGATGTGAACTATACTAGCAAGTAGTTGGTTTTGCTAACCAGAATGCCTGTGAGGGAAAAATGAAAAGTACTTTACCAAAAATTAATTTTTTTGACAATTCTGTGATTTTGATGAATCTGTATATATAAAAGTGCATCTTGAGTACCACATGTGTCAGGGAGAGTGAACTAAAAGATATCAAGTAGCTCTATCAAGAGTTGTCTTAGAGATACACTTAAGGATCTGTTCCATTCTCATAGCAGAGTACTGTTTGTCTCACTCTTAAATTGTGTAGAATTAACTTCACATGGACCTGACTGAGCTGTAACTCACATGCACAGGAGCCTGTGTGCTCCTACCTCTGGAGGTAAATCTGCTTCAGAGAAACTGGCCAAAGCTGGTAAAAAAAAAAATAATTTGGGCACTTAGAGAGGATTCGGAAAATCTGCTGTAGCCCAGCACTCAGGAAGTCCTGTGTGTAGTGGCAAAGCTGGTGAACCACTAGACCTTCATTAATGTAAAGAAACATGCTAGCCATGACCCACATGACATTTCTATAGGCTGAAAAACAGCTCTCTGGTTCTAGTCCATGATGGACATTTCAGTAAATGGCAAGTGTAGAAAAGGTGAATTCAACAACCAAAACTCTTGCAATATTATGGATGTATTTTAGATAACCCTTGTTTTGAAATAGTCATTTTACAAACAAGCCCAATATATTTAAATTCAAAAGATATAATGTGTTGAGCTGATATACAAATACTAAATGCCTTCTTTTATTTCCTATATTGTTTCTCTTCAAGAAATGAGGACAACTGAATTGTAATCTTATGGAAAATAGGCTACTTTACTTGATATATGCATTAGTAAGCAAAACAAGGATCTAACAAAAGAAGTATTTCAGTAAAAAAAAAATAAATAAAAAGAATAGCAGTACTGATACAATTAAAAGCCAAGGGCTTGATTCTTCAGTAAATTTTTGGCATCTAGGTAGAGCCTAATTGTAAAAATATAGACTTGGAAAGTATCTTTGCATGTGGAAGGCAGCAATTTCTAGAGCAACGTTGTGCATGACAGGCTATCACATATACAGTCACTTGGATGGAATTTCGGGAAGTCAAATGGTAATGACATATTTTAACCTTATTACTGGAATTACAACAACAGTCACTTTAATTATTCTCTCAGAAATGTTGTAGCAAGTGCTTCTGAATAAAATGCTGGCTTTGCATCTCTGATGCCATGTTGGTCACAGCTGCTCTTGCTTAAAGGGGAATGGGTTTTCAGTACTTAGGGGATTAATAAGGGAAGACAAACCATCCTAGTTAATTAGCCCTGACATGTAAACTTCCTGAGAACATGCTGATGATAATATGAAAGTCATTAGAGAGTGCAGAGATGCAATACAAAGGCAAAAGTTGCGGGATCACTCGATATTGATTACAATATGGTCTCTGTACTCTTCTTTCAGTAAGGAGAGCCCTATGGAGGGGCTCAACAACACTGCAAAAGTTGATGGCTCTTTTGGGCCATTTAACAGAGCAAAATACTTTTCAATTGATAAAGTTGTTATGACTACAGGCAAAACAAAGTGTTTTCAGTGAGCTTAAATATTAGCTGGATTTTAATTCCCAAGAATATTTACTTCACACTTAATGCATATAAAATAAGTTACAAATCTAATACTTCTAGAAGCCTTGAGAACTTTCCTTTCCAGAAACTCTTTAAGACCCCTAAGTCAGAGGTAAAGTAAATATTAGGGCTTTGCACAGGGATGAGTGTAAGTATTACTACAACCTCCAGTATTACACCTACTGTAGCTGAATACTGTTCAGTCACTGCAATTTACCGTGCTTGAATTGCTCCTTAGCTTTCTCCTGGGGGATTAATATCTGTTACAGCCACATCCTGATTTCCTGTGCAAAGTGCTTTTGGGATAACAACTCCCTGTCATCCTTCATAGCAAAGAACAGATCAAAGGCAGTGCCTCTTGACATGCATCCACTTGTATGCTATTCCATCAACACTCCTGTGTTCGCTGTCACTCAGTGCTCTATCCTGTTCCAGAAAACTAAGGAATTTAATAATAGTATAGACATTGTCTGCCAAAATACTGTGAAGAAATACGAATCTTCTAAGCTTTTAAATGCCTGTTCTCCTGCATTTTTTTTCAAAATAATTTCCCTGATCACACCACTCTGTGGAGTTTTACTTTGTACCTTTTTTTATCTTTCACTGTTCTTGGGCTTGTCTCCAAATCTTTACGAATAACTTTTTCTAAAAGAACTTTTTGTGGCCAAAAATTTCCAACGTTTCATCACTCATGTCTGCAAGTACTTCATTAGGCTTTCAAAGGACACTTCATGAGGACTACGACTTACTTAGGAAACCAAACAACGACCTATATTTTTCTCTGCATTTCCTCCTTGTTTAATTTTTCAAAAGCTGTCATAGGTCCACGAAGAGACAAGGGAGGAGGGAATCCTTTTCAAAAGGCTGCAAATTTAATCTTTCAGTTAAGTCCACTACCTGGTACCTTAGACTATTTCTCTATGCAGGAGTACTCAGGAAAGCTGCCAGTGACACTGTTCTTTGGCTGGGTTGCTGGCTTAAACCTTAGAAAGGGCAAGCAACATACCCATTCCTGGCTAAACTGGATTTGTCCTGATCTCTAAGGGCTTTGGGATGAGTGTGGAGGCATGAGGCATGTAGTCACTTTCAGGGGAGAGAGACAGAAACCTGCTCAGAAGCAGGAATTTAGGGGCACCTTTTTAAATATTAGTAAAAGTTAAGATCACAGCATTATTTTTTTGTGGGTATTTTCCCATCACACTTCCATCATTTCACTTTCCTGGAGCACATCACCATTGGCCTGTGACAAAGTACAGTCAGGACTGAGCTCTGAGCTGGACTGGGGAAAGAGGCTTCTATCTTGGCACTGGGATTGCACAGGGATCAGTGGCAGTCGAGAAACCCAGGTGGAGACAGTTGGTTCATTAAGTTGGGTGTGAGGAAAGAGGAGGGAAAGTCAGCAGGAAAAAATCAGCATACAGGTGTGTAAGAGATGATCTCTGTATTCTTGGAGTTGAGTGAGATCATCCTCTGTACTTGGGAAAATCCACTGAAACACATTTCTGGAATGTGCTGAAGCTGCTGCAGTGTTGCTTCTGGTTGTCATCTATGGGCTGAGAAGAGGTAAGTGGTCCTGAGTGCAGGGCAAGGAGTCTGCATGCTCCCTGCACCTTATACCTCCACAGAGGATCATTCTTCTGAGAATTAAGGCAGGTTTAGTCCTATGTCCCAGCTGGTATTTCATCTTTGCAAGTGTATGAAGGAATGACACATTTTTGTCTAAAATCTAAAGGTGCTTGGTGGTGAAGATGCAAAAATGGAATTGCTCTTCTGGAAATCCCATAGAGAAATGAAGCTCATACAAGCATTGCGGGGGTTATCCGACTCCTTGTGTCTTTCCTGCTGCCTTCCCTCTTTCCTTCTTTGAACGCATCTGGCAGTAGGGACCTTTATCAAAGGAAACTTTATTATGTACATTTGTAGCCTTTTATGTACTCACCACTAAACTGTATAATTAGCAACAGAAAAAAAAATACTTGTACTGACATAAACTATCATTATATTTGAAGGACTAAGTGCCTAGCAGATTACTGCTTCTTTGACTTAGAATGATTGAATAGAAAATGTTTTTTATGTGCACAGGGTATGTTGTAAAGCATCCTACAGAATGTGAAAGTTTAACTACAAATCCTTACTTAAATGTCAAAGGGAGGGTCATATTACTTATATACAAAAAAAAAGTAGGTTTGTTAAAAAGTTGTGGGTTTGTTTTGGGGGAAAAAAGGCTTCTCTCCTGGTGTGTCTTGGACATCCTCTAATTGCTTAAGCCTAGTACTGTGAGCTCTATTTGAAGAGGGTGGGACAAGTAAGAGACCAAGAAAATACACTTTTAATTTGTGATTCCTGGAGAACTTGGGATTCTTAACATCGCAGTGAATATCTTCTCCCTCTGTTGCCTTTTCTTAGAAAAGGGGACCTGAAATTTTGCAGGTGAAAAACCAGCAGACAAATAAAGTCCCCTAAAATAACCTCTGAAAGCAAGTCTGTAACAGGATGAGTGGGGTTTGTTTTCATGCTTTGTTTTACTGGTCTGAGAACCCTGGTATTCTTTGCATAACAAACAACATTTTGGGTTCAGCATATTTAGTTTTTATCCTAAATGGCACATGGACACATAGGTGGTATGTATCGCTGGGCTATTACCATGGAATTTTTCTGTGACATTCATTTAAATCGGGCAGTTGGAATTAATCACAGTTTGTCCACAGGTTGTTTTCATTGCATTCAGCTCAAACCAGCTTCTTTTTAAATTGACTATCTTAATGGATGGAGACGGCTTTCAAATTGTATCTCCACTCATCACAAACCTCTCAGAAAACTAATTGCTTTCTGAATGTTGCCTTAAGAATGGAAGCAGCAAAGAGAACTGAATTGGTACCTTTTCTCTGCTGCAGGTACCTTGTCAGGGTCAGGAAAGGTGAAGTTGGGAGCCTGTATTATAGCCAAGCCTGTCCCTAAACTGCTTCTGGAGTGCATTCAGCCTGCACAAGTGTTTCTTCCAGAGCAGCCCGAGGGCATGAACCTAGATGAGCTCTGACTGACTGTCTGTCACTGTAACAGAAATGAGTTTTGCACAAGAGCACCCTGGAATTTGTGTTGTTTTGGTCATCAGAGCAGAAATCTTAAAAACTGCTCATGTTGGAAGACAAGAATGTAGACAAACAGCAGCCTCTGCTGGGGAGAAACTTCCTGTGCTTTTTGCAAATGCTGCCATTATCAGTGGGGAAGCCAAAATTAAAAAAAAAAAAACCAAAACCAAAAACCCACTTAATTGGAAAGACATGGATTTGGCAGAAACTGTGGAAATGTATGCAAGCTTCCGGCTTGGGGATGAGCCAGAAGAGCTTAGAGCATGACTTCTTGTGCCAAAGCAAGCCATGGAGGCAACATTGTTCTAGGCTGGGGTGTTTAAGTATGGTTGTGTGATCACAGACTTTTGGGGAAAACTACTAAATGGAACAGAATTGGGCTGATACGTGGCAGATCTGTGAGCTGCCCCTGCACGACTTTCCCAGACAGATGTTCCCATTAAAGCAGCGCAGAGACACAACAGTGTACCACAGGCAACAGTGCAACTGAAATTTTACATCTCTCTTCTGGTCTTCCTCTTAGAGATGGCGTTCTCTGCCTCTCTGAGACAGGTGCAGTAGACCCTACTGAGGAAATACAAAGAGAAAAAAAATCAATTGTGCAGTAACATAATCATGTAATGGAAAGAATGATCCCTCAGCTATTTGTGTCTTGAAGCAGCTGATCTGAGTTGTGCTCTTGTCCACCATCATATTTATTGTGCTATGCAGTGCATTTAGAAGCACTGAAAAGTGCTGACTGCTGAAATTAATGGAAATCCCCAACAGACTCAATCTGAATAAAAGGGAGATGATGTATATAAATAGTACGGGAAATATTTTAATGGGTCCTGCAGTGAGGAAAAAATGATTCTTCTTTTCCAAAGCGGGAAAAGTTTCTGGAGAATTTCCACTGTCATCTGGCAGTGCCAAGCACTCCAGTTTGAAAAATCAAATCCTCTTATGCACAAACCCTCTTATGTGCTTTCTTACACTCCTTTTGTTCTGCTTACCAGCTCTGTTGACTGAATGCTATGTGCATTAGCTGAAATGCACTAATATCCAAGCCCAGCTTTGGCTTGTACTGTGAAAAGAAAAAGATAACATCTACTGACCTGTTATTAGAGAAATTTTGGCATCTGCAGTACAGCTCTTGCAGAGTGAGTGCCACCCTCATGGCCAGGTAAATGGGATATTTCCCATCAAAAGCTGCCTCATTAGGATTTTGTACATTGTGCAGTATAGCAGGGAGGCAGCAGATTCTTTTTTTTCAGCTGCTGTTGTGGCAGTCCTAAGGCATTCAAGATTCCAGCTTAGCTCTTCTCTTCGCTGGTGTCCCCTACCCTTTCAGAACGAGACAAGGAAAGATAAAACCCCTTCTCCTGGGCTTGTCTGGCCCAGCCCAGGGTTCCCTGCCTTGTAAGGTCAGAGAAGTGGGTGTTCAGTGCTTACCTACTGCTGACTTGTTTAAAAGTGTTGTTAAAGGACACTGGTTTAGTGGTTTGGGGTCTTTTCCCTCTCCTTTGGACTTGGTGAACAATTGTTTGTTAGTGCCTTTGAGCCAGCCTTCCCTGTGAAAGGAAACTGCTGAAAGAGGGGCATCCTCTTCTTTCAGCCTACACTCACAGCTGTATTTTTTTGCATTTATTGCTTGTGCCAGAATTTGTCACTTTATGGTGTGATACCTTCAACTAGAAAAGCTGCTCCAGCTGGTTCCTTGGCACTGATGCCAGAGCAGAGCAAATTCCCTCAGGTTTCATTTCATGATATTTTGATGTGTATTTTTTCAAACAAACTTCTTTCAGCAAAAATTACATGTTGTAGATACACATGCAGTAGCTGACCCATCACAATTTTCCTATTTTCTTTTATCCCAGTGCTCCCAAATAATCTGCAGGTATGCTGTGTCCTCTGGAAAGGTACTGCACCCTCACTGACATTGTTGACATCCACCCTGCTAAATGCTCAATATTCCCTCTCTAAAATGCCTACAGCCATCCGTTTCAGTTTCATGCCATCTGAGGGCACTTTGCACCCCGCATCAGAACTGGGAGCAGGGAACAGGGTTGGACCCATGACAGGGACTTTAGACTCCCTTTCAGAGGAGGAAGGTCACTGATGTAGCTACCACAGGTGAGAGTCAGTCCCATTAGGGCATTTTCACTGCTGAACGCAGATCCCACTCTGAGCTTCAACAGAAGTAGAGAAGATCTATCCGGTCATGGTTCAGGAGAGGAGCTATCTGGAAGAGTGATACAAAAATAAACGGATCTTGTAATATTAGTAGTTACATGAAAACAAAAGTGAAAACACCAGTTGTCCTCTTTCATCCATTGCCAATTTCCATCAGGGATAAAGCTGCCAGCATGGTAGAAAGAAGAGAAAAATAGTACAGTGCTTGTGTTGGAATGTAAATGTAGTGTGGGAGTAAAAAGTAAGAGTTATCCTACAGGAACTGCTTTTCCTACTGTGACTCCATGATGCTTTGGGAAGCACAGGGCTTAGAGCAGAGTCCTGGCACTTGTTCTGGCCACGGAGTAACACAGTGCTCATTTCCCCCACCCCAAAGCCTTTCCATAGGGCTGTGTTTGAGGCTCCTGGGTGCTCAGGCCTTGATTCATGTGTCACCTCTGTTATTTGTGGACCATTTGGTGGCCTGGTTTTGATGCATCCAAACTTGTGGGTTACTGGCAATAGTTTATTACAAATATGTGTTGTGGATAATCTGGTTTTCCTAGTTCTTCATAGTGGGTATCTAAACCCAGAGGTGGTGACTCAATGCAGGAATAATAAATCACATTCCTGTTGGCCGTCTGAGTGTAATCTGGGGATTTGGCTTCTGGTGCAGCTACTGCCATATGGGAACTCAAGACCAAGTGGTTTTATAATTGTTGAAGTTAGTTTTTTCAGGAAATCCTTTCTGTGTAAGGAAGAACTCATATAAAGTTAGAGGGGCTGTTAGAAATCTGTGTACATGTCAAGTACTAGCTCTATTATGAAATGTATAGGTACGATCTTCTCCCAGGCCTTAGAGAAAAAGTACAATTGCCCTGTGACTATTAGTAACAACAACAGCAAAATTACACATTGAATTAAAAATAAAGATGCAAACAAGGCAGCTGAGTAGATCTGAAAAGTCACAAGTACCTTGCTATAAAATCTGGAGAAATAAAGCAATGCACTATAAAGAGACTTGGGATATATTAACTGTTTTCCTGAGACTGAGCAAAACAAGTGATGACCAGAGAATGAAGTGCAGGAGCAGTGGTTTCCAGACCTGTGGTTTCCTGCCATGTCACTGCAGGTGTGGTTCACCAACCCCACTTTTTCAGAAGGGATTGGCACGTTCTAGAAGCTGCTGAAGCTGCACTTAAGACATTTCAATCCTTTTCAGGGAAGCAGGGGCTTGTCCTCCGTGCTGACCTGTGACCTGGCTGCTGGGGCCTTGCTGAGAGCCAGTGAATAGCAGACAGGGATGAGATGGAGTAATTACGGTGGGTGAATGGGGCAAATAAAGATGGACCCCTTTCTTCTTTTATCTCAAATAGAGGAGCTAATTTAGGGAACCTTTCTAACAAAAGCTCACAGTGACCCAAATCCTTCCCCCTTTGACTCAGTGGGGACAAAGCCAGGCCCAGAAGCAATAGGTTAGATGGACACTTAAGAGGCGCCGGGAGATGAGTGCGGGTGGACCCTGGCAGTGCCGGCACGGGCCTGGGAAGCTCTACTGGGGGCTCCGGGTGACCCCAGGAGCCCTGTGGCTCTTGGGACCTGCCAGAGTCTCTCTGCAGCGAGAGGAAACCAATTGAAAGAGACTCTTGACCTTCTTTATTCTTCTACCAGCCCTTTCTTCTTGTATCCTGTCACTTCACTTAGGCTTTGTGCTGGTAGTGTTCCAGGAAATGGATGATTTTGTTTTGATTTTGAGTGAGTATAGCATGTCCCTGTGTGACTCATGAGGGTGACAAGGTTTGTCTGGTAGCTGCTTGTAGTTCTTAGCTGCAAGCTAATAAATGCCTTGTGCTACTTAAGGGCACAAGATCTCTGCTGATTGGTGTATTTTCTTCCATTACCTTCCCTGTTCCTGTTGTGTCTAAGTCTTACTGTAGTGCTTCAAATCCATTTAAAAGAGGCAGGTAGGCTGTTTTCTCGGAAAAGATTCACCTGGAAATCGATCCTAATTTCTGCTGTGGAAAGGACTGTCAATGCTGTTGATTTGAAAAATTTCATGTTTGTAAAGAAAAATACCTGTTCTAAGCCTCAAAGACAGATCAGTGTATTGTCCTTCCCAGTCTCAAAAACCTACCAGCTGCCAGAGTGCTCAGAAAATGTTCCCCTTCCAGAAAAACTGTGAAGAGCCCTAGACCTACCTTTGCCACTTTGCCAAGCTGCACAGCAGGAAATCATAAACAGACAAAATAAGAGAGGTTTTATGCCTCTACCTATAGAGATGCTGTTGTCTGGTCAAACAGCTGGGACTTCAGCCCCTCCCTTGTTTCCTGAAATCTATGTGAGGATTCTAGGAACAAGTTTTTACCTTCCTCTTTGAAATTCATGGCCTTCATGCAGCAGGACTGTGGTGACTCTTAGGCAGAGCTTCCAGAAGAAGGATGTTTCTCAGTACTGGCTCAAGGTGAAATACTCAGCCTCTCCTGACTTCGAGCAGTGTGGTGTGTTGACCCTGACAGGATACCAGGTGCCCACCAAAGCTGCCCTACTACTTCCTCCTCAGCTGGACAAAAGAGAGAACATGTGAAGAAAGATTCATGGGTCGACACAAGGACAGGGAGAGATCAATCTCCAGTCACCATCACGGGCAAGACAGACTCTAGTTGGGAAAATCAGTGTAATTTATTATCAATCAAATCAGAGTAGGGTAATGAGAAATAAAACAAAATCTAAAAACAATTTCCACCCCCATCTTTCTTTCTGGGCTTAATTTTATTCCCAAAATCTCTGTTTCCTGCCAGCAGTGCAGGGGAATGGGGAATGAGCATTATGAATTGTGGTAGGTTCATCATAGCTTGTCTCTTCTTCTCCTTCCTCCTCAGAAAGAGGACTCCTCACACTCTTCACCTGCTCCAGGGTGGTGTCCCTCCCACGGAAGACAGTCCTCCATAAACTTCTCCAGTGAAGAGAGTCCTTCCCATGGGCTGCAGTTGTTCATGAACTGCTCCAGTGTGGGTCCTTTCCATGAGGTGCAGACCTTCAGGAGCAGAATGCTCCAGTGTGGGTCCTCCATGGGGTCACATGTCCTGCAAGCAAACCTGCTCCAGCATGAGCTTCTCTCTCCATGGGGCCACAGGTCCTGCCAGAATCCTGCTCCACTGTGGGCTTCTCATGGGGTCACAGTTTCCTCTGGGCATCAACCTGCTCCCCCATGGACTTTCATTGTCTGGAGCGGCGCAGCTGCTTCACCATGATCTTCACCAAGGGCTGCAGGAGAATCTCTGCTCTAAGTCTGCAGAACCTCCTCCTTCTCCTTCACTGACCCTGGTGTCTGCAAAACTCTTTCTTTCACGTTCTCACTCCTTTCTCCAACTTCAGTTGGGAGGCATATTTTTCCCCTCCTTAAATCTGTTATCCCAGAAGTACCACCACCACAGCTGGGCTCAGCCTTGGCCACTGGCAGGGCTGCCTTGGAGCTGGCTGGCATTGGCTCTGTCAGACATGGGGAAGCTTACAGCGGCTCCTCACAGAAGCCACCCCTGTAACCCCCATCTCCTCCCCTCCACATCCCCCAAATCTTACCAGCAAACCCAATACAGGCAGGTGAACAAGGCTGTAGCTTTCAGTATTTGGGTCAATTCAGGGCCATCACTTCCCCATGAGCCATCAGGAGAAACAACCCCAGTCCCTGATTTTAAAATGGAGCATTACTGAAACAGATGGAAGGGCACCTGAGCCTATTGCTGCTCTTTGAAGGCTTCTGATAGGCTGTCCCCAAACTTCAGGAGCTGCCACTAATCCTATTTTTTCCAGATTCTTTGGTCAGAGGGGCTAGCAAACCTTGCCCTCTTTTTTCCCTTTCTTTTCTTTTTTTTTTTTTTTAATCACCTGGTGCTGAAACCATATGTCTGTTCCTGCAGTTCTTTTGCGTTAATTCCCCTTAGCTTTTGCTGACAGAAAAACATATCCTAGGGCTCAGGGACTGCTGGTGGGGTGCTTGTGCCTGTCCCCTTCACCCTCCCTTGCTGCAGCAGCCGAGAAGAGGGTCTCTGTGGGGGCAGCCTCTGCTCCTCTCTGAACAGCTTTGTGCAAGACAGCTGCTTTTCAGAAACTCTCAGGCTTGAAACTCCAGAGAAGTTACGGTTCAGCAGGCTTGACTGTGACTTTTTGTCACAGCTGTCATTGTAGGTCAAGGAGAGATGAAAGAAACGGGGGCTGAATGGAAAGAAACTTGCTGCGCTTCAAGCCCCCGCCCTTGCTGCGCTGCCTTGGGGGAGAAACAGCATTGCTGCTTTCTTTCATAGGCAGCTCTCAAAATACTTCCAAATTTAACTTATTATACATTATTCTAGTAACTTTCAGCCAGTATTTCCCAAAATGTCTGGTCAGTCTGATCGCCTCAAATATTTTAGGTGCTCCAGCTGAAGTGGGTTTGGTTGTCTGGGTTTTTTTATTATTATTTTATTTGGTTTGGTTTTGGTGGGGTATTTTTAACTAATTGCTTTAAAGAGCCCAGCACATGATAATCCAGCACATTTCTAAAGGGGAAAGAAGACAAAAGAACTACTTTTCTAGGACACTGAAGACCAACACCGGCAGCATAACAAGGGTGATTTTAAAGCCAGAGCTGATATGCTATCCCAGCATAGAAATTAAAAGACTCTGAATGAGGCAAGTAGCAAGTTTCTCAAAATGATGATAAAGGAGGAGGCAACTCCACACAAAAAAAAAAAGAGAGAGAGAGAAAAATATATTGGGTCTTGTCTATCATTTTTAAAACAACAAAAAAGAAAGTTGAATTTCCATATCGGTGTGCATAGGACTTTTTACTACAGTGGACAAAGAGCTGGAAATTGAAGCCAGTGGAACTGAAAATGAGGCACTACTTGTTAGCAGCAGGTGATTAAAACAAGCTGTCATGGAGCAGAGAATCTCTTTTTTTTTTATCAAAAGCATTCAGGCCTGATCTGAAGCCAAATTAGAAAACATGCTTAAAGCACCCATGCAAACATGGCTCCAGTTAAAGCCGAGCGCTAAAATTCAATGCTGTAGTAACTGCCCTGAATTTAATAGTCTGTGCCTTCCAGCAGGTCGAACTAGATAAACAGCTGGTACTTCCTGGCTTGGAATCCTGGGTTATTTGGAAATAAATGGGTTGTAAGCAACTAAGCCTGGATGGATACCTAAGGCTCGTTATTCTTTCTGCCTAGTTCGCCTTCTCCTAGCTAGCCCAATGTTAGTAACACCACCAGCCCATCGTTGTTGGTTTATGAACTGTTTAGCTGCTCCAGCCCTGGATATCTAGGCTAAGAGCTGCGCAGCAAGTAATGCCCAGGGCCAAATATTGAACAGCCAGCAAACAAAAATCGACCAGCTGCATGTTAACTGAGCATCAGCAGCCTGAAAACGTGCCTGAGGCTTGATGGCAACTACTCTGCAATCATGCAGTGGCCAATGATTGCAAAAAATAATAACTGGTACAGAGGAACCTGCTCTTGAGGGGACTGGTCATCCTAGAGGTCAACAGCATTGTAGGCAGCAGATGATACTGGAAACAGCAGAGTGCTTTGCCAAAATGGTGTTTACATTAATTAATCAGGACATCACCTAAATTATACTAATATCAGGAGGAGCACATCCACAGAAATAATTCCCTCCTGTCTACCACAGTGTGTCTTCCTGTGCAAATATATAGGAAATGCAAGGGCTAATTATGTAAACAACTTGAAAATACATGAAATTACTTGCATCTGGAATATTTTTATTAACAGAGAAAAGTCGCATGGTGTTGAGGGAAGGAAATAGATATGATGAGTCTTTCATAAATTATGAGTAATTTTGAAATGAATGGCTTGTGTAAACAGCTCCTGGTCCCAACAGATTGCAAGAAAAATACAATTCTTTCAGAAATGGCTACATTTGTTTAGGCACTTAGGGTTACAGAAAGGCTGGAAATAGCTTGGAAGCATGTGTCCCAGGACACACAGAACAGGGAAGAAAATGAACATGCTGCTTTTATTTTTATTTCAAAAGGCTGCTGTGATTTTGATGTTACTCTAGTGACTAATTTGGAAGTTTCAGCCCAAGGATTTCTCCTTGTTGGCAGGAATTGTTGTTAATAGCACATGGCAGTGACCACTTCTCTGCAAGATAAGGAAAGGTTTGGCTTGCAGTGGATTTAGGTACTGCTGATGATTTGCCTTTGCCTAATGCACAAGACAAGGCTTCCTGTCTATGAAGACAATAGTTCCAAACTGTCCTGGGATAGCTGCTGAAAGGATAAAGATGTTGAATTCCAGTGGCTCTAGGAAGGAGGGCTGCATATATGGGAGATGAGGTGGGAAGAATTAGGTGCTGCATCCCTTCCATGTGCTTTGGTTTCAACCAACGTTAGACAGTGCTGGAGGGGAGGTTTCTCCATTTCACTTGTTCCAAGGGCTTCCTACACCTGTGCATGGCCAGAGCTGCTCACAGCTCCCTGAACTGGCTTCCTTCTGCCTGTGTCACCTTGCAGGATGTTCCAGGAGTTAGGTGGTGGCATGCTCAAGGTGTCCCTTCCCATTCCCTGAAACACTGGGGTCAGGCTGGCCAGGAGCACGTGTTACCATCACAGAGCACTGGTCAGATATTTTTAAGAAAGCCTCACTCCTCATGACTGACACAAGAAGTGTCATGTGGGGGATCTTAGCCAAGAGGATTGAGAGTCACCTCTTCCACATTCCAGGAGAGTGATGAAACCATGTGGGTACAGGTTGAGAGTGAGGTGGGCACATGACTGGATGTGACTGGACATGTGATCTGAACACATCTTCATAGCTCACTCTTTTTTGAGAATGTATATTAGAGGGGTTAGGTGAGGGGAAGTAAATGGAGGTTTTCTGTGATTAGAAGAGTTGTAGATAGTGACCCTTTCATGTTTATACAAATAGAAAAAAAAAAATCCCCCTTGTATTAACAGAGATTGTTAAGTTTTGCTATTCATCGCCTGCATGTAGAGCCCTGTGTTTAAACAGAGGCACTGGAGCTGGCATATACAAGTCCTCAAATATTTTAATACAGAATGATGAGCTAATGCTATCCAAGTCACTAATAACACTTTATGTAATCTAGAGAAGGAATTTCCAGGTAATGAAAAATGACAGTACTTTCCTTTCTAAAAGAAACCCCTCTTCAATGCAGTTTAAATTAGTGTGAAATAGATACATGCAAGCTTACCGATTATGGAAGAAGTAATAAAGATGGAATGAGGCTTAAAATACCAAAAGCTTTTCATCCCAGAAAATAACCTAAATGTCTAAATGTCTGATAGCTTTAATGTCCAGTGTATTCTCACAGAGGGTAAGTACCAAAAGCTATGATCTTGCAGTTTAATTTCAATAGCTGAATAGGTTTTGGGGTACAATTTCTGCAGCATTGCAAGTATAATCCAGGTATGAATTAATCATATTCCTCTCTCCCCACAACAATGGCTTATATTACTAAGATTATTTTTTCTGAAGTTAATATCACAAAACTAAATGAGCATAAGTGTAAAAGGAAACTCCCCAATGACGTGCAGTGTGTTTTTTACCACACAAATAAAGCAAATCTCAAAGGCTCACTGTCAATGTCAACGTTATATGTTTTATTTTTAATCAAGAAATTCTTTTAAACCTCACAATATCCATGACTGACAGGAAAAAAAGACATTAGGCATGAAATGAGAATATAAAATACATGTAGAAAGGCAATCAGTGCTTCAGTCTCTCAAGACAGTAAACAGGTGAAATGACCTTCAAAACTTCAACTCACGGCTTTTTTCTTACAACATAAAATTCAAGTGATTTTTCTTTTATTTCACCTTGTAAACAACATACAAGTCAAAATGGACAATGAGGTAATCTATACTACAGAAGATAATTTAAAAACACTAGATAAGACACAGTATTAAAGACATATAGAAATCAGTGTTCACTTTGGTCTCTAGTATGGTTATTGTTATTATTATCACAAGCAACACATACTAGTTTAAGCCAGTCTGGTGATGTTTGTCAGACAGTTGTTGCTTAACTTAGTAATCCAAGAGGTAGTCAAAACCATTATCCTTTGTAAAGATAGTTGCTCATACATTTGGTTCAGTGACAGTGGTAGCAAATACCTTGCTACTTTTCAACATTCTCAGAAAAATGCTGCCACAGCTGCTAATAGACAGCTCTGGTTTACATAAAAAAAGAGAAGCGTGTGTTCATAGATCAACCTCTTGTTATCAGTCAACAGTTGTAACAGGGGTAACACAACCACCGGATCTTAAAGAGGCTGTTGATAAACTAAGCAAAATAAGATCGATACATTTAACAAGGCTCTGCTTGTTTCTAAAACAGTACTCAAATCTCATTAAGACTTCTAGGAAATTAAAATCAGTGCATCTGCACATGTACATATCTTCCCAGTTACTTTCATATCTAGCACAGGGGAATACATATATATTTTTTATGATAAACATTTCTTACAGATAAATTAATTAAATTAAATTTAAGACTCAATGCGATTTCCCATGTTCTTTATACTTCTTCTTACAAAGAATGGTACAAGATCTATAAGCACTTTTTTTTTTTTTTTTAATGGGGTTCTATTAACAAAACTAAGTATGACCAAGCAGGAACTCCAGGATAACACTGGTGCAGAATAAAACAGCTGAAAAAGGTGGCCTGCAACGGGAGAGGTAGGATCCAAATGTGGTGTTTGGCACTCCCTGAAAGCTGGCTAAAGGCAAAATATTGCAAATGGTATTACAATGCCAGATTTACCATTAACTGCAGCAAAAAATTATTTGGCTCTTCCTCCAAATACAAGTCTTCCTCATAGCCTAACTTTTGTAGCGTGTAATTAAATACTGTGACCTCTCCTTGAGGAAGAGTACAAAATATCTCACAATGTCCCTTACAATTAAATCACATTGAGTATTTTGAGGTGGGGGAAGGGGAGGGAGACAGATTCTTGCTCCTGGTTTAACCTTGTCTCCACTACTGTTAGGAGAAAAACACATCTGTCTGAGCAGATATTTGAACTATTTCTACTCAAACGAGTTTTATTGTGGAGCATTCTGGCAAGGACAGGCTGATGAACAGAGGGAAATCTAGCCTGAGCAGATGCTGTCGAATATTAATTTTGTCCTTAGACATGATGGAAGAATCCCAAACTCAGTCTGTGCCTCCTCCTTTAAAAGGTTCTTTGCTTATTTGGAGCAGCCTATTGAAGGAATATAACTAGATTTTTTTCTGCTGCAGCCCAGTGCTAAGTAGTTCCCTGCCGCAGCTTATGCTGCTGTATGTTTAACTTAGGCATGTACATTTTTATCTCGGTATTTATTTCCATGAACAGTGCCCATAATCCTTTATAGACAGAAAAATAAAAACTTTCAAGAAATGTTTGGAAAGGTCTCATAATTTCAAATGATGCTTCACCTTAAACAAGTATTTATCATAATGTCTGCAGTGGTGAACTAATAGTTACATATTTAGTACAGATAAAAAGTATGTACCATAGATCAACAGCCACCTTTAAGGCCAGAGCAGCACAAAGGTGTGTTTATGCAGTAGATATGAGGTAGCCTTTTGCTGTAAACAGAATAATAATTTTATTGTCACCTATGTAAACAAAGTGGGCTTGATGCTTTTGTGTTTTTATTCTTCCCCCTCCGCCCCCCCCATCCCCTAACCCTCCCCTCCTAGAAAAGCTAAGCACCAGTAGCTCCCACTGGAAGCCAGTGGGAGCTGTGGTTGCCCAGCCTCTCTGAAAACTCAGACCCTGTGAATGTAAAGACACAAATGCTCACATAAGCAACCAGTACAGAATACCACTTCATCATTTCACAGGAACTTACAATACAAAATGCTGAGATCTGATTATCAGAAACGTAGGTCTATGTCAACTCAGAGGTAGTTACTAATATCAGTACATAATACTTATATAAGATAAAAAGGTCTAAGACTATTTGGTTTGTTCTGAGTAAGCAGGTCTGTAGACTATTCTGTAAAGAAAAAACATTACATGGTATATTCCCTGAGCAAAGTTCTTTGTCCTGAGTATGTTATGTAACAGTGATAACATTCTAATATACAAAAATAAAACCTTAAGCTTTCAACAATAAGATAGGGTTTGGTATGTGCTCTTAGCAGTTCAGTCTGACTTTGGTGCGCACAGTGATTTCAAACAGCACCAATAAAAATCTGCATGTTGAAAATATTTCCTTATCTCAGCTCTGAACTTCTTACATATAAACAGGGAATGACCAGTTTTCAAATCCACAATTGCCTATTTCTATAAGGAACTTTGGTTTAAATTTTCAAAGTGACCTAAGTTTTGCATCTCTGCTGTTTAACCTGGTTTTTACACCGACTAGAAGGTTAAGCAATGCCACTTTGATTTGTCTACATAATTTAAATAAGTTTACTATCCTTCCGTAAGGCAAGGAAGTTCTCTATAGATATATCACATTCAATATCGTCAAAGGTTAAGTTTTGCATTAGCATACTGAGAACTTCAGTATAAACCTTGAGATTCTTGCAAACACTGGCAAGGAATTCACACAAAAGAATTCTCTTGAAATTGTGCCCTTCACTGAGGAGTTTGATTATTACCTGTTTACTGAAGCAGCAGCAGCACCAGTAAAAGTCTCATCTGGCAGGACAAGTGGGAAGGGGAAGGCCATGCAAAGAACCAGCTGCATACCTGTTGTAACTATTGGCTGCAGAGGAGTTACCACGGTAAGACTTTGGCTCGCTGTAGCCTTTCATGCAGGCTGTTTCTTTAGTTTGATTATCCGAGCTTAAACCTACCCGACACTTTCAAGCTTTAACAGCCTGTGTTTATTGCCAATGTTAAGGATTATACAGGTTTCTCTAATTAACTTACATCCACAATGGGATTTGTCAGAGTACGTTATCTTACGTATGACTTGGTAATTCAAAAGTTACAAATGGAAAGCGACTTGAAGTTTTGATAGGCTCCAACTCTATTAACCCCGAGCAAGGCCTGCAGCCCAGGGAGTCTCACTCTGAGGCCACCAATCTTTCTCCTCTTTCACACAGCAGTGTGTGGTCCTAGTACACTCTGGACCAAGGCTGGTCAGCAGCAGCCCCCAATTCACAGTAAGGAGATGATGCCCAGGGCTTCTGGCAAATCTGCAGGTGCCTTCACTCAGGCTGGTCTGCCCATATGCTGTATCCTCAGCGAGGGAGGCTGGCTGAGCAACCCCAAGTAGCCATCAACCTTTATTCTTAAGGAACTATTTAGCCCAGGATCTCATTAGCTTTGCATCTTGTTTTCTTTAAAATCCAAACAAACAACAACAATAAAAATCCCTAGGGAGTTCTCTCCATGGTTATTTCAACAGAAAACAATGGGGAAGACCCTTCGAATTGAGGGACACTACTTGGGACCAAGAGAAATTGCTGCTGCGGCTGCTACTACTGCCACCAAGGTCCCCTAAATGTTCACAGAATATAAATGGCTAACCAGGATGGTATCCTGACACCACTCAAAAGGGTCTGTTTGGTAACAACTTTTACATTCTCCCCTACACAACAGACATCTAAATTACAGTTACAATCATATTAATTTAACAAAACGTTTTGAGAAACCATCACAGAAACTACACATTCATTGTCTTTTCTGGAGCTTTAAACTCCTCACCAACAAAGGGTGGTGGCAATGAGAGTTGTCTTGAGTCATGTCACTGCCCTGCACTGGCATGGGGAGGGGGGAGGTTTTGATACTTTGTGGAGATGAAAAAGGAAGTAATTCAAATTGATGGTGTGGGGGATGTCTTAGTATCTTTAGTACCATATGGTAGCTTTAAAATATGAAAGTATCCTTTGGTTCACAAAAGAAGTAACAGTCTTGCTCTCAGTTCTATGTGTGGTTTGTCAGGTTTGGTTTGTTTCTGAGTGAGATTTCTTGGGTTTTCTTGTTTGCTTTTTGAACACGTTTGGAAAAAAGTTCTAGGAATGAGTTCAGGAACATTGGATACTGTGACTACTGCTTCACAGTAATGTCTGGTGGGATCTGGAGAATGGGCTGATGGAAAAAATATATATTTATAGATATGTACACATACACACATGCGCATGCACACTCACACACACACACAGAAGGTAAAACGTAATGCACCCTGCTCAAATGTATTTTGCTTGGAGTGATTTGTCTATTAAAGAAAAAAAAAAATTCACAGTTCCTCAACAGTAGTTAAAATTCCAGGTCAGCTACTGATAATGAAATTATTTCCCCTGTACTTGCATGAGGTAGACATCCCAAGAGGGTAAAGAAAACGGAACATTATGACAAATGCATTAAGTTTTTTTTCTTTTCTGAACAGAAGGCCCCTTTCTGTTTGGTTCTTCAGGCGACGCAGACAACTTACTCGACGAAGCTTCCTGTGGCGACCTGCCCGAGCGCTCCGAGATCTCCGACCTGCCTTCCTGAGAGTACGACGGAGACGAGTAGCCGTGCATTCCTCCCCCTTCTCTCAGGAAGGCAGAAGTGGAAGGCTGCGGTTCGGCTTCGTGTCTTCCCTGAGAACTAGTGGGCTGCTGCGAGACAGTTTTATGGGGGCAGTTCGCCACCATGTGCATGATGCTCTGACAGTAATGGCACTTCTTTGGCTGCGGAGGTAGACTACATTCTTTAGCGTGGTGGTCGAGGCCACCACAGTTGTAGCATCTAAAACCAAGCAGAGACAGAGAGCGAGTTAAGCAATGCAGCATCAAACGGGAAGGTTTCCTAGGGGCGCGGGCCCCGGCCCCACTAGAGGGCAGCAGATCTCCAGCCATCGCCAGCGTCCCTGCCCGCCCCGGCACTCCGAGCGTCCCTGTCCCTGTCCGCCCCGGCGTTCCGAGTCCCGCTGCCCCTGTCCCTGCCGCCGCCAAGCCGAGCGGGCATGCTCTGGCTCGGCCGCTCCCGGAGCCAGGTCCCGCCGGACACGCTGCTTTCATCCAGCGAAACCCAAAGCCGAGGTGGAATGGGTGCCCTGCCACGAGCCGGGCGCTGGCTCTGTCCCAGGGCCCGGCACCTCGGCTCCTCGGGTTCTGGCCAAACCTTTACAGTGGGGGCGGAGGGTCTGTAGTGGCATTTACGGGTTCGATTCAAAACAGAAGCAATAAAGCCCCGGCAAGAGTCACGAAGCAGGGTTTGTTTGTTTCTCTCAAAACTCTCAAACCACGTGCACACGATTGTGACCGGGGTGCCACTTTCCATGGGATGCGCTGCCGGGAGCCGAGGGGTGCAGAAACCTCCTCCAGCCGCACGGACAGGGCTTCTCCCACACTTCCCGGAAATGGCTGAAGCCCACAAAGACTCTTCTATTTAACCTTGTTAGCCAGGGGAGTCCTGAAGAACTCTCCAACAATTCCTTATGAACCCTTTGTAACACGCACCAGGAACACCAGTTATTGGATTACATTATTCTAACACACGGTACAAAGAAATAATTACACGCCTTTGGCATGGTGACATTATGTGCACCACTGAGTTTTCTGTTTTGGCTGTTTTTGTATGGTTTCTATTTCTTTGTTTTATAAAACTTGCATTGAATGCACAGACACTTGATTTATAATAATCTAACATGTTACTGGAAAGAACTAAATCAGTATTTTATTTTTTTGTTTTCCCTTAACCACCAACTAATTAATAAAAACGACTGCACAAATACTTTGGTCTATGGAGTCAACTTAAGAATTAAAAAAAAGAACGTAACTAACTACATACAAAATACTGCAACATGTTCTGGATCAAGCCCACATAAAGATATTTTATGTTTTCACGTTCTGGGAAAGTAACAAGGCACCATTTGACTATTTCACCTAGCATTTAGCAGGCGCTACTAGTTTATCCAATATCAAGAAGTTTAGTCCATGCAAAGCTGTATGTACAGCTGGAATCTCACCTACTGAATTTGCTTTACCTTGCAAAGAAATGCTATTGATAAAGCCTGTGTAATTAAAAAAAAAAAAAATACTGCAAAATGGCCATTAACATTTGTAAATCCACTCCAAGATACAGTTCCTGTCACTCCCCACTTCACATCTCTTCATCACTAGTAGCAAGATACCAACCGTATCTTCATTCCCACAGATAAATGAAAAAACAGCACAAGTTGCTCGTGGCATGCTGCATGCCATCATATCCTACAAGACTGACCTATATTTTAAAGAAGTTAAATGACAAACAGAACTTCATTACCCTTTCAGAAATTATTGTAATTTATTGTTGTATCTTCCCTAAAAATGAGTAAGAAGAAACCAAACCCAGTACAATGAACTCTGCACTTCTACAACAACTGCAATAATGTATTTGAGGTGAACTGGTTCCATTTCAATGTCACCACTGCACTGAAGTTTGATGTGATTTTTCAGTGGAATTTGAAGACTATGCTTACACTACCCTGTCTGCATATAGTACAGACTAACCCATGAAGAGACACACAGTCTAACAAAGCTTCCCTTGAATCACAAAGGAAATAATATGTACAAGCCCCATTATCATTTAGTATTGATTTCACTAGCACAGGAAGGGAAATGACATACTAAGTACATTGTAAAATCCAAACATCCTGATCTAAGACTAAAACATCAAGCTTTTTTCTCTTATAGTTAAAAAAATAATTTGCAAGGCATTAAACAGTATCACTTTGAACACTTTTCCCCAAATCACTGCAGGTATTTTCAAATTAGTGACCCCCACTTAACAGTATTTTCAACATTCAGTCGTCCTAACCGGCATTCAGCAGTGTTTCCACCACAAGCTTTCTACACACCTTCTGGATAGAACAACAAAGAAATAAGCCTTGCAATTAGAGAAACAAAAGAACTGCAACAAGTAAAAATCTTAAGTTCTTTACCTTCTCCCTTTCCAATAAATACATCTAAGAATTCACAAATGTGGTATTGATTGTAATTTAGATTATATTAGATAATTATGTTTATCATTACCTTTATCATCAGTTTCTAGCAGTGTACTTGTTCCTGGGACAAGTGCATTATAATACAATGTAGCATAGGAGTGTGCAGACATACTGGAAATTGTGTATTTTACCTTAATTCAGAATATGAAATTTCATAGCTGTGAATGCATTTGCACATTTCTTTTTTTCCCTTAATATCATATCTATTTAGAATGGTTAAAATAAACAAAAAGTTTGGAAATAGGGTAAAGGGCCTCAGTAGCAGGATAGGCAGTAGCCACGGACAAATCAATTTAATCAGTCACTATGGCATGCACTGTGTTATCCAATTCAGTGGACCATTTCACCTCACCAATTGGCCAAGAACCTGCAGTTCCCTGCTGTTCCCTGCTGTTCCCTGCCCCTACTTCCACTCAAGCGGCCTCTGTCACTCTTTGCATACATACTTATCAATACATCCTATTTGCAAAATAGTGTAATTCCTTGCATTTATTTAAATTGCCACTAAAATGTCACCATAAAAGAAAAACCTCCGTCAGATGCAGTTGTAATTAAACTCTGATTAGGCTTTTTGGGGACGTTTTTTGTTACCAATCAACTCAAGCATTTGGGTAAAGTGCCACATTAGAAGAATATATGTTTTCCAGCTGGGGTGTACCTGGACTTACACAGGAGGGTGGTATTTATTCAGTGAACTATTAATTCATTCTTTGTCAATCACTCTTACCAGGAGAAGAGATCTCGCCTCGCTCTGAAATGCCTCCCCTTTTCAAGGGATTTACACCAAAAGGGAAGTGGTCAGCCACCTCAAAGAGCTCACAAATGATACATGGCATCACCCCCAGGCATTAAGGTATGGCATTAACCCTCTCATCCTGAGCGCTTCAGCTCTTTGCTCCTCTCTGTTGCGTGTACTTACGTTACAACATCATGAAACCTGATAGCACAATGTGCACATGGCAGCTTACACATTCCCATCTCTATGTACATACATATACAGAACAATACACGAGCTGCCTCCTGCTATGAAAACTGACCAATTCTCATTTGATTCTGTTCCCAGAGACTCTAGATTAGTGCAACCATAGCTCCCTTCACTTCAGAAGCAGCACAGAAAAAATGTATGTTAGCTTAAATACAAGATACAAGTTTATATGTAAATTATATGAGATGAATAAAACACAAGAAGTCCTTAAAAGTGCAATGATAATAGAATCAGCACTTACAAAGGACAAAAGTAAGAAGGATTTGTTAAAATAGGATTGTCTTTCTCACAGTAGGCTTCCATGATTTGCTAGGTAGCTTCAGGCTCAAAAACATAAAGAGATGGCAATTATCCTAACGGGAAATCCTTTCTTCGCTACAGCACTGACAAGGAGGCGAATCAGGGTGATTTTTTAATATAAAAAAAGATGAGCATCTTAATAGAGGAACACCTTGAGAAACCTGTCTAGCATCGTATTTCAATACTCTCAAAAAACCCATACATTAATACCTACTAATGATGGAAGAAGTGAGCATATAGCAAGGTTAAAAAACCTTCTAAATTCTCCTTCACTGTGGATTTGTGATTGCACAGAACTATACATATTAAAAGAAACATGAAGAAACAAAGTGTATAGATTCCAATATAAACTATGCTGCATTAATTGCAAGAAGCTGATGACTGAAAATGATTAGAAGTACTCAATTTCACAACCAAATGATACCACCTAGTCTTTAGCTTTTTCTCCATGTTCCAGCAATCAGATACTCCTGCTCAGGGAGCACACCCCAGTCCTAGACTTTTTAAAACAATAATATCCCTGCCTTGCAAATATGTTTTCCACAGTAATAGCTCAGATGGGTTAAGCAGCAGTAGGTAGGGTAAACACAACTGCTTGCTTCTTTGAGCTGTTTTATAATACAATTTAGATGATAATCCAATACATATGACAAGTACAGAATAATATGTGTAGCTCCAGTCTGTTGAGAGAAAAAGCTGTAAAACTACCCTAGTGACTGACTTGGGCAGGGGGAGCAGGGAATAAGGGGTTAACATCTAACAGGGATAGGAAAGGGAGGAAAGGGGGTACAGTCAGAGGAAGACTAAAATAATTCACCAGGATACACCCCACACCAATTCCTCTTTTGTTCTTCCTTTCTGAATGCTATCAGACAACAACAAAAAAAACTTCTCTTGGCTAACAATACTCCATCTCGCAACGTCAGTGCCTTGAAAAAAGGCATGGGATTCTAACAGCACGTGCATGGGAGATGCTGTTACAACACACTGAATGCAACTGTGCAGTTAAAGCATAAAGGAAATGTTTAAAATCATACTTAAATGTGCTGTCCTTTTCAGCCATTACTTTTACAACATACCTAAAGAAAGGCAGATGGAACTTGCAGCAGAACAATTCAACTACTATATTTTGAAAAGGGCTGTAAGGGGAGGTTAAGCTATCCATGATCTAACAGAAAAACGGCTCTTACACATAACTAAGATTTTCACTCTTTAAGGCTTCAGTGACTTGTCTTGAAAATCTGGCCATAAAAGAATGCAAAGGGATGCTTTTCACTACTGGATATGACACTCAGAAAAGCTCAGGGTGGAATGTGCTTGCTCAGGCACCACCTGGGACGAGTGAGAAAGACCTCCCGTACCTCAGGCCTTTCAGCCCTGGACTACTGAGGATCTGCTAATTTCAAGTTGTCTTTGTTATAGCCTCAAAGGCCACGTTGGATGGGGCTCTGAGCAACCTGGTCTAGTGGAAGGATTCCCTTCCCATGGAGGGGGAGGTTGGAACTAGATGGTCTTTAAGGTTCCTCCCAACCCAAACCATACTGTGATTCTATGATAAATGCAAGTATATTTTAACGGATTACTTAAATACACCAGCAACCATACCTTGGATATCAAATTTGTCACAGCTGTACCCAAAGGCTGACAGAATCACAGCTGATTCTGTTAAACTGGCACTTCTTGTATATTACTGTATGATAAAAAGACTAAGCACTTTTACTTAATAATACTTAATAATATGAAAATCCTCCTTGCTAAGAAATCTGCACTTAAAAGTAAAAAAATCCAAAACCAGTTGGAGTATTTTTAAAAACAGGCCATTACCCTTATGTCTTAAAAATGTGCACACAGACATCATCCTTTAAGAGCAAGAAATGCTACAACTAAATATGACGCTGCAGTCACTGCAACCTAAAAACAGGCAACTGTCCCTGGAAAATAAAAAGTTTGTGAGGGCAATAAGCTGCAGGACAGAAGCAGGAGTCCATGGCAGGGGAAGAATGGCAGAGATGTTGGGAGCCTTGCACTGGACACTGCTGGCAGTTCACTTCTTCATCCGCCACTTTTACTGGGAGATTTCCTTGCAGACATTGTTTTGGAAGATCCCCCCACCCCCGTAACCCACTTTTAAGCAGCATTAAACTTCAAGAAATACAAAGTCAGCCTGTCATTTTTAAAAAACCACAGGATGCAGAAAGGAGCCTCGCTGCTGTGCATGGCGGTGCTCCCTCACTGCCAAGCTGTGCCCTACAGCCAGACTGCTCTCTGCACCCAACAGGGAATTCACATGCAGAGAAGTGGCCCAGCTTTTTTATTTTTAAAGGATGAAAACCACTGGTGAGCTAACAAGACACACAGAAAATGAGCAGAATGTACACACTCTGCTCATGCCCTCTGAGAAGGAAGTGGATGGAATGCTTCTGCTCACATGCACATTTCTGGGGTTTACACCATTCTGGTTATCAACCTTTAATTCTTAAGCTGTAGCTGAATGCAGGAGAGAATACAGGTAACTTTGAAAACACTCTAATAAGGTATTAGAATTCAAAATAGTGGACACTGGAATACTACTGAAATAATAATTTAAGGTCAAATTATCTTGTTAAATAAACTAGAGAAAAGAATATTTACCATCTTCATCTGAACATTTATGGTTTGTTCATCAAGTAGGCTTACAATGAGGCAGAAAACCTCACTAGCACACTCATTTACCAATCCATGAGGGAAAAAAAATCAGTTTAATTGTAAAACTGTAAGTATTTTTAATCAAGAATGTTGTAAAACAGCACATTATCAATTCAGAAAATGGCACGCTGGTGCCACATTTAGGTTTGTGCTGGTCCTGTGAGTATTTGCTACCCTGAACTCCTTGTTCATGCAAAACACTGTGTAGAGGCAACATGCTGGGAAAGTTAATTGCAGGCTGGCATTCTTCAGTGAAATTCAGTTAGAAAATTTCCTGGGCTTTACTAGCTTTTTGAGATATATAACAGAAATATAATTAAAAAGATAACCTCCTAAAGAAAAAAATAAGAAATACATTAAAAATGGTCACCTATCTATTTGTCCTGTGAATCCTACAACTCATGATAATGTACCAGAGGTCTAAGACTTTCAATTTCGTGAGAAAAACAAGGTCCCTCCATTTTTTTAAGCTTGCCTTCTTTCATTTTACAGATAGCCCCAGCACGCTGACACAACCCAGTCTGCGAGGCTTCCAATAAGGCAGGGTGGAATATTGATGATGTTTACTCTTGTTACAAATAAATAAATAAAAATGCTCTGTTGTAAACTCATCAGATCGACTAGTTTTCTGTGGTTAGTTCTAAATCAATTTATTTTCCCCAGTGTATCACAGAAGTAATATCAATAGGCTACGGTCTTTTGTTGCTCGGCTTTCCCCTCCCCCTTCCCCCCAACAAAGAAGCTGACAAACAACGTGGGGCATTTGCCTGATAAATCAGGCCTGTCAGGATACAATTTATCTTAAGTTCATGAGGAAATAAAATTGTTTAAAATCTGCTAATACAATTTTACTGGAAGATGGGAGGGTTTTTTTGGTTTATTTTCTTTTTTCAACCAAGAACAACAATGAAAAAGAAAGGTGGTTCAAAACACACAAAATGCAGCCTTTTCCTCCACAAAAATGGAAAAGACTACAGAGGCAGCAGCTCTTAAAAAATAACTTCAACGATGTCATTTCCATTCTTTCTTCCCTTCCAGGAAACCTTATCTCTGCTATCCACTCAGCTCCCTTTACAGGCATGGAGGAAAATTATTTTTCACATAATCACACAAAAATCCTTAGGAAATGCAAACCCACAGAGGAATGATTTGGTTGTATTTTCATTTATTACAACAAAAAGGTCTTCTTTATATTAAGAGCTAAAAACTCCTGAAATAACAATTTACAAAGTGAAGTCTTTTTCCTAAAAAATGTGAAAGATGATTTTGCTCCAATAGTATCAATATAGCAGGGAAAGAATGTGCATATTTTAATGTCTTTAATCCACCCTGATAAAGCAGATACAAAATCAGTGACGGTTTAAGGAAGTTATATTTTAAACAGTCATATATCACACATTTCAAACATGAAAGGTTATACCATGATTCCAATTAAGTCTACTACTGTTAATTTTTTTGCATTACAAAACCACAAACACAAATATTATCAACCACAAATATCCCTTGTAAGCTTTAATTTCTGTGGGAATAATAAAAGAAACCAGTTTTCCAACGAAAACAGCTCTGTATGCAGTAATTTTTTAAGAAGTAAGTATTTTCAGCAGTCCATGCTGGTGGAAAGGCTGCCTGGGGTTTGCTCTGGGCATCGCTGCCGTGTGTACCCACATCTGCAGCCTCTGCCAGAGCCAGCTGGGGCGCGGCGCTGGGCAGGCGCGGGGGTGTCCAGAGCTAAGCAGAGATCGGCTGCCTGTGTCTGAAAGCACTGCTCCGTGCCCCTGTTTACAGAAGCCTAGCTCGGTAACACTAGAAGCCTTTCACAGAGGTGGCTTGAGCCTCCTGGCCATGTGGATAAGGATGCACGCTGCATAAAACCGGCTCAACTCTTTCTGGGTCAGTGAGGTGCTGTTCATGAGCTAAGAGGCATGCCTGACCTTATCTGCCTCTCAGCAGAGCTGGTTCCAGGGTTTCCACATCCACTGATCAGTTAATCCACAGATGAGATAAAAGGGCAGTAGGTAACTGGGAATCAGTTGTTTAAAACTGCCTTTTCTGCTTTGTTACTTATTTTATCACTAATATTAGCAGCAAACACAAGTGACATCAACTCACAACAGCAGGCAACAGCAAATGCCATCCTGGCAATAGGCTGGAGCACTGAAGCAAGCAGTAGTAGAGACAGAGGAGAAAGAAGGTTGCTCTGGAAGTCCATAACCTATTCTTCCTCCCCAAATACCAGTTCAGAATTGTATGACTTTAGGTATCTCATGTAAATGAGTATCATTCACAAAGTTTCAGAAATACCTGGTGACAGGAGTATGGACTGACTTAGATCCTAGCCTTGAAATGGATTCTCCTGTTACACACACTGAATTAGATGACTTGCATGAATACAGGCTTCACGAGTGTTAAGGACTGCAGCATTTGACCAGCAGCTCACATTTTCATTTCATTCTTCAGAAACAAATTGATGGTTACTGTCTGACACACTCTCTACGAGGAGACCATGCTAGCTATCCCTATGGGGGCTTCTTTCATGGCATTGATAAAGTCATGTCACATGAATCACATGGAGGGCTTCCTATCCCAACTGTGTAACAAAGGGCATCAAACACGGTGGTTGGTTTTCCTTAAAATAGCACCTGTATGTTCATACATTCAATACCCACAAGAACAATTAAATAATTCAGACGTTCTATAGCCACACTGATGGCAAAATCTGCATCACTCTGATCGCACTGACTGAGAAAGGAAGCAGTCATCTCCTTACTCACTTTTCTGAACTTGCATCTTAAGATGCCTAAAATGGACTAGCTTCATATATTGACCTTATTACTAAATGGCTGGGCTGAGCATTTGCTGTAACACTTTTTAAAGAGTCTTTCAGTATCTTAAAGAAAAAAAAAATTTTGAAACTTTGCACATCAAAATGCGGAAGCAACAGTAAAGCGTGAAAAGAGGATTTTGGCTGCAACAGGATTAAGCCTTATATGTTAAAGCTTTTAATTCCCACCTGAGGCAGGTATTCTTGTGTCCCACACTGCCTGATCCCTGAGAATTAAAAGAGAAATAATATCATTTTCTACTATTCTGCCCTATATCACCACCAGATTTATCCTCATCGTTAACTATCACTATAATTGTGTACATAAAAATAAAAAGCACATTTATGCACATAAAAATTATTGTTAATTCAGAATTTGGTGTTTCCTTTTTCCTTGTTTGGCCTCAGGATGGCAAATCTCATGCACATGTTTAATACATATTTCTCTGAATTGTGTTAATTCTGTGTACAGTTAAAAATAATGGAACATAAGCAGTTTCCCTACATGTGGTAAACTAGATCACTTTATCTCTCTTGGTTGGGATTATGTAGATTAAGTGATAACACTCCAGTAAAATTATAACAATGATTTTAATAAAAGTTTTCTTAAATATCACTAATTCCCAGAAACAGAGCATCTTAATGGTCTTAGTTCTGACCTCAATCACAAGCGTGTAGATCCAGAGCAATTTTGATGACTTCACTGAGCTTATTTTCTGTTATCTTTAATAGTGTAATAAAGAAAATAATTTCTCTTGTGTACGAATTGTGTACAAATACTGAAAAGTCACACTGCAGTAGCCAAGGCTGGTTGCAGAGGTCAGGCTGATACAAGCTGTGAGGCCATGGAGCAATGTAAGCTGAAGCTCCTTTGTTTCACCTGTAAATCTGTGTTTGCTGGTTGATGCAACATTTGAAAGTAGAACACAGCATAAATCATTAAGTTTAAAAAAGAAAACCAAAAATTATGGCGAGGGTAGAGGAGTGATGTGTCTTCTGCCCATTTATGCTCAGCCTTTTAGCTGAAAAAAGAATGAATGAATGATTTCAAAATTTGTGGTTTTAGGTGTTTTTAGGCCAAGGATCAATTTTTCTGGCAGAATTGATGAACTCTGAATTAGGAGATTTGATAAAACAGGAACCCTGCACTTAAAAAAAAAAAGTTTGAAATCTAAGAACAATTCAGGTAAGAGCACCCCAGTTGTGATCAATGCAGGGGAAGAACAGGCTACAAGTAAACTGGCCACAAGAAAACACAATGGATATGCTCATTGAACATGGCACAAACAACTTCCTGTAGTTTTGATCAGAAATTCCTACCCAAGCCACAACTTCAATAATGGAGGCCCTGAATTTACAATTTTGAAAGCAGTTGCAAACCAGAGGAGTGATTAGTGCCAGAATCATGTCTATGTTTTAACAGTTCATCTATACTCTGAACCAAACAGCCCTCCAGTTATCCAGCAGCGCTCACTGTGATAAGTAGGAACACTGTACATTAAGAGTGGGAGTGCAAGGAGGCAGAAAGGGCAACATATTTTAATGCAAGGCCAGAAGTTGCTAGTGATAAATCAGACCACGGGCTGGGGTGGAAGAAGGCATATGGGTCTCTGCAGTTACTTAGTGAAGTGTGCACAGGCTAGGAAGGTACTGAATTGGGGAACGGTTACAAGGGGAATGATTACAAGTTCTTCCAATTTGGAAGGAAAATCCTGACTTCCAGTAAAATAAAGGATTGCTCAGTTATGCTCTCCTCAGATCCCAGGCTCTGGGCATGTTAAAAGACACAGAAAGGTGATTGAGACGTACTGAGGCTAGGAATGGAATATATAACATGTCAAATCCATACGACTTCATTAGCCCTGACTTAAACTCAGTTTAAGTTTCCTGCTTTAATGATTATTTACCATACTGCTACAAGGTTATGGAGACAATTCTTACTATTCATTGAACAGTTAATTATTCTAGTGACAGATCTTCCACAGGAAGAACTCAGAGTATCCTTCTGCCACAAGACCTTAAAATATCGCAGCTGAACCAGCTGGGGCAATGGATTTGAACCCACAGCTAGACAGAAGAACTGAATCTATTCTTTTTTTTTCATTCTGGATATATGGTCAATGCTAGAGGGAGGAGGGAGCTCACTGGCAGGCGGTGTGAGGGAGCATGGCTTCTCAGCATCAGGCCAGAGCAGGGCCTCTCCCATCCAGTGAGTGTCCTCCACTGGCAAGAACCCTTTCTCCCAGCTGCTCCTGAGAGGTGGCACAAGGGTGTCACAATCCTTGATGTGTGCCATAACAAATTGTGCTGGGTGTCAGTGTTGGATATCTGTATTACTGCATCATTGTAAAAACCAAACCACCAATCTTAGGAGCTGCTTAGTAGCTGAACTCTTCACCCTTTCCACGTGATGGAGGCTCAGAGCCTCCATCACTGCCTGTCCTCTGCAGGTACAGTCTCCCCCATATCTTGTGGCGCTGTTTCCATCACTGGGTATGCTCCTCTTGCAACTGGCCGCTGACCCTGGTACCCCAGAGACTGAAGATGAGAAACCCAGGTGTCTTACCTGCAATCTACTAACCCACCTTCAAAACGCTGAACAACCATCTGAAGATTACAGCAGCCTCTTGAGGGAGGGAAGATTTGCATCCAAACATGTCTTTCACGCTGAGTGAGGACTTTTTGGGTAGGTTAAAAGTGCTCACTGGCTTGGGCCATATAAGTGAAGGGGAAAACTCAGAAACCAACCTGGTAATTCCTGAGGGGCTCATCTGTAAAAGCGAGAGCACGGGGTTGCTGCTGTCCAGTAAAAATCCCAGCTGACACAAAACACAGCCAGCAAGTAAAATTTGGGTTTTGAGGCTCTTGGAAGCACCTAAACATCAAATCTAGGAACCACATACCTTCTGTGAGGTTGGAAATAGTCACACCTGAAGAGTTTCAGCCATGGGAGACAAGGGACCAGACCTTTAGAAGTCTGTCACTTCCTACAATATTCCTGGATACTTCCAGGAACAAATCAAATGTTTATTAAACCAACCTGACTCTTAAAAACCTGAAAGGACAGAAAGGTTTGCTCCTAAATCAAGACCTCTTTGACCCTCTTCTTTACAAACCTTCTGTTCATAATAGCCAAAATTCCCGGAAATACACAATTCCACATAACCACAAAGCAGAGAGAGACTGAGTCCACCACCCAGGACCCTGGATTTCAAGCACAGCCCACAAACTTCCCTCATGAAAAGTCTCATCCCTCCCAGGTTCAGAAGCTGGTGGTAGAGAGCGAGGCATTAATTTCTTTCTCTGTCACAGGCAGCCTGTGTGACACTGTTAGGTATAATCAAACATTTACAGGTATTTAAATGCCTAACTCCCACTGACTTCAGAGGCAATCAAGGTCCTCATAGCTTTGAGGATCTGATTCTGTGCCCCTCAGGACTTTATCTGGTAAACTAAGAGAAAAAACCAGTTCAGGTACAAAAGAGTACAACCATATGGTGGATCAGGCCACAAATTAATTGCCATTCACTCTCCGAACTAGTTCAGGAATTTAGCACATCCTGGACAATGCATAGAATACCTGATTTTGAAACTGCTCTCTTTGTTACAGCTATTGCACCACTGTCCAACTATTAGCATGAAAAGTCATAGACAAGTTCTGGAAAGTAATTTTAATTACATCAGAGACATTACACAGAAAATGAGGACTATCATGAGCTTAACTGGACTTCACATAAATGCCAAAACCCCTTCCACATCTTTTTAATTCCCTGTTGGCAGGAAGCACAAATTTGAGAATCAGATAAAGGAAGCACACACTTGCTAAATGATGAAAAAATCTGCACTGGAATGTCCTCAACAAAGTACCGTGCTTAGCCTTCATTGCAGTTTCCTGCAAAGCTTTGCACAGCAAGCTGTCTTGGCATCATCAGCGACAGCTCCCAGGGTGCCCTTCTGTTTTCATACTCCGTACTGCAAAACAAGCCAGCAACAGTTGCCATGCCAGGCAGAATGCAGGGAAGTGTCAGGGATCCTGCTCGAACGCTGCAAACCATCCAGAGCCACAAGCAGGAACCAGGACTCCACCTCAACTATTTTGCATTTCATTCACAGTTTTTCCTTGGGTAATGTAAAAATAAATGGAAGGTAATTACTGAGTAAACAGCCCCTTTCCAAGAAGAATGCTTCCAAAGGCATATGCTCTGCTTTCAAAAACTCGTAAGGATGATCCCTGAGATGATCCATGCAGTCACTAAAATAGTACCCAATTCTCAAAGGAAAACAATTCAGTTAATTCCTTTACTCTTTTTTCAATTTGTAGCATTTGTTTAGCTTGGTTCATATCACACCTCCAGTTTTGAGACAAAATCATAAATCATTGCATTGGCACAACTGTGGGTGTGATAAACACTGTCAGGAGGTGGGAGGGAGTAGATTAAGCAATGAAATTCCCATTGTCCTCAAACACTCTTGCAGAGGAGCTACAATGTGCAACGTGCACAGGGTGTCTGGGATCTACCCCTGCAGGTCACAGCACACACATGGCTTTCACACAAATCCATGATTCTGGATTCATGAATTTGTCAATATCACAATATTCCATTTAATCCCCACCAGTAGGTGTGTGTATGTGAAGAGTGGATAAAAGAAACACGCATTCCAAGTCCAGGCACAAGATGCAGACGTTGAAGTTAGTTTTGTGTGGCTGCGGCTGAATTTCCTTTCAGTTAGAGACAATGAGCTGGAAAAGAACTGACAAAAAGTAGCTGAGCTGTGTGCTTTGAGTTAAATACACTCTAAATATAGTGCACAGAGATACATTATATCCCTCCTCTAAGGAAATAGGTTTTTACACCATTCTTTTACATATTCCCCATAAATAGGGCCCCAACCAGCCCTATTACAGGTTAACTAATGCTTTTTTTATGAACTGTCCCTCCACTCACACAGAGCATAGCTGGGACATTTCCCACTTCATGCTCATGGCAAGTTGCAGCTCGACATATGCTCTGGACTTGCAGCTGGACTATTTTCCTTCCACCCCTTCACAGGTTATGCCTTGCTGTGTTATTCTTTCTTCATTTTCCTACCACTGCAATGCTTGATATCTGCACTGCACCTGTCAGGGCTCAGCAAGAATAGTTCTCTATTTTCTTTTTGAGGCTATTGTTAAGGTAAGGCTTGAGTCAAAAGCTGCTGCTCATGGACAGACCAGCAGCTAAAAAAGGAGAGGAGAAGGGAAGGGCAATGGTTTGCCACCAATTAGTCATGAGATGACTTCTCAGCTCCATTTATTTTGCCTGTAGTTACCTCAAACGCAGTGGGAAGGAAGCCTTTGAGAGGAGCTTGGCAACTTTGACATGCCTGTCAAATTTACAGTATTGTGAATTTGTCAAATTACTCCATTTTATAATAATCATGGCTATGATTACAAGACTGCTCACCTGCTGGAAAAGCCTGGAAGGCACAAAGCAACTGTTCAACCCTGATGAGGGTGATGCCAACATTTCAGCAGCATACCCAAGAGGAAGTGTGTCCCATCACAGCCGTGCTGCACAGCTCACCAAGCAGGAAGCTCAGCATGGCGAGAGCTGAAGGCCTTCCTTTGTGAGACTACTGACATTGCCAGGGTAACTGCGAGTCAGTCATGTCTGCTAGTTTTATGGGACGCAAGTTTAATTGTTTAACTTTTGGAGCAGTACGAAGTTCTGTTCCACTACTGAACTCACAAGCCATGGTCAAAGGCAGCCAAGATGGCCACACTTCTTGTAATGTGTTCCTTTGTCATCCAGGGACACTCGCTCCACCCTGTGGAATGCCTTGAACACCTCTGCAGCATCAATAGATGTATCCTCTCTCTGTAAACTACCTTAGATCTTTACCACATATATGCTCAAAGGCTTGTCTTACAGATCATAAAACAGCTTTGAAACTGAATTATCAACTTTGATACACATTCCATAACAATTCATTTTTATTCACGAATGGGACACCAAATAGGATGCTTGGGTTCCCTTAAACATGTCAAAGCTGAGACAAAGAACCTGATTTCTGAAAAATGCTGTGATAATTCCCATGCCTTATTACACTCAATGGCATAGAAGTTAACAGGCCAACATACCTGTTGACATAGCACTGCCTCTCTAGAACAAAAATTTCTTAAAGTTCATTATTTGCAATGGTTAACTATGCTATTATTAAAGTACTTTGGTGGCTCTGAAAGCAGAAGGCTTTACAACAGAATACACTTATGTGTATCAATATCCCTTTTAGCTTCCAAGTGTACTGAAGTTTAGAGGTAATCATATCATAAATGCTGGTGGCAACATTTCTGCGGCCTCTAATAATTTCTGCTGTTACTGAATCCAGCCTCTAGTGTTATTGTGTCCTTAAATTATTTGGAGTAAACAATATTTGACTGCAATTCTAGTTTGTTGAAAGGATTTTTAAAAAAATTATTTCGCAAAAAAAAAAGTGCACTTGGAAATAGTACTTAAAAATTATCTAAATGCTGCTACTTTGCATCTTTGAAAGAGCATCAATGCCAAATGTGCTTACCACACATCTTAGGCGACTCTTGTCGCGTGCATTTAGAGTGGTGCTCCCTTCGGTCTGGCTCCAAAGTTAAGCATCTGAAGTGTAAATTGTGTGTGACACAGCCAAGGAAACCCACTTTACTTTAACCTTGTTAATGGTGAGCCAGATGGAACCACTGAGGCCACCCATTGTTCGGGTTTGCATTTTTGTGTAATGCCATGGTGTAGGTCCATAGGGCCTCATGAATTCCCCTCCTCTGAATATATACTGTGCTGTTAAAGGCACTGAAAGGATCAAGCTCTGCTCTGAGAGCAGCTGGCTTTGTATTTTTTTTAATGGTTGTTAGCAGCAGCAGCAGGTCCATTCTACTCCTCTATTCTTCCTCTGCCCTTCTTAAAATCCTGATCTGTTGGTTCTTGAGGGAAACCAAACTGTAACTCTGACCTATACAGCACATCATACATTACCTCAGGGTCATTACCCCAAATATTCATCAAAAGTCTCAGATTCTTCCTCCCTTGCAGCCTCAGCAGTTCTTAATCACACAAGTAATCATCACTGACTTCATCAACAGTCAGGTTATAATTTCTTTCCTACCAAAACCAGGTTACCTGTGACTGCATCATTTTTGTTAATGACCATTGCCTTCTGAACATTTGGTCAAATTTCCCTGTCTTGACCTCTTTTGTGCCTTCAAGATGAAAATGTAAATAAGAGGAGTTTGAGCAAAGACAGCCCGCAGCAGATGACTCAGCCCGAGAAACACGGGGATGCTTGCAAATTGTTACACACCAAGAGCCATTGTACAGCATTTGTGATGTAGAAGATGATACCTCGCAATGCCTGTGCAGTGATGCAGAATTGTCAAACATTTGCTGATGAAAAGCTGCAACACATGACTTAACAGAGGTAATGGAAAACCCACAAGACTACAGCTGGCTGCCTAGCAGGTTTCCAGTTGCTGTGCAAGATAACATAATTTTGGGAGAGGGGAGTACTGTTCTCCCGGTCTACTCAAGCTGTGATGCATGCTGTTCCGCACAGGATGGAAAAAGCACAAAGCCATCTCTCCAGCCCTTCCTCCCCAGTGGGCCTGTCGTCAGGAAAGCAAACTGCACCTTAGGAAAAGGAGACAGCAGCCAGAAACTACTGAATTGCACGACTGAGCACCAGACAATGTGTCTCCCTCTTTGCAGAGGACTTCGACAGTGCAGTTAGCACAACCTGTGAATGGCATTAGAGGGATGTTGCAAACAATTATCTGTTCTTACAGAAACTACACAGAGGCTTTGGCAACACTGAGGCTGATCAGGCTATTAAAAGAGCTGAGAAACCATAATCAATACTTTAGAGCAAATTCCCTATTCTGTTCAAAGAGGCTTGCTTTAGCACTACACTGGCAGAGTAAGGGAAGGAGATATTACTACCTCATTCCCAGGTCAGTGCCTCATCTGGTTACAGGAGACACTCTACTCACTGAAATATATCCCGGCCATTCCCAGTTAGTCTGTGTGCCTTTATGAAGGGGAGTCAGGAGGCACCTGAAGCTCAGCAGCACTAGCATGAACTGGAGGTAAGGAATCAAGGACCTGATCATTTATCTTCTTTTCCCAAACTGCTCTAGACACTGTCAGGAAGAGCAGTTTCCACCATCCTACATGCTCCCCAAAACCAGCAAAATGCCAGCCAAACTCTTTCCTAGGGTTCCTAGAACCTGACACAAAAACTTCGGGGCAACCATGGCTGGCAGGCAAAGGGGAAGACCAACCTACCCCAGTGCTCCCCAATGACCAAGGGCAACCTCAGGAACCACACCAGCAAGAAAGGCAGGACATAGTGTCACCAAAACTGGTAACTTCTGCTTTCCCCCATAAATGTGAAGTTTAAATTCTGTCCCTCACCCCTTTATCTTTTACATAAATAGTAGGGTGCCACTTAGGAAGGTTATTTTCAACTTGAATATTTCTTTAATATGGTTGTCCTTAAAGACTATCTACATGGTGGTGCTGGCATCAGTGGGAGATGCTGCACAGCACTTTTATATTCACCGTGTTGTTAAAACCATTTCTCATTCTCAATAACAAATTACAGGGGAGCATGGGAGGTTCAAAACCAAGTAAAGCTCAGTAAACTATTTTTCACCCATTTCAGAGTTCATGCATTGGACTTTCTTTAAACTAATAATTTTCCCTTGCACATTGTAACAGATAATTTTTGAAGGCCAGACTACCTTTAGTACATTTCCACTGTCTAAGAAAATAATCTAGTTAATCAAGCACAAATACTAGATAAGCTAAATAATAAAAATAAAACAAAATTTGGAACTGATAAACTAACATTGCACTTCATCCACTTTTTCTAATTTTCCCATGTCTTCTCTATCAGCAGGATGCAAGGCTGTCATAAATATTTTGAGATTGGACAGGATTGATTGCCATTGCCTGCAGTTCTTACGTCCTTTTTTCATGAACATTCTTTAGTCCTAAGTCCATATCTCAAAGCAAAAGCTGTTAATAACCCTGGACTGATGTGATGCTCAGTACTTTAGCACCCTAGGATGGAGATTATATGCCCCCCTTGATTTCAGCATGTTAAGCTTCCTTGAAGCTTTGTTTCTTTCAGAGGCAGCTGTCTGCATTTCCATACCTTACCCTGCCTCTTGCCACCAGAGCTTCAATCATGTGTACCAGTTAGAAAAAATAGCTGCAAAATTATTTTTTCTATGAAGTCTTGTAGAATTAATTAGTTCAGCTGGTAACTTTCCTCTGTTGATGGTGATGACAAGAAGAAAACCGTAAGCTGTCTTATAGAAAGCGAAGTAATCAATAAATCAGGACTTTAGTTGCCAGTACCACAACTCTTTGTACAAAAGCAACTCTGAATAACATTACTATCATGGTAGAGCTTTACCATAAAATAATTTTTAAAAAACTGAACTGGTTGTTTGTTTGCGGTTTTCTTAAGATACCTGTTTAACTTTCTTAGTAACTGAGGGTAATTAAAAGATTTGCAATAATGCTAGTTTACTGTCTCAACGTCACAAAATAGCATTTTATAACTTACTTTTATACTTGAGCAGCATTTAGGAATGCTTTGAAAACTCACTGATCCTAGCACAGACTAGGAAAATATGCATATCTGGAAATATCAGAGAATGTATGTTTTCCTTTTTTTTTGGAAGCCTGGAAAACACAACATTGAGTGAATTGTAGATTGAGTTTCACAGTGACTGACATTTAAGTTTGCCTTTCAGCATTACAGTACTACTAACTTTTAAGTGCTGATTTTATATAATCCTTCCCATTTGGTGAGAAATTTCCTTTGAAGAACTGTCATTAAGAAACCTAAAACATTAACTTCTTCTGTATGACATACAAACACAAAAAATTGGTGCATATGGTACAATTAGATGGAAAGAACATAGTTTGTGTTAGTGTATGTGAAATTTATATTATTTTTTCCTTGTCACAAAGAAGGCCGGCTATAATTTTAGTACATTTAAGTTCCCAAGTAAAACTCTGAAACTGTAACACATTTAAGAGAATATGATTGATGTAAAATAGCAGAACACTACAACAGGAAAAGCTAGTTTCAGTACTTATCTCCAATTGTCTTCACATCATTCACAGCACTTCAAACTAACGCAACAGAAAAAATATTAAACAGATTGTTTAGCGGAAGCTGGCAGGGAAGGAAGAGCTGTGATGACACCACACGCTGACTCCTCCAAGCCTACTCTTGCATTTTGCAAGTTTTGAGGAGCAGCTGCTGAAAGGCAGGAAGGGAACTGAGAAATGACCACCGCATACACAGTAAAATGCCAAACTAGAAGTTAACAGTGAATTAAGCCTGATCACTGCAGCTTTTACAGGCTGCTCTCCAGTCCCACGGGGATGTCACGCACAGCGCTGAGGAATGCCGCTTACCTTCCCAGTCAGCTGCCAACTTCCTGGTACTGTACAGTTTCAGAGACAAGTTAATGGTGTGGTGGTACCAAAGCATCTAAAATAGGTAGGATTGCTTCTTGCATCCTGTTTTCTTTCCCTGGCCAGGAAAACCACAAGCTGCAGCCCTGCTAAAAAGCACAGATCATCGTTCTTGTGGGGAACTGTGTGCAGTGGGATCTACTGGCAGTCTGACAGACAAAGCTCAAATAGAAAAGATCTTGCCTGGGACACTCCCCACACTCTCTGCGAGGTCTTGCTGATGCCTAATTATACCTCTGGCCTTTTGGAGGCCAAACCCAACTCCCTGCTGGGTTTTGTGTTCCTGACACTTTCCTCCCATGAACCCCGCTGGCTCTTAAATTACCACCTGCCACCAGTGAGGGCAGACTTCCTATTGCTCCTACTACAGAGGCCAAAAAGCTGCTGCCAGCAGGGAATGTCTCCACCACGTTGAGCAGAGAGCACAACATGACTCATGCCGAGCTGCCCGAAGTGCTTCTCGCTCCAGAGAAACCCACGAAACACCACGCTGTTACCGAGAGGCATCCCCCACTCGGTCACCTCTCGATCCGTTTGCTCCTCGGTACCTTTCATTTCTGCAGGATTAGTTTGTTCTCAGTTACGCTCCCTGAACTGGCTCTCTGAGGAATTAGATCGGCACCAGCAAACCCGCAGGGAGAGGACCACAAGGCTGGCTGTGGGTGCAGGGGGCCCACAGCAGCTGGCTGGCCATGGTAATTTGAAACTGCACCCTGGCAGAGACCTGGCTTCAGAGTCGGGCAGCACCCCTTTCTTTTAAAGTCACAGTTCCCCTACAGGAAAAAATAATAAATAGGGATTCAATCTGTTAACGGTGTCAAGAACCTTGGAGATTCCCATTACTTCAGCTTGTACAGCGCAGTGCAGAAAAATCAACAACAGCTAAAATAACTCATATGTTTTATACTTAAAATTAATGCAGCATTGCTTTCTTAAATTTAAATTATTTTCAACTTAATGGTGCCTCTGGCTAAAGAATTTTGCTGCAGTTGTTGGGGAGAGTTTTGGCAAATTTAGAACAGACATAATTAAACACCAGCTGTATGTCCCCAAGGAATGTCAACATGTGACAAGGAGAGTTGCAAAACCCAGCTATCTCATGACACAGGCATGAGATACAGAACCAGTAGATAAAAGTGTATTTTGTAGATGTTCCATATATATTATTTACAAGCACATATAAAGGAAAAAAAACTCAGGAAATTCAGTGCCTACACTGACAACACCCTAAGCGTACTCAATTTACTACATGTTTAAGAACACTTATTGATGCAAGAAATTTTAAGTTAACTCCCAAATCTGAAGGAATCTGTCTTGAACACCTCTGAGAAAGGGTATGGCCTAAGGCTGGGCCAAAGCCACCTGTGTACTTTCCCCATTTTTGTCTTTCTTTCAGAGAAACTCTTTTCCCTTGTGGAAAGAGACTGCAGCATATGCAGAATTATCTTACTGGCACACTCTGCCAAACAGGTCTCTAGGGCTGTGGCTATTACAGCATCCGCAGGAGAGCTCTCCTGCCCACACTGCTTGACCATCTCAGCAGTCTCAGCCAGTGTTTGGCAGTGTCATGAGTGCTGTGTGTCTGAAAACCAAGAGGGCAGATTTTACAAGTGCCTGTCTTTTCTCAGAGAGCGCACTGCAGCCCATCCCCTCCCAGGAGGAAGCACCCTGGGACTCCAGTCACAGCACACCTACAGGGAGCCTGGCTCTCGGAACCAAGCCATTGCCTCACCAGATTTCACATCAGACACAGCTGTGCCACACATCTTCATTTGTGCTGGCTTTCACAGACACTGCACATCCCATGCACAGAGTGCCTAGGGCCCCTGGGCAGCTACACTGGGGTGAACCCCCAGGCTATCCCAGCAGAGAGCTGTACCCCAGCCAAGCAGAGCTCTGGCCAGCCATGCATCCTGGACCATGAGTGCAAAGCACTCAGCTACAACCTCTGCTGCTCTCTCTCTTGATCAGCTTGCAGCTGACCCATGTCTGGTACTCCCCTTCCTTTGAATCGCGTGGAAAACACACTTTAAAGAAGCTTCTCTAGCTATTATTCACTTTCTCTGGGGGGCAAATGGGGGAAAAGGAAAGAGAGTACTACAGACTGCTTGATTTGGGGCAGGAGTATGCTGAAGACCTGTCTACAAGCACTGGAAGTCATCAGTCCACAGAAAGCATCAGACCAGAAGCAGCTCTGCCTCCATGCATCATGAAGGGGTGAACACTGCCCACCCACCACTTCTATTTATTAAGTCAGCCCCAGTCCCACAAACCACCTAGTTCATAACCAGTGATCCCTTTTATCACATTTCCTTCCCATCTCCAGTTCTTCACACCCCCACCTTCACGTCCATCCTGATTCTGCTCCTAATAGGCACATTTAACTCTTACCAACTGATTTAGCTTTTACATACTGATACAGATGAACCACTTCAGAGGCCGTAGCTGGCTACTTCAAGCAAATACGGATTTTTAAGCTGACAAACTTGAACTATTATTTAATAAAGCACCGCCTTTTTTAAAAAACAGATTTGTTTTAATTAATATTATTAATAATAAAATAACACATAAATCTGTGCCTGTGGAATATCTTTATTTTTTTCTTTAACTAAATAAGAATCTGCTTGACGAAAATATTTCCAAGCTAAATGAAAATGGATTTATATGCCACACACAAAGTGTAGTACTCTACAATGTAAGAAAATATGTAAGCTTAAGCAAATTTACCACCTACTACCATAGAAAGAGAACATGGTGGTATCCTGTTCACAACACAGCATCTCATTATTACAGCTGGATGTTTCACTGCAGTAATTAGTGTTCATACAATGTCACAATTAATTTCCAGTACTAATACCAGCTTCAGACAGTTTTCCACTTACAGTCTCAACCAGAATCTGTAATTCAATAATTTTTGCAGGTTTTTGGAAACTCTCAACTGACCTTCATACATAGCAAGACCATAGATGATAAAAGAGCATGCGACCTTGTTACTTCTGTTGTTACCTGGCCCAATGAGAGCAAGCTAACACAGTTCCATTATTATAGCTTCATTTTGTCTAATACCTTATAACTTACTAAGTCATCTTCCTTTTGGCACCCACTTTCTTCAATGCAACTGAGGGACCCTTTCATAAATCTATTGCATATACTACATACGTGTGTAGAACACACGTATACAACAGATTTAATAATTATTTTTTTTCCTCGTGACAACTAAAGTCAATCTTCTAGAAAATGCATCTTAACATTGCACTGGTGTAAAGACTTATTATTCTGACAAACTCAAAAGCTTTCAGATTTGACTCATTCATATTTTATGGAAGAATTAAGCAAGAAATGCGGGTCATGAAGCAAATTTATATATAACTGTTTAAATTTATTACTAGATACTTCTAAAGCTTTGGATAGCTATCACCTGACGTATCTCATAGACATTCACGCCCACCTGGCAGTTGGAAACAGCTACAACCACTACTACAAAATACTTTTTTGCTGGCTTTTCATTCAAATTAGCAGCTAGAAACAGATGAGAGACACAAATCTCAATAGCCCTTAAAAAAAAAAAAAAGGCCACCAATAATGCAGTCTTCTGGAACCCTCTGAACTCGACTGCATTTCTACAAAAGGTGTTTTCTGATGAGTTCTTATTTTGAAAAGGAGGGGGGCAGTGCAGGCTAAACCCTAGAAAGCAAAGCAGAAGTAATAATCTCTTTATGGCAGTTCATGGTAAGGAAGTGACTCAGCTGAGGCAAATTATAGAGTCCATTTGGAGACACTGATTCTAAGAGTACCAGGGGGTGCACTCAGGAATCTGGCGCAGCTGCACGGCCAGAAATTTCAACCTTCACAAACAGATAAGCCTGAAAAATACTATTTGCAGTAATTCCAAACAGTTTTGTCTATCTCTACAGCATTTTCTTGCTGTGAAAAGAACTTGTGAGGGAACTGAGGGTATATTCTCTAAGTATATTCTCTAAGTATTTCTCACAAACACCAAGCAAAAACAAAGCAGGGCTTCATCATAAGTAAGTCAAGTTAATTTCTAAGTCATTCAAAAATTGCATTGTAACTTCTGAGTTTTGAATTACCCCTCCACAAACTCAGCAAGCACTCTGCCCCATAAGCACATAAAACCTGGAGGCAGTTCTTAGCACGTTTAGAACTTATGCCACAATAACTAAGGGATGAAAAACCTCCAGCACCCTAAGAGTGTCCAGTAGAGTGGTTTTCAATCTGCAGATCTCAGGTATCTACAGACTACTTTTAAAGGGTGGGCAAAAGATATTAAGAAAAGCAGGCTTATGGACAGGGTGCTTGAATCATCAAACATCATGAAACAAGAGGATACACACATCCAGCAAAAATTCTGGGGAGCAGGTCTTCCAGATTAAAAAATGTGTGTGTATCTCTGCTCTCTTATAATTCAAATAGCCAAGAATCACAATTACTATTGTAATTAAAAATACAGTGATTTTAAGTAATATATAGACTAAGAAGGACTGTATTGAAGAGTTTACTGTTTAACATACAGAACAGAAGGAAGGTATAGAAATGGTTCAGGCAAACAAGAAAGTTATTTTATGTCAGGCACACTATCTTTGTAGTTAACATTTTTTCTTTATTAATTAACACATCCTCTCTTCCCTCACATGGATCACAAGTTCTCCCAAGCGGGTAACCAAAACCGTTCTGTATAACAGAATTAGCTCTCCAACCATCGATTCTTTAACCATAGAATGTGCTGGCAAGTAAGACTCCCAAAATGGCTGATCAGAAGCTACCGCATTTTATCCCAATGATTCAAACAGATTTCTAGGATACAATAACCTCCAGGGGTTGGTTCTGCCCCTTCAAATGCTCTCTATTTCCCTATGCCTGTGGCACTCCTAGGGATGCACAGCTGGTTGTGTCAGCACCAGCAAGGATGCAGGACACATGCAGCAATGGCAAGGCCACTGGGATCATGGAGCGCAGCCAGCCCTGGCCACTCCTGCAGCTGGCAGAGCTGATCCTGCCAACCCAGTGAAATGGCAGGAAGGAAACAAAGCAGTGCCTGCATCCCTGGGAACAGTCCATGGGCGGCTGCAGTCCACACAGCTCCTGCTTTCCCTTCTTTTCCTTCCATGAAAGAACAAGAAACTACGGTGATAATTTTGCTCAATTTCCTCTCAGATGCAAATCAGGGCTAAAAGTTGCAAAAAGAAGGTTTTAACCTTTAGTGGAATAGTTTGGAAAGTTACAAGCTTGCAAAGGGGTTTAAATGTCACATCCTTCACTATCCAAAGAACAACAAAAACGTGGAGGCTACACTGAGGTTTACAGATGGCCGTCTGCTTGAGTTTAGATGTGTTATAGTGCTTTAATTTAATCAGGAGCCATACCTATAGAGAAGTACCATAATCCATATGCTGTTAGTCAGAGTCTGAGATGAGAGGTATCTGAAACTTTTGTTTTCTTTCCTGCTAGGTGGGTTTCCTAGCACTAGTCTGGCTTTTGCCTATGATACTAAAACCATTTTCACTGCAGTTTAAACAAGCAAGACGAAAATGTGATTGCTTACACAAATCCTTGAACTTGCATAATTGTTCAGATGTGGGAAGGTGTCTTCTTCTAGATAATAACATTTTTGAAATCAATGTACAGACGAAAGATGAAGTTGTCAGTCTTCTAAAAACACACTAATGAATTTTGAACTATGTCAGACAAGAACAAAGAGACAATGGTGTCTTTTCTTGTAAGTCAATTTATAATCTATAAAAGAACATTTCTTGGTCACAAATTTGTATTGGAAATGAATTCACATTTTAAAAACTGAAACAAGGAGAGATGCTTACAAATTATTTTAAGCATGAGAGTTAGAAAATTTTAATATGAGAATAGTTTTTCCCTTGTACTGAGAGCACTTGTATTTCTCCAATGACAGCAAGAGGTCTTTAGCAGACTACAAGCAAAATTCAAGTTCCACAACACTTACTATTACTGTTTGTAAGCCATACAGCTAATTAAGTGCACACAGACTGTATGAGAAGATCCTGAATAATCTAAAAATGTTGCACAAAAGCATTTAGTATACAAAATACATAGTGCATTTATACTGAAAAGACATTATGGTTCTCCAATTAAAAAAAATTCTTCAGTGTTAATGTTCTCAAATAATATAAATTGCTTGCGTCAACAAACACAGTACAATTAGCTTGTTACCCTTAAACTGAGTTTAAAATAAGCAAATTGTTTGATGACTTTGATGTTTTCCACCCAAAATGTGCTGGCTAATTTTTCCATTCCAGTTCCCATTCCAATCTTTTAACTGCCTTAATCTCCTGCCCTCAGATGTTGACCTCCTAAGAACAGAGGTCATAGGTTAGCAAAGACAGACCTCAAAAGATCTGGACTATCAATTCATGCCTGAGAGATTTCTCTTCCACAAAAGAACTACTAAAAAAGCAAATTCCAAAATCCAAGTCCACAGGCTGCATAAAATGTAAACTTGTTGATAAGTTGCATTCATAAATATTCTAAAAAGATTGGATCTAAACAGTCTGAATTAATTTCTGTAGAATACAAAAATAAACCAATGGCATAGACATGGAATAATGACTGAACTTCAAAGATAAAAAAGGAAAGCTCTGGACAAGGGAGAATTAAGAGTCGGCATCTTTAACCACAGATATGTATGTTTTAAATGTTTCTAATCTCTACATTTGAAAATACCATTTTTCCACACCAGGCATTTGTAAACACGATTTGTTTTCTTGTAAGGGTGAAAGTATGAGATTAGCTGACTCAGAAAAGGAAACCACCGGTTTATACAAATTTTGCTGATTATTAGTGAGACTACTACCTCATTTTCTTGTAATAATCAACCATACAACAGATTCCTTGCTGCTTGTTTGGTCAATGAGCACACAGCTCTCATTAAAAAAAATGCCAGATGTTTCTTTTCTATGTATAAATGAAATGTATAAAATTGTAAATGAGAAAGATAACTTCAGGAGGCTCCAGGGAGTTAGAAATACAGAGATAACAAGAAAGAACCATTTGATAAAATTATTTCTGGGATGCAAGTAAAATTTGTATGTTACACAATGTACATAAGGACAAAAATTCTAGAATTTCTCACTAGTCAAGTGAGTAATGATATTTCCACATTTCATAACATAAAATCACATTGGACTATTGAACAAGTAAATTAAATCCAGTCCGAGGATTCTTTTTTGACTTAGAAAACTAAAGTGCTTAACGCATTTTAAGTAATTATTAAAAGGAGGTATAGGCATGTATTTCTAGCAATTATTGTTTGACCAGCTAACCATGATTCTTCAAAAAATATATGGAAACAGAAGAACTTGAAAAAATTAGTCTGATCAACAGCAAATAATTTTTTTTTCATTTACTTACTAGAAATTAGTGACTTATTAAAAACTAGGGGAAAAGAATGTAAATAAAATGAAACCTTTATAAAGGCAAATTAATAGGCTTACATCTGAGCTACATAATATAACTTCTAATCCTATTGCAACTATTAATGATTCCTTCTCATTGATGGAAGAAGCAACACTGCATAATTTTGTAGTGCAGCTCATCTCATGCAGACACACACTGACACACTCTATTGTTTTGTTTTACAGTATTAGTTTAGCATAACAAAAAGGCAGAGATACTAATTTTAAACAGTAGCAAATCACAAATTGAATTTGAAACACTAAACTATTTCAGCTTTTTATACCAGTGAGAATATGTTAATTTATCATTAAAAAATGAAAGCATTCTGGTTAAACTTTGATACAAAGTCTGTTGCAACATTAATTGAGCAGTCTGTAGTTTGTTGTTGTTTTCAGAGCTGTCTGAAGTAAATTAAATGTTTAGTATTTAAATTGTCCAGCAGCTAAGAGGGTAAAACTCCAAGTGACTTCTAGAGTAGAGAAAGCCATTCAGCACAGGACCAGTGCAATTTAAAGCAATTTTTGTACTTTCAGCTATTCATTGTAAAAGCTCTAGTGCCATGAGACTCAACAGCAATAAGACTGTAAATGGATGGAGATCAAAGAAAAGAAATTGCTCAGCTCATTCCCATATTTCATAGTGAACTTTCCTAACTCCTTCCTCCTTAACCACTCCACTGTTACTGAGTGAACCCAGGTCCCTCTTCCCATTGAATATTGCCAAGCTCAGCTCGCTATCCCTCCCACTTGGCCACGGCCACCTTTGCCCTCTCTTGCGCAGTGTTCAAATTCTTCCTTGAAAGTCTCTTCATCCTTGTCCTACAGTGCAAACACTAGTCCAAATCCCCAAGCTAGCGAGAGGAGTGTGCAGGCTAATTTCTACAAATTCCATTATCTACCAATTCAATACTCGAAAGAGAAGGAAACAATTTACACTGCAGTAACAGCCTGTGAACCCACATGGGAGTTCTCCTATAAGGCCTTTCCTCATTTACTGCGTGAAATGTAAGTTACCGTATTCTTCTTCCAATTCAACACTTGAACTCACCACTAAATCCAGCTAAATCTTAAACATGAAAATTAGTGGTTTTGGGGCTCTCACTAAGATCTCTTCGTGCATTACAAATACTAATTACTTTGCAAAGTCTCTATGAAATTGTGTGGTTCAACTGGTCTCAGAGAAACGCACAGGATTCTGAAGCACAAGAAAAAAGCCAAAATAATTTTTCGGAGGAGCCTTATTCTAAGTGCCCAATTTGAAATACCAGTGCCCATTACTTACTATTTTATAGCACCTGACAGATTTAAGGCAAAGCTCAAACTGAGCAACTGTGCTGCATTTGGTGGTTCTGCAAAACAAACTTCAGATAGGTTACACTTGTCACCTGGAAAATGAAGAACACACAACAAGCAGAATATTGCAGAAAGTGCAGTTTCACATCAACCCTCCCAGATCCACTGGAATCGCCATAGCTGTTTCAAGGCTGCAGAGCAGGAGTTCACATACGACTTGTGCTTCAGCTCCCTGTGCTTTCGCTCGTGACTTGCAGCAATCTTTCAAAATGCAGGAAAATTCAGTTGAATCCCTGATTGTGCATGGGGGGAGATTCAGTTTTTTCTGCTGTCCCTGAAGAGTGGCAGAACTACCAGCACTGAGGTAACCATTTGGAGGCTGGAAAAGATCTGGGCTTCTCACACTGGCTTTAGTTTCAATGGTTTGTCCTCTCTTCTCCAAGTCCTTTCTCATCCCCCTCCTTCCTCATCTTCCCCGTGTTTGTGTTTTCCTATTCCTGCTTCTTCCTAATTTTCACCCTACCTTTTGTCCTTGAAATATCTTCCTATGACCCTGCCTGAGGGATTGTGGACATCACAGGAGCATTTCTATTTGAGCTCCACTGTCTCTTCACTGAACAGCTTGTCATAACCAGAAGAAGCAACTGCAAAGTCCCACTCAGTCCTGCTACTTCTGGATGGAGGATGCCACATTGCTGTGCAGGAGTGGCTTCAACTGGTACTTTTTCCTGCAATAAGCCTCCCTTTCCTTGTGAAAATATGCCCTTATAGGCTCATTACTTCTTTCAGGACATAGCCTATGTCTCATTACCTGCTCGATAAATGCTCTAGCACATTGCAGGTGCACTTTTGGGGGTGGGGGATGCACAGTGGGAAGAGCAGCATCGTGCCTGCAGTGCCAGTACGGAGATGACTACCTCCGTGACACATTCCTCTTATATAATGAGCTGCTGAGCTTCTTGGCAAAATAAGATATTGAAGTAAATTCACATTTTAAATTATTCATATTTAAGTAGGTTTGATCTTTAAGTGTCAAGGACAGAAAATGAAGCCACAGCTAATAAAAGAAACAGCTGTAGCGATTTGGAATTACATTACTGCACAGACTTTATTAATTTGAAGTTAAAGGGCTCCAGAACTTTTATTCCTTCTGAAGAGCTTCACAGTCATCCACAGTGGTAAATCAAAGGCAAAGTTTTGGGGATATCTGATTTAGCAGATAGGCTATAATTCATTTTTCTCCGGCTTTCAAGGTTTTGGTATCTTTTTCAACACGCTAAACTATATGGCACATTTTTCAATCATCTGGGATCATCACTATAATCTGTCCTCAGTGTTGTATATTTATTACGTGCTTTGAGTATGTTTGCTAGGTGATGCTGAAGTGCAGCATATATAAAAAAAAAAAAGGCAAGGAAATGCAATTGTTTTCCTAAGATAAAAGATTTGGAGTTTAATTATTTAATTACACTTAATATTTTTGTCATAAAATACAGCAGAGACAGTGTGCACCTTTTTAAAAGGTAGTTTATCCTGTGAGCAGGTCTGTTCCTAGTTCATTGATTGCTATAGCATGTCACATGAGTAGAAAGCAGCATAGTCTGTGGTCAGGATCCGTATCAACTTAAAAGAGAAATTTTCACAATCAGGAAAATATTTTCAAATAATGCTCTGTTCCCTACTGTTTTTGAAGCACAAGATTAAGTATTTACTGAGCTGGCCCCTGAAAATGTGTGCACTTTTTTGTTTATTCTTATCTACTTTAAAATAGTATAGTAGTAAGAAATTGAACACTGAGAAAGAAATTTGAATAAAAGAAGATGCCAGTTATATTAGGAAGATTTTTTAGAAACAGAATGATGTTTTGAAAATTATTTACTGAAATACTTTTAACATATGCTCTATTGGATTTATGCATAATGTCTGTCAAATTGAGCAAAGTTGTCAGTTCTCCTGTGCTTCTAAATTCCTTCTGGTATGTGTAATCATTAGTACAGGTAAGAATGCATTGGGATAATTAGGTATATCAGTATAGGCAAAGGCCTGACTATATGCTGAGACTTTACTGTATGTGAGAGAGAGCTCATCCCTTGATGAAGGAGAGTGGAATAATCAGAAAACATGAGGCCTAGAGAAGTCATCCGATTAAAGAAAAATATTCTGCATTCCAAAAACAGTGTATGTACTTAAGAAACCCATCTGCTGTGCAGGGACAGCTTTACTCTACATGAGGCTGCATAAAAATGACACCTTCCTACTCACTTCATCTGTTCCTGGTATGTTTTCAGAATTGTGTCTACTTACTTTAGCATCAAATTTGGATTTCTCATTATAAACACTATGAAAAATTTGGGGCCTCTCTCTTCTTAACTGTACATGCATACAAACAGATACCAAAGAACTTTTTTCAGGCTCTACTCTGTTCTTAATACAAGCTTGCAATGATGGAAATCACACTTGGACATTACTTAGCGATATCACTGCTACCAGGTTCCAAGCCCTTCCCTTCGCACAGATATTTGCATTTACTTGAAGCGCATGAAAAGCCCCACCAGAAGACACGTGATGGAAAGGCAGCACATATTTTTGCATGTTTTGATCATTGGTAGGCCTAAGTGCAAAGCCCAGTTTCTGCTTGCACCTGAGTGAGCAAGCTGAAACACTGCATGGGGATGCAAACTCACCAGCAACGGAGAATCCAAAAAGAGACCTTACTTTAAGTGGCCTGTGATTAATTTAGTAGTTAAATTGTCTGAAACCAGAAAATGGCCTTTCAAATGAATGAGGAATTGCTTGTATTACCACCCAGCACATTACAGCGTGCCAGAGTACCCCAAAATAACTAACTGACCTTGGATCAAATTAAGCTTTGTAGCCTGCATCTAACTATGGGCACTTGGCTTTACAAATCTAACCATGTTCTCTCCATTTAAAATTTTGAATAGGATTTCTTCCATTTCTTCCAAAAGAAAAAACCTATTATTCCGTTATTACACATGTTGTTATGCACAACTGTAATAATTTCTACACTTTGCTCCAACATGCAATCACTGATCTTTCAGCTCTGCATGCTGGCTCCTGACTAAACTGCAGAATTATAGAAGAGAAATCCAGTATCTTTTGAGGAAGGCAACTCCCAGTGCTGTATGCTAGATCTGGGGGTAAAAACTAGCCTAGCTGACGCTTGCTGTCTTCCAAGAGGTAAGTTTTTTCTGCTTCTGTTCTCACTCTAGAACAATTTCCCATAGTTCTACACCAGGCATTTCAGGAAGACTGATTTAGCTACACCCTGTGCCAGAGAAGAAATCACGACACATAGTGGGTAGTCCATAGCTATTAGGAGGTATACACACCAGGCAGTGGCAGCTGTTTCCTCTTTTCTCTCTTAAGCCATTTTTTCATGCCAAAAATACTCATTCTTGGAGATCTGATTCTGTTCTCATCAGACTGGATGGACTAAGTCCTGGAAGCACACTGTGTGTTTGTTATGCAGGAGAGCTGTGACTGCTGTGCTCCCTTTAAACACAGGTGGATGATGTAGAGTTTAACAAGGGCTATCTAATGAATATATGCAGTAACACTTTTCAGAGGCTTCTGACTTAAGATTTGGATGGGTCTGCACAAAGATGAGCAAAGATTAACCTCCTGCCCTACAGATCCATCTCCAAGCCAGCTTTCAAGCCTCCAATCCACAGCACCAAGTAGCAGCTATTTTAAAAAGTTACCTACTTTCTAACCCTGCCCTTTTAACAAGACCCTCTGGTTTTCTCTCACTCCTGGAAAAACCCAAAATGTTGCTTAAACTTCCAAAGTGTTGTCAGCCTGAAAAAAAAGAGCAAGGATGAAAAACTTTGTCCCTAATGTTTGTAGTCCTGAGAAGATACAACCTTCTCAAAGCACTGGAGTACTGCAAAGCTCTCAGGGTTGTTTTGTTTTTTTTAATCTAGCATTCTGCAGTTCCTGTTAAAAGCAGTTCATACCAGTTTAGTGGCTTATTATGGCACAGTCAGCAAATATCAATCCTAAGATTATGTAAGAAAGCATGTCTCAGAGCGGTGTTTATCCCCATTCTAGCCTATTGTCTAAACGTGCAAATTGTTAACTCTATAAAATTCTGCACAAATAATATCAAGCTTTGCTTGAGGATCCACAAGGAAGTTACAGCCAGCAAATTCAGGTACTTAACACTTCATCTAATAGTCTTTTGCAGATTAGTTGTCTATACTGAAGGAATGCTTAAACCACTACTGCCAGAGATGGAAAGTTATACCTCCCTATTTTTTGCAGTATCTCCTTAAATATACGCCCTTTTTGGAAAGATGATAGTAGGCCAGAGGGACTTCACTTCACATGGCAATTTTCACATAAGAGAACAAAACGATGGCTGTCTTTCCATTCTAAGTTTAAAAGATTGTCTCAGACATCACTGGAAAGAGCAACTAAACACCCAACAAAATCACTATGATGAACGGAAAGAGCAAACAGTCAAGAAAATGCCCTATGCTTGAAAAATGCGAAAAGCAAGAATGAAAATTGGAATGAAGAAATTCTTGCCATCTAATACCAGGTGAAAGAGAGTCACGGAGGAGGTGCTTATGTTCTAATTGCTGAAACCTCGAGTTAAGGTCCTTTTGCAAGGCTGTATTTCTAAGAAATTGGTGTTAAAGCCATGCAAGTTTTGCATTACTTGTGTGTCAGCTTCGTCTTTAGAAAATGGCAGAACTGTGAATGCGATCTACATTGAAGAAATTTCACCCTTTGACAGTAACATGCTGACACACATCATTTTGTGCCAAAGGCTACAACCCCCTGAACTTTTCATCCATTTCCCTGGTTGGATGACTCAGTTTGTCTGCTCCCCATTTCACCCTGGTGCTGTTCAAGACCTGCCCAAAGAGGGTCCCTGGGGCTCCAGGGATGTGGATGTACCCCCTTCGTTGTAGCTGTGCGCAGTGACCACCAGCCTGGCCTTGCTTCCTCTGGGGAGAAGCGACTGACAGGCTTTCCCCACCCATCTGCTAAGCATGGGTTTTATGTACGAGATCCTCCCATGTTGGTACTAGCTCAGGGCTCTCCTCCCCAGCCCATAGCACTCCTATTACTCACATCTCCTTCACAAAAATCCGCTCGGTTCAAGCCGTAGGAGGCTTTTCTGTGAAAGTCAGATTATACATTTGAGTGTGATTCAGACAGTAGAGATGGAATTGATATAATATCAAGTTTGAAGTAACTTAGTAGCAAGTAAGTTTGCTGTCCTAAACTCGCTCTCCTAGTCCTGTTAACTTTAATTCAAATGCCCTCCCATGGCATGCCACCATGTGTCATGTCTCCCTGCATCATACCAGATTAGTTGCTCGTGCAGATCACAAGCTTTTAAAGACATTTAAGATTTTGTTAATATAGTCTGACTTCAGATCATCCACAGAATGTCTTCAGATATTAAAACCATTTTCCTTCTGACTCAGAGACAAGCTAGTTTTAAGTGACAGTTCATCAGGGAAGAATTACATTATTTAATTACAACCCCGCCTTCCCTAAGTGGCTGTATTTCCACTCAATCAGTGTTTCAGAACCATGTTTTTCTTCATTTGAAAACTATGGTTTTGGTCACATTCAAAAGTTATCGGTGAACACCATTTATTACATCTCAACACAAAAACACTTCTTTTCTAATTGTTCCTCCTTTGTAAATATCTGCACTGGAAAAAGGTTTTCCAAGTGTTCCATCCATGCTGCAGTACTCATTACTGTTTAGCCAACTGAGCTAGAAATACATGGCTGTTTCACCAGCCATATCCCAGGGCATAATTCAGCATCCCCATTTATCCACTGGCAATAGTTCATCGAGCTCCATCATTGTATGCAGCTCCCAATATCCTCCCTCACCATTTACTTGCAGGGCTGCACTATAAACCAAGCCAGGGAAATGTTGCGTGTCAACCTCAAATCTCACAATGCACTGCTTATTTATCACGTTTGAATCTAAACCCCTTACTGACACAGGTTGCCTGTGCTAGAAAGTTTCACTGCCGCAAGTGTTAGCAGAGACTAACAGAGGACTGAAATAAATTAGAACTAGGAGATGGAGCTATACTCTTAATTATTTCTTCCTTGTCCCTTCCTTCTTGCTTTATTTTATTGATACCATTTTGGTGTAAAGACTTCAAAAAAGGGAAAAGAAAAAAAAAAAAGCTGTCAAACTCCCGATCTCCCCCAAAACATTCCACATGAAGCAAGTGCCAAGCTAAGCAGATACAACATTACAGACACTGCTGAAAAAGTATCCAACTTTGAGCTCCTACTAGGAATATTTATAGATACGGGGTAATACCTCCAATTCCCAAGGATAGCTCTAGCTTCTAGTCCTGTGAGCATCATGCATCTTTATTAATATTGTGTCAAAGGTCTGTGAGTCAAATTTATTTAAACGTACAGTGCACTAAAGAATATTCTCCCATCTATATAAATAATTACAACTCATGTAATGGTCCTTTACCTGGCTTCATTTTTGGTGACATAGGAACACTGGGAGTGCTTGTTCAAAAAAAGTAAAAATAAAGTAGCATAATTTTTTCCTTCTTCCCCTTTTTCTCTAAACTTTACTCTGAGATAGTGGGTTAGGTTCTGACTTAATTTATTCTATTCTAATCACAGACTGGTCTACAAGTTACTGAATACTTAATTAAGTGTGATTTCAGAGTACTTCATCTTTTCTGCATCAGACCCCCATGGTCATTCTAGAGAGCAGCATCACATGCTTTTGTGTCAGCTCACTGCCAAAATTGAACAAAACACACAGTGTTTGGTATGTGTTAAGAGCTCCTACAAAGCGAGCAGCAGCTCGTCACAATGCAAACTCATCCCCTGGTTTACTCAGGTAGGCAGAGGCCAGCGCCTCCACTGTGCATCTCTGCCATAAAACACCGCTCCTGAACTCAGAACTTGTCAGATGCAAATCCCAGCTGAGCCTCATTTAGAAACCTCCCCTCTAGCCCAGATTTCTCTAGATACTGTAAACTACGTATGTAAGACACGTGCATTACAACAGATTAAAGTAAGGTCTGGGAACCTGAAGCTGCTCACAGCCACAGCTTCATTTCATATGGATGACAAATTTTCCGTCCTCACATGTGCATGCGTCAACACACTGACGGAGAAATAATAACCAAGTGGCCGATACCACTGGTGACAATTACAAAGAATTCCAACTTATGTTATAAAACTCACATGGCCCACAGTAATGCCAGAGGGGAAATATTGTCATAGCAAGGTCCCCACAGCAACAACACTGCAAATTAGAGACTCTGAGTCTATCACGGAAGCCTCACAAAATCTACCAACATTGGTAGCCTCAGCGTCATGACTTTTTTTCATCCCTGTCTGCACATATTGCTGCTTTTCCCTTTTCCCCACCTCTCCTATCTTTGCTATCTCTAACTCCTCTCAGTAATTAGAGTAACAGAATCCATTCAAATGGGATCTGGACAAAAAGATGCACTGAGGCGGGGCTCTCACACTCTTACATTGGTAGCATAAAGAGACGAACATAAGAAGTTGGAATTAGTTTTCATAAATGGAGGCAGTTGTCACAGTACAACAACAATCTTTGAGAAACTTTTCATTACACGTGTTGGAGGTGCACCTTTTTTATTGTCTAGGCATTCAAAAATAATTTCCCTTCAAGCAAAGACACTGCTTCTCACTGAGTGATAATGTCAATGCTACTTCAAACATTTCAAATTTCAGCCTTTTTTGGTATCTTATGACTTATGTGTAAGAATTCTGAGACAGAAGTGGGTAGATGTTTTTGCCCACATTTTCACATTCAAATTAATTCAAATTAATTTTGAATTTTCCCTTTTTTTAAAAGCAAGTGAACATTAGAGAGTACACTGTCTCATAGATCACCCCTCCGCACTGTTTTTCAGGGTATATCTGTACAATTTTTTCTATGTTTCAGCTATGAAAAAACATGATTGAAAGCAGAATTCATCTCACTTCACTTCAGAGGCTTGTAAGGGAAGCATTTACAGGATTGGAACTAGGATCCCTTTGTAGTGCCTGAAGAGGAACAGCAATTCAAGACAAGATTCAACCTCAACACTTCATGCCTTCCCAAGGATGAGATGAAGTGCACTTGGATAGTACTGCTTCCCCCTGCATTGACTACACTGTGCACTATAGATTATTCAAATCCCTGCCTCTTTCAATATGTAGTCTTTCCTGACTACTTACATCCTGCCCATTTAAATGTCAAGGTTTTTGAAGCAAGGACTGTCTTCTTTCATATACACATGCAACAAACACATCAACGGGATCACGCCAGCATGACTGTGGCCTTTATTTGCTGCCAAAGTATGAAACATCAAGAACAGCGGTAATGCTAATACCCTAAACAGATTAGCAATTACAATCCATAGAAAAAACAGTGGTTTAAATAAGAATAATACTGAAAGCCTATTGCAAAATTTAAAAAAAAAAAATCCCAGCCATTGTATGCAACATGACTCTAAAAGGCCAGATATGGAGAGCAATCAAAAAGAAAGATTTGTCCAGCTTACAAAGTCTCTCCTTGTTGTGGTTATGGACTCTGATCTGTTACAGCAGCAACAAATTTTGTTTAAGACATTTAGCTTTTTCAAAGAAGGTAAAAGAGGGACAAATATCACGTTGTCTCCAGCCCTTAATTAAAAAAAAACAAAAGGGACAGAAAAAAAGTGCCTTTCAACAGAGGTGAGGACAAGTGGAGCTCATCTGTAGCTAGTAGAGGTTTCTGATCCCAGATTTCTCAAACCTGGGCTATACCGCCTTTCTAGGTGACCTTATCTTTCCTACGCTACTCTTTGCTTCAGAATGTGCAATGGAAGAGAGCCATCACCTCTCAGTCATGCCATACAAACACTGCAGGCAAAACTCGGCTGTTTAGAGGTTCTTACCAGGATCCTCACAGAGTAAGTATTCCCCTTGACCTCAGTCATTACAGCTACTGGGCAGGGCAACAGCACTAGGAAAAAAGGGCGATTTCACCTAATTAAATAACTAAATAATTAAATAAATAAATGAATGAAATAGCTTTTGGGCAGGAAAGCTGTCCTTGGTGAACCAGGTGCAGGTGGCTTTGTAGTGAAGAGGATTCAGAATTTCTCCAAGCCACCAGAAGTAGAAAGTTAAATGTAACAGTGCAGTGCAAGTCAGACTACTACACATGTGTAGAAAGAAGTGCAGAAAACAAAATTAACCTGAAATTTGTAAAATATTACAATAGTCCCTCAGACCACCAGGAATTACAACCTTTGGAAACACCTTATACTCTGTACACTAAACAAAAACATAATTAATCAAATTATATACATCTCAACCCTTACTTCAGTACGTACACTTTTTTCTATATGAAACTACTGATGCACAGCTTAAAACCCCACTGCACATGATAGTCTCTTTCGCATGCACAATTCTCACCTAAACATGACATTATTTTACCTGTATTCAGGCTGACTTCTCTTTTCAGTCTAATAGCAATATCTTCAAAATAATATTATATTCCTTTCCAGGCTCCCTCTAATTTAATGAAACATTCTTGAGTAAAACTAATCAGTGGGTGATTGATGTAGTTGTATAGATACAGCTTTAATCAAATTACTAAGCTACATATAAAAGCCAAATTTGCATAGAAGGGTTTTCTTTCACAAACAAATAAATGTTGAAAACATAATTTCAAGAAAAACTTGCAAAGAAAAAAAATAGGGAATAGCAAAGCAAGGTAATTACCTATCTCCCTTTGGTTTTCTTTTTTGTACTGTCTTCCCTTTGGGTCGTCTTTCACTTCCTAAACAGGGGCTCCCACCAGGGCCTGTTACCCGTATTGATTCAAGGCCTTTGGAAGATTTCTTAAAAGTAAATTCCACAGGTTCTCCTTCTTTTAGGCTTCTAAATCCTTCCATGTAAAGCTTGCTCTGTAAATAGGAAAAATACGCTTGGTTACCATTGCCTTAAAAACAGTATTTACATTTATAATCAACAAATTACCCCATCTACCATCCTACAACACATGCAAGTTGAGTCGCAGTTTCCTCTGCGTGAGCTGTAGCAGATGATTCTACAAAACTACAGTCCTGGATACACTAAAAACCCTATTCAACACTAAACAAGTAACAAGAACCTATTTTCAGTATCAGCAAAACTGAAATAACATTTTCCTTTTCCGTGATGAATGCTATAGATGAAGAAGAAATGCTGTATTAAAACCCTTTAAAATTCTTAACAGGTCTCAGGAAGTGAAAAGGTCTGGGAAAAGAGCAAATGTTCAGTTCAGAGCAAATTAATTCATGATCAAAGTTTTAAAAATTTGCATTCTTTATATCTGAGACATGGGTCTGCTGCTCTGAAAATGAATCAAAGATATAGCAAGCATGAGAGGCACGAGGAAGGCACTCTAAACAAAGTCCACTGACATGGGCAATTCAAATATCCCTAGTGAGCTGCTAAATTTCAGTTCACTGCACCAAAAATCTTATCTACCTAGCATGATTTATGTGTGGGTTTGTATTTTCATTCACAGAAAAGGAAATTTTCATCATCAGGGCAAGCAAAATAAATACTGATAAATATTTTAACATTACGCTGCAGTAGCAAAATCTTAGACAAGCTGAAGTCAACAGGAGCTTACCACTGATTCTTATACAATGAAAATTTTCATCACGATTCCAAACAAATTATGTACAATAGTAAGTCTACATTCCAAGATAAATCTGATTAATTAAACTCTTAAACAAAATGATCATCATATTAAGTGACAGGTAGGCTTTTGGGGGGCGGTAGAGATAAAGTGGTTGCCGTACACTTTTATTTTAGAAGTTAGATGAATGAGATCAGTTGGACTCACAGAGAATATTACAAAATACTTCAATTTACACACATTTAGAGGTTTTCCAGAAGAGTTATAAAACATATTTTCTTCCATTGCTCATGAGTTCCTCAGAGCAAAGAGAAAAAAATGTATCCTGACTGATTATTAATCCATTCTCTAGCATTCACTTGGCTGAACCATGGAGTCAAGAAGGAAATCTTCACTGCAAGTGCCATCCCAACTCAGACACATGTCAAAAAAAGCCAAGTGACACACGACTCTAAATTGCATCTGTTACCCGACGAGTGCAACTAGGAACATGTACAAATCAGATGGTAATCCCTGACACGGGCTCCCTGGAACCCTGGAGGTCTGCAGCACCAAGACACTGTTTTAGCAGAGCACAAGAACTGACACCTACACAGTTCATAGTTAGCACACGAAGCGGGACCTGGTCTCTTCGCAAGGATGCAGAGAACAGGACCAAAAGCAAGAGCAGCTCCCCCTGAACTGCTACAGAGCAAATTCATTATAGACACAAGGAGAAATTGCTCACTATAAAAAGAATTGAACAGAGAAGCCCAAAGTAATAGTTCTCTTTGCTGGAAATAGTTAAGACTCTTCTTACCAGGGCATGGAATAACCTAATCCAAGGCCCTGCTTTCAAAAAGAGGTTGAACCAGATGAAATCAAGAGGAGCCTTCCACCCTAGGCTTTTCTGTGATTCTGATATCCTTACCCAGTGCTGAATCACACCTGGTGAGACTGGAGAACAGGATTCCAGTTCCTGGTTCTGCAGCAGAGCTACCTTGGGGGACCTGTGTCACTTAATCTCTCCCTGTCTTTCTGAAGAGGGGTACCACTGCAAAGTCTATTTTTCACAGCACTAGTAGACGAAATTATGAAATAATTGGGAATATTTATTTTAATGAAAACATGTGAAAGCACACATGGCGCAGTTTCCTGAAACCCCAAGTTCTCAGTGTACCCAGCAGCAACCATTCATTGCACAAGACACTACCAATGCTGGTCTGACTGAGTGGCTCAGGTGCTTATAATTTTTCCACTAGCCAAAAGTAGCCAAGAACATAGCTCCACTCATTAGGACAAAGGCTGGTTTTGCTTATCCAGTTGTGCAGTTCTAGTAGACGTGGCTCTCCCACCAAATGTTGTAACAGTGTGAAACACGAGGCAATCACTGACTTTAGAGGTTGAGCGCTATTTAAAAGGTGGAAGGAATAGCATGGGAGCGCTGTGGGACACATGAAAGAAGAAATATATAATATCTGTTCCCTGAATAATTTTTTTAAAGTTTGGCTTTTTTAGAAAATGAAAATTTAGGGCATGAAAAAATACATATGCAAGTGTTCTTACTAATTCAACTGGAGGACAGTAACTGTACAATAACCAATGAAACAAATCAGTCAGGAAGGCAGTATTATTTCAAGCAAACCCACTGCTTTGAAATGTCTGTATAACAATAAGGGGATCTTAGTTTCAATAAACACCCAAGTTCAGAATTTGCCCAAAGAAGACACCAACACTCATCAACTGAAACAACAGGCACTGCCTGTGACGTGAGTCCATCTCTAGGTCCGTCCACTCTTCTTCAGTCTTCAGTGGCCACCAGGAGTATCTTGTTGAAAGGAAAGAACTGAACAATGTGTATTCTGTCCCAAAATAAGCACATAGTCGAATGTTCCAAAACCAGACAATCATTATAACACAGATGGGTGCTAATCACAAAGGAACCTCAAAGGCATAAGCCCTTATTTTCCTGCAGTACTGAACACAGCATGGATGCTTGTCTAATTGATTAATTACAACTTAATGAAGATACAGTTAAGTCTCAGTAAAAGTTATGTACTTCTTCCTTGTTGAGTTTCACCACTATTAAAAAATGCTGAAAGGTTAACATCTGATACACATCACATTGTCTTCTTCTTTACTTCAAAATAAATAAGTACTTGCTTAAAACGTAACATAAAAGAGGGCACTATTAGTATTCTAGAATATTTTAATTTTCCTCATTTCACTGTTAGCAACAGAACTTGATTTCTAAACAAAGCACTCTATTTAAAAGAGATTTTAAACATATTTAAAAGCCTAAGTAAAACAACAATTACACTTTCATGAATCACATGTGATGCAGGTGTATGGTTTTTGCATGTTTGGTTTTTTTGAGCACTTTTAACAACAAAAAATATTGGAAAAAACCCCACTTCAAATGACTTGCACAGTTCTCTCCTTGAATATACCTCAACAACTTTACAATGTTAGAGATGGACTTGGTGCTGTCTGACTCACTGTGCAAATGTACAGCTCATGGTGAGATTCTCTTATGGTGCAGTAGCAATTCAAAGCCATTGTGAAAAAATGGCATTTGGAAACCAGCAAAACAAATCTCAAATCTGAATCCCTCTTAACTTGTTTAAAGAGTAGGACAAAAAATGTCTGTAAAGTTGATAATTTAATGTTGAGAGACCTAGCTCAGTATTTTCCTCACATTACTTAAACAAATAAAACTGACACAATTAAAAGCAGCCAGAGTTTCAAGTCAGTGAACCATTTCTAGAGCCCTGAATGGGGTGTATGGGCACACCGCCAACAAACAAAGGGAAAAACTTAAAAGCAACATGCTTTTCCCCGTTTCTCTCTTTCAGCTGTCAGAGACTTTACTGTTATTTTTACCAGCAGTCAATACAGTGGTTTCAGACTAGAGCTTTTTTTTTCCCCTCTTTTTTAATTTGACAGGACCATTTATGGTGGGGTTTTTGTGTTGTTTGTTTGCATTTTTTTTTTTCTTTCTTTTTAGTAGATATCCTAGTGTAAAATCTCACATATCTCTGTCACAAGCAACGGCTTGGTCCAAAATGCCGGCAATCTTGTAGTAGTATTGGCAACAACAAATATGAATGGAAAAATCCATGATCACAAGTTTGTGGAAAGCATTTCCTACTACAGAACAAAAATCAAAACTTAACAAATATAAATAATATTAGCAAGATGGTTCCCAAAGAAAAGCACCAATTCCTTGGTTGTGTCAGGGAGTGCTTACAGCTCTCACCAGGCTCTACAAAAGAAAGGAAGTTTGGAATTAAGGATCATTACAGGGGCTTGACTGCCTCAGATACATGTGCATTACTTTCAATAAGTGTGGGAGCAAGTGCCTCATCACAACTTTGCCATTTCTAGACATGGCTGTGACCAGCTGCTATTGCAGACATTGAATCCTTTAGAGGGATGACGGGGAAAAGAAATTTGGTGACATTCTGCTTACATTGTTTATTTTCTATACCTCTCATTTCTGCCCCTTTTTATCTAGTGATTGATTGATTGCTTAGTACAATGTCCAGATGCCACCAGTATACTGGGTTTCCCAAAGTAAGAAAACTGTTTTCTCTCCAAAATTATCTACAATTAAATCCAGACATGGAAGGAAAGCATATCCTAAAGCCCAACCACAACAAATATTGTAAGAAAATCTCTCCAAAACAACCTCGTACAGTTCCATCATGAGCCAGTAACCTTTGAGTAAAGCAAGAGTACACAGTGAGAGGACCCAGACGTAAAACAATTTACACTGGATGCATACTAGTGCTCTCCCCTGCATTAGGTCGAAACCTATGCAGAGTAGAATCAGTCGCATGATCAGTCCTGCTACAAGGACTTTTGCTGTTGAACGAAAGTTCATTATAGGAGGTTTGTGAAGACCCTGTAATTTTGCAGGCAGAATGCTAAAACAAACAAAAAATTCACTACGCTGAACAGCCCCTCCAAAGGCAACATGCAGCTCTGCACAGGATTTGAAGACTGGGCACTCACAAAACACCTCAACATTGCTCCTGCTGACCCTCAATGGCTTGTTCCTGCTCCTAGAGGCTTATCTTGCACCAAATCTGGTACTTCTTTTGGTCCTCCCCATAAGCCAATTTAACTCACTAATCTGACAGGAAACAAACTCAGTTTAAATAGAAGGGGGGAGGATAAGAGGAAGAGGAAACAGAGATAGATTTTTGTTTTTCCAGTGAGCTAAATCTATTCACAGAAAAGTTCAACAAGTTCCAGGGCATACACAGTGGAAATGGCAACTTTTGAGATGAGAATGCGTTCCTTAATATTTTAGATAAAAAAGAAAACTCTACAGCATTACAGCTGTTGGTTTGTTTTTTTTTTTTAAAGCTCAATGTAACACAAAATAACTTTAAAAATAAAGCTACAAAACACTAGTTCTCAAAGATTTGCACTTCACCTCTTAGACAGTGAAGAGCCATGTACACTACATGTGTAAAACATTTATGAGAAAGGGTGAGCTACTGCAGATAACTTTACTGTAGGGAAAGAACTGGTACATAGGCAGTAACCACAATGCAGCTGGTACACTGCAATTTCACACCTTTATTTACTTGGAATTTGTTTCTGTCTCAAATTTCCACCATGACAGTAGTCATGTTCATAACCTTGTTTCCATTCATCATCCTGTCGCTGTCCCCACACTGTTATTTTTCTTGCTGAGAAGTGTGCAGAGCTATTTATTTAGTTTTTGAACAAAAGGCTCTAATACAAAGCCACCCTCCCTATACAACAGGATTTCTTCTTTCTCAATTTATGTATTGAAATAAACTTCTATTAACTGCTTTAACTTCTAAGAAGTTTAAATGAATTCTAACTCAGCTTAATACTTTCAGTTCTTGTTCCACCACAACTTCCAAGAAGTGACTTCTTCTGATAATCTATTCCTTTTTTTGCATTACCTTTTCTCAACCAATATCCCTCCCAGGAAAAGGTTCTCTGCTAAAAGGATTAGGTAATTTGCCACAATTCTCCCATTCCTTTACCTGGGATTCAAGTTGAACCTTTACTCTATTTAAGTCTCAGTACTTCAGCTCACCCATGTTCACCAATCCGTTCTCTTAGCACATATTCATCTTAAAAAAATTGCTACCAACTTTTTGTCATCCCATTTAAGTTAAATCAAATAAACACAGTTCATGTTTTATCTTCATTTTTAAACAATCATGTTTTCTGTAGGGTCAGCAAATCTTTTCAAGTCCAAAATAACACAACTTCTATTCCAAATTACTCTTTTGATAAGAAAACTATTGAGGGTTCTGTACAGAAATATATAGTATACATAGTATTAAATACGTTGTCTGTATATAACTCTAGAGATCTACAACAAGTCTCTCATAATTTCTTCCCAAAGTGATTTTGGCCAAGTAGATTCTACTTTATCCACGCTACTCTTTGTTTCTTTACACAGTACCAACTTCATTCACTACACCTTACTAATTTTCTGTATAATTTTCAATATTTGTGTTCAGGCCATGAATGTTATTCGACCATGTTTTCTCTGTCTCTGTACCTGGTTACACATTCAGCAGCCACTGTTCTCATTTTGTACACTAATAAAAAGAGCTTGGATAATAAACATACCTTTTTCTTTTCCTCCCTGACCTAGCCCTCTTTTCTTGCTATAGTAAGTGTATTTCTTGTTAGTGTAGCACCTGCACAACTAGTGTTCTACTAGTGGTTTTCACCCTTTTCTCCTTTGCATAGACCATTTATATTACTGCATCTGCAATTCTCATTTACCCAATTTTCCTTGTTCTGTGCTTTAATATCAGGCATGAAAATCAAACCAATCTCTTCTCTCATTTCTTAGTTTAAGTATTTTCTCATCAGTCACACTAGGCACAAGAGAGAACTGACTCACTTCAATCAGTTTTAAAAGAGCAGTTCCTCTTTTCCTACCAAAGTCTCACATTGACTAAGGAAGAAAACCGTTTAGCTCTTCTTGGCAATGCCTGATTTCTGCTATGTTTCTGCTCCCTGAATCACTTCTCTGCAGTCTAAGAACCAACCAGCACACCTCAAAAGGAGCTTTGTGAGTGTGCTGCCATGGCAGACAAGGTTGTCCTGTGCAGCACCTTGTCAGCTTAGCACTTATAATGCCTCAGTGATCTCCTGAAACCACACTATGAATCCCAGACAGGTTAGAATATCCTCAGAACTTCCCCCACTGAGAAGCATCTTCCCTTGATGGTCTTCTAATGGTCAAATACCTCCAAGCTCCCTCTCCTCAAATGCTCCCTTGCTACCAGGTGACCACACTGCCTTTGGTAACCCCATAGACCCCCCAGGACGGGAGCCCTTTCCTTCCTTCACTCGCCACTGAGCTATTCCTCCCTCATGCAAGTGCCCTCACTTCATGCAACTGAAACTACCTCATTCTCTGTTCCAAATACTTATCTGCTGTAATGCAGTTCTGCAGAAACCCAAAGGCTCTTTCTACAAATATTAGGAACAAACAAACATGACCTTTTATACAATCAAAAAACAGGGCAGATTATCCTCTTTCTATTTTCATTAGAATGAGGCTCTTTTCCCCCAGTTTTTTATTCTTCCAGGGTATTAGGCCCTGATGTCCAGCTGACCAGACTCTCCAAGGCATCCTGATATTCAATCCATTTTAGTGATGCTTCCAAGCGGAAAACTTCCCAAGGGGGAAGAAAAAACTCCATCATGATTGTTTGGTGTATCTCTTCCCCTGATGACATGCAATAAACTGAAAAATTCACGACAACAGCAGGCTGCCTATTGTAGTGTCCACCTAGGCATAGTCATTTTACACAGACATTTTTCAAACCTCCTCTCTGTTAAAAACACAAACTTCCAAAGCAGAGGTCAAAACAAACCATTCCTGCAGCTCATCTACTACTACATGAAGAAAGGAGGTATCATACAGAATCCTAGATCTTTTCTCTTTCCCTTCTTGGGGAAAAAAAAAAAAAGGAAAATAGAGTGGGCTACCAGAAAATCCATGAATACCACCAAGTCTAGTTCACTCATGTCTTCAGAAAGGCTACAAATACAGCGAAACCTGCAAGATGGATTTGACTAAGCTCTCTCTTGTCAGGCATCTCTCCTATAGGTTTAATAGTGAGGACAGAACACAGCATGGCTATGCTTGACTCATTTAAAAAAGCACACTGAATATACTAAAACACAGTTCTCTTCTAGAGATCTAAAAATTAGCCAACTTCAATGTACATCATTCCACAGAGGTGGAAATCAAAAGCACAGGAAGGCGCAATGTACAACCCACAGTCTGCTGCATTTTTCAAGTACTGAGAATGTACTCTGGTGGAACACACAGAGTCAATGGTAGTTATGTCACCTAAACCACAGTTTCCTCCAGATATACTGCGCCATTCTGCTATCATTAACCACGTTTTCAGAAACAACTGCAGCACCTCTGTTTTCCATGCCTGCCCTACGACGTCTGTGAGCTCCATTTCTGTGCTCCTTTACACACCCCCATGCACAAGAATGACAATCCCCTGTGTCAAGAGATGTTTAAGCTATATAAAGGTTTCTTATCTACCTCCCTCACCACCTCCCACCATCCCAAGACACTGTATATAATTAAAAATAAATTAGGCCCAGATTGTGATCTGCTAATTCAGATGTAGCAGGATCTCTCTCTGCACAGGCACCTTTCCCTTCTCTGCATAAAAATTGCCTGAGAGTCATGTTTTCTTACTATAGACCCTTAATATCCATCTCTGGGGAAGCTGTTCTTAACTCTTAAATTGTATACCAGCTGCAAAGTAGTACCAGGAAAATACTGAGAAAGCAGTTCATCCATCTTTTTGTAACCCCTTACATGAGAAAATTAAGCGGTTCACATTTCACAGGTAAACAGAAGAATGGTTAACACTGTGGGCAGCTACATGAGCCACAGGCTGACACTAAAAAAACCCCCACATTTCAAACAAATGATTTAGCAAATCAGCAGTACATAGGGAGTCCTGAACCTGTTTATCTCACCCTATTCTCATGGCAAAACATACCCCGATTATCCTGACCTGTCTCTTTCTTCCTGAAGCACGGTATGGCAGGACTGCAGAACTGCACCAACAGTTCTGCAGTCCCAAAGAGGAACAGAAGGTCGGGGCAAGGGTAGCACAGTTGTGTTTGTAGATACAGGCTAATACACAATCAGGACAAAAAGAATCTTACTTTTGAGCTGTACATTGAGGTAGGACTCAGTGGTGGGAAGGATGGAGGTAAGAGAGAGCATGGTTGTTGGATCCTGATGGAACTTGGCAAGTGGACTTTCTCAACAGGCAGGGGACAGGGTGGTGGAAAGGCTGGGTAATGCCAAAAGACCAGGGCTGGTACAAGAAATGGGCAAGGGCAATGGCATGGCTGAAGACTGAAGCTAAAACCATGCTGTGAAAAAGAAATGGTTGATAGTTATAGTATCTATAGGTTCTCAAAGTTCCAGACTCCCAACTACCCCCTCTTCTCAGTCAAGTACTGGGAGCAGAATGAAGATTTACAGGCCAATCCTGACTTGGGCCATATTAGCAGTCTGCTGTTGCCCCTACCTCCTTTTTTCTTCTCCTCCCCAGCTACCTCTAGGCTGGAGTCTGAAAAAATGTCATCATATCACTTCCACCCTCTCCCCAAGCCCTGGGCTGAGAACTGGAGCCTGCCAGCCCAGCACAGCACAGTGACTGCAACTTCACCTCAGAAACCCGAGATCATGCTGCAGAGAATGCTTTCTGAAAACTACCATCAGCTGCTTTAGTGCAAAGCCCCTCCATGCTTCAATGACCTCTTCTAATTCCTCAGAGAAACTCTGCCTGCCTGAAAGCTCCTGTGAGCCAGGGAGTGAGGGAGTAAGTGAACATGCATGGCATTTTAGCCAATTGAGAGTAGCCATGCCCTAAGCAATTCCATGATAAAAATCCATTATCTTGTAAACAGACACCTCTCTTGAACTATTCACCAGCTTTTGGGCAAATCTAGTTTTCACTTCTATGGTACAGGTGTCCTTGCTTCCCACCAAGGACTCATGTCACACTGTGCAAGGTCCTACACAATTGGCAAAAGAAGCCACCAACAGGCAACACATCAATGCTGCTAAATCATTTGGAGGCCAGAACCTATATTTACCAGCTATTTTAAAATTTCATTTACTTTACATGCTAATATATAAGCAAAACACAAAATTAAACTACTGGTTAGAATATTTGCTTAGTAAAATCAAAGTTGCCATGCACACAAGAATAAAACAAGAATATCTGGCAAAATTGGTGAGGTTCAAATGTTGTTGCTTATAAAACAAAGAAGAAACAAATAGGCTGAAATTTTTATTGGGGATGGTTAGTTCTTTTCACATTATCTATACTGCAAAATGAAAACACTTTTCCCTTTACAATAAAAGCAAAATAAACAGCAACACTTACACTACATTAACAATTCCCAACTTATGATTAAAGGTCTCTAGTACTTCTATGATTTTTAAATTATGGCTAATACTCCTCAGCTATTCTTGTACAGGAGAATATACACATTTATTCAAATTTTAATTTTTATTTTGTTTTAGTACTAGATAATCTAGTATTACATCAGTTCTACCAACTTGTAGGCAGCTATATTTTCATTTGATACAATTTTATCAGAATTACAAATATCTATTAGGTATTCAGATATCTGAACAAATGAATGCATTTGGTTTGGATGAAAAATGAGTACAAGGTTATTTTATAATCCAACCTTAATCACTTTTTTTTGAGGGAAGGGAGTGGCAGATGATCTAAATACATGACAGTCAAGGTACTAGATAGCAGTGAAACTAGTAACTAGATGTAACAGGAAATGAGTGGGTGACTTCAAATTAAACTATTTTTTAGAAATACACAGCAGTAGGAGGAGATAGTATTGAGGATTCAAAAAGGAACTTAGCAGCACATTTAACTTAGTATTTGGGAGAATATTTAATTTTTAACTTTACCATGACTAGTTCTGTAAACAGCTGCATTTTAAAAACTGACAGAAGTTGTTGCTTTGGAGCCACTTCTGTTATCAAATCCATATTCTGTTACAAAAGACACAACCTGTGTTTCAAGGAAACACCTCTGAATTCACAGTGATAAAAATGAGAAAACAGCATTTAAGGCAAAACCCTTCTCAGCTAAATTGAAGGCAGATTAAAGTGATTTTTATGGAAGAGGACAAAAGTTTTTAATTATAAAACACAGACTGTTTAAAGTTAGCATAGGTATTGGAGAGGTACTAAGAAATGCTTGAAAAACTTTACTTTTAAAATACTGGTTAATTACTATGGTTATGACTATGTTTATTTAGGAAGTAATTGTGAAATTGGAACATCATCATAAAACTGCATCAATCAAATGACAGTAATGTTGGCTTCTGCAGAAAATACAAGACTACTTAAATATTATTTAAGACACCATTATTGAATCTGTCATTTTTATGTCCTAATTTTAGCATGCTCCGGCAAAGAATGTAAATGTTTTCTGAGGCCCCCTGAAAGAGGGTCAGACCAGCTGCAGCAGGAAGACACAAAGAGGTTCCTTAAGGACAAGTCCTTCCTCTTGCAATGTGCTGACACAGCTCCCATCATCGCTCATGGAGGAGAGCAGACCCAGAAGCATCAGCCTGCTAATTCTGAATGTGTTTGCTTTGTGGGTTGATTACACCTCAGACACGCCAGACACATCTCAGTATGAAACCCAGGCAGATGACTAGTCCTGATGCAGTTGTAAGGCAAACAATCCAAAGGAGAAATCCTTCCAAACATACATTTATGGTTTATTTGCCTCACCTAGTAACATTCTTCCAATATCTGTCCTTTCAATACCAGAAGCCCGTTGTATCACAGGGCACTGGTGGCATGTATGGCACACTCAGGTTTCCCCAGCCTGTCAGCAGCACAGATCCTGGCTGACAGAGGGAGTGCAAAGGTTGAGTATATTCTCTTCCAGATACCCTTTCCAGAACAAGGGATCACAAGATCAGGCTTTGCAGTAGTTACATTTTCTTAATTTCCAAGAAGTTTATTTCTATTGTATCCATCTGTAAATCAGTCATAATTGTATTACTCATCTTAGTTCTGGCTGAAGACTTTTCTTCCTCATAATATTACACTTCATATGGGAAGAAAAAAAAGAACTACATAAAATTGTATTTTTTTCACTACAACATATTTACATTTCCATTCACTCTTTTTGATGCATTAGCGTAATGGTCTGTTCTCACAGACAGTCATAACATCAGTGAAAGCTTCCAGCCCTCCCCTTCCCTCCCCACACCTACAGCTCAGTACCCCCCAAAAAACTGAAATCCATGATAAACAAAATACTGCCTGAGATCTCCACCATCTATATTACTCCTTTACAGGTCCAATAAAAGTGGCCTGCTCACTGAGCTGTTTGCTTTTAATACGAGAAGTAAACAAATGCCAGGCTTCATTTTTATTGGACTGTTTGAATGAAAAAGCTCCAAAGGCTAAAATCAGAGCTACATCATACAGTAACTATAATGTAAGAAACACAGCTGAGTTGTGGGAAACAATAAATTCTGTATATTATTTCTTTTTCTAGACTCCTTCCAGTGATATATGACCATACTCACAATATTTATTTTCTGGCTCCTATGGAAGATTCAGCCATTTGTAGCTGAAAGCACAACACATTATGGAATGGAAGGGGGCAGGTAGTAGGTGATCATAAAAATCAAGTGAGTACAAATTAAAATGAGAGAAATAAAAAGGGGTTAGACTTGCTAGGTGTGTGACTTCAGCTTCACTGTTGTCTGTGTGTTCCTCCCTGACTGTACAAACTCAGTATTCCCTCATCACAGTTTATATACATGTGTATAAGCATGAGAAAACACACATGTAATTTAAAGCCAACTCCATAAACTAGCTTCATCAAATTGATAAATCAAACAGCAGCCAAATTAAACACTAGGCCACACAAAGTGTCCATTACAAAGTATAATAAAAGGTTAGCTAGAAAGCTTCTGCTGGCAGAAAACGTGACTTGTCAGTAACCTGAGTTCTGCAAATGTCTCTTGTACATACTATGCTATGGCAGAACAGGTGTGTTGCAGTATTTAGCTACAAATGCTTTTCAGAATCCAGGCAGTACCTATACTGGATGCATGTGCCCAGCAGTTCTTGCAGCAGCAGCTCCCACAGAGATAGCCATTAGAAGAGGAAGAGAGCAGGATCAGAACAAAAGACACAGGTGAAGGGTAGACTTCTGACTAAGTACTCAAGCACTGGTTAAATTAACTCTAATGATTATCAGTAGATTCACCGGAGCATGGGTCAACATCCATTTGTGGAGTCTTTGACTCTCAGTTATAGCTACAAATAGCTGTGGAGATGAAGGGAAGTAAACATATCAGGAAAAATCACATATGTGTGAGAATGACTCAGGTAAAAGATGGTAGATTAAATTGTTATGTGAAATAACCTGAACACACTGGAAACATCTGTTACTATTGCACCCTAAAACCTCAAAAATGAACACACCACTTCCCAAATACACAGTAGTAGCAAGCAGACTACCATCAACATTAGTGATGGTTTCCCCTGAAAGGCTGTTCATGTTCCACCTCAATTAGATCCCTAAAAGTACAGTAACAGAGAAGATATAAGTACCAATGGTGAGAACACAGAGTAAATGCTGTGCTCTATTTCCATCAGGCTTGGACAGCTGGAGAACATGCCCACTTTTTAATCCAAGTCAGATTCTGCACACTCAGTCAAAAACTATCTCCACTTCAGGCAGGGACTCAAAACAGCTACAGATAAGAAAGAGGAGGACCAGGATCTAACAGCTGTTGAGTAATCCAGGGTCCATGGAATAAGAGGGAGGAGATACAGATTTTGACTGCATGTCCCCCGTCCTGAGGTGCAAGAGGAGGCCTGAGAGCCATGGGGTTGTACAGGCGGTGCACAGGGATGAGCTGGTGAGCAGACCTACCTGCCTTGGCCACACAGGAGCATGAACAATGGAGAGCCTCATTTTCTTTTATAGAACACATATAAGACAAAATGCATAAATAGATTAGCAGGTAAGAATTTCACTAACCAGATGTTCCAGCAATTTTGGACAACACAATAAATATATCTAATTAGACAGGCACAGTCTAGGGAAATATTCTGTGGTAGAGCTCTTGCATTTCTGTTCACTATGCTGACAAATTCAACCTGATAAATCTGCTTCTGGGGTGTTTTAAAGGCTAAAAAAAAGACATTACTAATGTCTGTATCCACAAAGAAGTAGTGAAATCATTCCAGAAGCTGACAACCACCTTACACAGCAAGAAGAAGCTGACAAAGCTTTGTACTACTTCTTCAGTGTCAGAGAACACACTGATTATCCAAGAGTGGATACAGGGCTGCATGGAGTACTGTGTGAAGAGCTGGCAGGCTGTGCAGCAATGTACCCACAGGCACTGTGACACAGCCCAGCTGCTCAGGAGACCGGACACCGTGGGCATGAAGTGTACTCAGAATACATTGCCACACCCTGGGGAAAAACTAGCACAGAAAAGTAACCACAGACAACCAACCACCTCTTCCAAGAACAGTAAGGATCATGGGCTACAGGACTGTGTATGCTCAGTCAACACTCTGCTCACAAGCAAAATGTGCTCATGGACAGAGATGTGGGAGAAAAAACTCAGACCAAATAAACAAAACCACACAAAAGTTAGGACAGCGAATAATTTTGAGACCAATCTGACATAATTTATCTCACTTTCTCAAAAAATTCAATTCAATAGATCTTAAGGAGAAATTAGCAAACCAGCTTTTTTTCTTTATAGCTACACAGTACTTTTGCACATCCCAGACCACTCAGGTGTGACCGCTATTTCATGCGAATAGTTATTTTAAGAGAGCAAGAAAATCATAAGATTATGTTCATTAGTCACCTGTCAAGTTTCTGCAGTTCATATAGCACGTGGGATTTCTTATGGCTGGCTTTGTTCTGTAAACATGGGAATGTTCTTCAGAGTATCCAGGTGCATAAATGTCTTATACAGACATGCAAGATACTTTTGAGATAAGAAATTGGAAAAAAATATTGACAAGAAAATAGAAAGTCAAGACTACAAAAAATTAAAGCCTTGATTGTTTTTTTTTCCAAGTTAACACATATTAACTTGATTAATCACACTCAAATGTTTCCAGAGAAATGAGCCCCTGAAGCTAACAACAAACGTGGGAAACTTAAGAGAGGGGACAGCTCCTGGCAGTTAAGACATTTAAATACACAGAGAAGAGACACCATAAAAACAGATGCCAAGCTGCAAGATACACGGTTTCTACAGACTCAAGACCTCAGGTTTCCCTCCTGTAAGCAACTAAAACTAGGAATAACTGATGATGCAAGAATTAGTCCCATATCAGTAAAATGTTTGTATTTTCAACTCAGCTGTTGATTTAGAGGAGAGTTAAAGAAGTAAAAATCAAAGGGATATCACAGCACAGCTTTAAGATCTGGTATTTCTTCTCAAATGGCATAACCTAATGCGAATGAAAAGCTTTCTTAGAGTGTAAAAATGGGGACTGACTGCTTTCCCACTGACACAGCTTTTAAAAACTAAGAATCTTTCTGTCCTGTCTTCCAAAGGGCGCAGAAGAAAAACGGGCATCTAAAAACTTTTCTTTCTAGTCAAAGAAAACATATTGTGGATGTACTCACAGATAATTAAGTCACAAGTATCTCTCCTGGGAAATAACACTCTTATCCAATCCATTTTTCATTGCCTGATATGATAGAGAATGAAGGCCTATCACATATAAAATCAAAACCATTAGCAAAGCCATTTGATGTCTGGTGAAAAGGACAGAGAACTGGCTATGTATGATCAGTCAAGTAAGCACACCGCCAGGACAGTGACAGAGAGCTCCCCAGCAGCGCTCTCATAAGAACAGCCCAGCAAAGCAACATTCAACAACTGGGACAAATGCTAGGATCCAGGAGAAAGAAATATGGATATTCTACTTGGAAAAAGTAGAAATTAACGCCGAACAATGAGAAAGGTCGTTCTCAAAGGAAAGGGCAGGGTCACTGCTCAGAAACTAGAAAGATGGACAGGCCCAAAGAGATGGCTGCAGCCATCTAGGGAAAATGGGTGTTACTTAGCCCTGGAAATTACACAGCATTGTACTTCAGTCACATGCTCTCTGGCTTGTGGTTTTTAAGATGCTTTTCTCTCCACTGCTTTTAGTTCTATAAAAATTATACTTCTGGCTGAAGGTCATTTCTGGTCACTGATTAACACATCACTGCCCTTAAGGGAATAAATGGCAGCTTATGAGCCCAGTTTCACTTGCTAGGATTCACACTGAGCAGAAACATCGCAGGATCCTTTTACAAGAGACGGGATGACTCAGGGCCAGGAAGCAGCTGGGTCATGGATTCAGCCCGGGAGAGGCTGGCCAGGTTACCAAGGCAGCCTGCCTCAGTGATGCTTCCCTGTTTAGGGAGCAAAAATTTTGCTGAGGGGACAGGCTTTTAAGTATTGTTAAAATACTTAAAAGAGCCCAGAGCTTGCCTGCTGGAGGTCTCGACTGCTAGGATTTCAAATGTCACTAGATTATTGCAACACACAGAGTCCCCTTCCTTGCACTGGTGCCTTTGGTTTTCCGCCTTCGTGCCCCAGTAAGACATAAAGGCAGAAATACTGGCTTTGTTTATACAAAGATATACACAAGGGCTGGTCTCAATTACAGATGGTGATGTTTGAACAACTATTTGAGCTCTTGACTTCATAGAAAAAGGTATCTTTTCTAGTGGGTCAGAAAGGGTGAGTTACACTCACCAGATCTCAGAGTTTAAACTATTACTAGTATATAGATGGTCATCAGTGGTGTTTTTCTGAAATCTGAAAAACTCTAAACTCACCAGAATGCATCATTAATCACCTGACATATATAAAAAACAATTGCTGCACCTGTTTTGTGTTTCTTTTTCTACATCAAATAGTAACACTACATCATTTCTGATACAGCCTACTCCCAAGTCCTAGAAACCTGACTCAATCATCTAAACACCAAGACTATTTTTAGCTTCCTTAACATGCTTCGACTTCAGGGCTTAACTGAAATTTCTAATAAAGAAACGGTAATAACGTGCTTAGATTCATAAGATATACTACCTATATTTTATGCTGTAACAACCTGTAATCACAACTGTATGGAATATTTCCCCTGATATTTTCTGCTCCATTTCAGTTAATACGAGAAGCTATCCAGGCAAGTTTTTTCGCCAAACATCACATTTTGGTTCTTAGAAACAAACTGAACTAACCAACCCATTGCAAATGGACTGTTCATAAAACAAAAATAACTGGCTCTTTAAACAGCAGTCTGAGTCTACAATAGCTTACGAAATTCCTATCAATATGTGTGGACAAAGACAGGAATATGGATATCTATGTATAGATACATATAGAGCATCCTATTTTCAGAATATCCTGTTTTCAGAAACTGAGTATTTCTGAAATAACAACACAATTAAAATGATATAAACTCATTAACGTAATTTTTAATTTAAACAATGGCCTTGTCAGGAAAAGGGAGAAGCTCCCTTCTGCTCTTCCCTGTTGGAGGTGCAGATTATTTTCTCTAACTAGTGTACCAGGTTTGGCATTCATCTGAGTCATCACTAGTTTAGGTAGTAGTGTCCACACAAATTTAATTGCAAAAATGAAAAACAAAAGGTGGGGTTGTGTGTGTTTTGTTTTTAAAACAGGTTTAGCTTGCTGAACTGCTTGATGCTGAAGCCTGGGCCAGCACAAAAACAGCAAAGAAGGTAAGACTGCTCCTTCTGATGCAGCGAATCTAAACTAAACTATCATCATAAACATCTAAGCTAAACTGTATCAAGTCAGACCCTAAGACTATCAGTTAAACTAACCTTAAAAGATAAATAAAGTTTATTAATTAAAAGCAATTTCAAAGTATTTTTCTTTGTGGGATGTTTAAGTATTCACACACTGTGATCAGAACTCAAGAGGGACACAGATGAACTCTTCACGGAAAATTTGGAATTTGTCACAAAGCCTTTCTATCAATAACTATAAAGACCAGTATAGACCTCTAAAAAAAAAAAAAAAATTAAAAGTTTACTTTCCACTTCACTAGGAAGTAAATTTTTTGTATTAACATAATATACCAAATCTATACAATATCTGGTAAGCTTGGTAACTGATGAGCCAATCAAGACACTAATTTTTTTCAACTCCTTTCTCATGTCATCTTCACACATCTATTGCCTCCAAAATCACGGATTAGTAAGTGCTAACATACTGAATTAGGGATGGTAAGTACTCTTGGATTAAGCCTGAGTAAATAGCTGAGCTTCTTAGTAGCTAGGAACTAATATAAAGCAGGAATGAAAAACATTTCTGAGAAAAGATCAAGCTTGCGGAGCAGTGAACCAGAGGGCTTTAAAAATTATTGCCAAGAGATCCCCCCAAAAAGCAATGAAGTGACTAGAAAAGATATTTCTACCTCGTCATGAGAACTCAGCCTACAGAACAGCTGATAAATAAAATGGTGCTGATTCCTCCTGCTCTGCAAAAGGTGAATTATCGATAGCTCACACAGTATTTGGAAAATATATGCAAGAAAACAAAAACTACTATCCTAAGCTCCACTCAGACTGTGGATGGGGCTAAAGTTACGCACATTCTTCATTCACTGTATTATGAAGAAAAAATTTCAGCCTCCCGCACAAAACAGTAAACCTGACAATCAAATATGTACTCACATTTTCGACTGTAACTGTGGGCTCATCTTCACTACTGTTAAATCAATTGTACTTAACTCAATTACAGTGAGGTAATTACATTAACATGAGTCAGTGCATCCACACATGGCATTTGCACGTGTGCTGCGCGAATTGCTGTTACCTCCCACATGGCACAAGTACTTTGCTCAATCACATTAAACAGGACACAGCTCAGGACGCTTTCACCTGCCATTCAGGCCACCACACTGCTGTCAAATGCCTCTATCCCACTTGAACAGGAAAGATCTATTGCAAAGCTGCCCTCAACCAGGTACAAACTAACCCCTGTGCACGTTTACCTACCCAGTGTAGTGCTTCTCATCTTCTAAAATTTACTAAGCCCTAATCCTTCTGGAAGGGGAACAAAAACACCCATCTTTGCAATCTGTTATTATTAAACTTAAAGGTGAGGAGAATGTTAACAGTAATAAACAAACTTTAACAAATAAACAAACCTATGTGAGTTACAAAGATTTTACCACTACCACAAAGATGGTGATTCACTGGCTCCTGACTGCATCTGCTGGCAGACACATGTGCACCCATTTCAAGTCTCTGTGGTCCCACGCTACATACATGCCTCTAATTAATAGCTTGGGCATCATTCCCTGGCTCTGAAGCAAGGTGCCACAGCACAATTTAACATTCATCTGGCAACATTCTTCTCCACTTCTGTCCCATTCCCAAAAGACAGGGCTGCTGTGCTCTGACTGCTGACCGGAGCAAAGCCCTCCTGTGTGTGCCAAATGTAGTAGCAGTCGCTGTGGGGAGGGGAAAAACCCAACACAGGGAACAACATGCAACCTCTCACATGATAGAGGACCACACTCCACTCCCTCAGCCTGCTCCTGACCCGGGGTTATTTATCACTAGATGCAGTCTTAAAGCCCACAGAGTAAGCAACACTGGTTTGTTAACTGGGAGACTTTCTGTTACTGCTCAGGCAGGTGTTTGCAGAAATTACATAGAGCAGCCCCACGCCTTAATTTAAGCAAGAACCTGCACCCTGGTATCTGTGAGCACAGCTCAGCAGTGCACCTCGCTCATCTCTGGATCCTGAGAGGAATCTCTGCACTGCTTTTTAATATAGCCAACTATCAGTTGCCAAGAAACTGAATCCATAGTCAGACATGTAAAAATCAGACCCACAGGTACAGCAAAGTACAGCAGCATGTACTTTCTTTTAAAAGACTTGCCTGAAGCCACGGAATACAGTATTTAAGGAGGTTCTGTTATCAGATACTGTACCTAATTCACAAACTTGTGAATGCCTCTCCTCACTGCATGCAGAGAGCCATGACTGATAAACATGGAAATACTGACTGCTGAACACATTCTCTGGTGCTCGGGTGTATGACAAGGTTAACAAATGGTAGTGCTAAAATCCTATCAAAGGAAAGACGAAAATCAAACTAAAGATGGGTATGACTTTGGAGAAATAAGGACAAGAGAAATGTAGGTTTCTTATGTTTGTCTCAAGAAGTATTTTCCAAAAAGCTTTTGAAGAGCTTCATCATGTACTCACTAGGCAGGAATAAGCACAATTTATCACAAAACTACAAGTTTCTGCTTACATCTTCTGCTTACATTCAAATACACTATTCTACAGAACATGGAACCTAGAATGCCAAGAAATACGTGAAATATATTAATAAAAGGTTCTAAAATATCATTAATACAAAACACTAAGTTAAGATCAACTTCTGAGTAAAAAAGTATATTTATACATAGATCAGAGATGTCATTTGTTAGGAATAAACAAAAGGCAATTATTTTCAAGGACAAATTAATACTTAAATTGTGTCACAATGGTTTTCAAAGATTTATCTTGGGGAAACTTGTTTGAAATACAAAAAAAAAATAAAGAAAATAATCCTTCTTTTTGGCGCTTGCTTGTCCTTTTAGACTGAGAGTGCTTATTATTTCTCTAGTCTTATTTTTTCTGAATTGTAATAAGAAATTACAAGACAAAAACAGTTCTTAACGAAATCTATTTCGGGATTTTTCACAAATAGCTATGCTATCTTTCAAAATTAAATGTCAAACAGTCTGTACAAAACTCAAGCCCTGTTTTAAGACTACTGCATTATTTTATAGAAAAAAATCTGCAGACCTCCACTTTCCTTTTACTGCCTTTACAGACTCCTTCCTGACTTGTGCACTCTTGTTTTAATCCAACGGTAGTATTTTCTGATCTTGCCAGTGTCCTGTGTGGCTACAAGCTCATGCAGTGAGGTCAAGAGAGAGCACAACCAGAAAACTTGTGAAAAAGGAAAACAAAATGGAGGAGGGGCACCCGCAGGAGCGAAGGAAAGCCAGCAGAAATGCCTACAGTGTACAACTGCATTTTTCTCAGTTCTCCTGAAACAACATGTCCTTATCACTACCTGAGAATTTAAAACAAACAAACAAAAAAAAGATCTAGAAAAACTCTTCATCTAGAGTTTATTGTAAAATGCTGACTCACAAATGTGAAGCTGATGGGACAGAAAATAAGTTTATACAGTTTCCTCTTGAAATAAGTGATTTCTATATTTTTGCTCAGAAAAAACAGGCACTGTTGCATTTTGTTAAATAGAAAAACTCTGTGCTATGCAAATACTTTTAAAAGGAAATTAAATTTACATTTCATATTAGTTTTTTAAACATTGCTTTCACAACTGATACTCCCTTTAAAAATGTTCTCACATGCAGCTTATTCTCCTACATTAAATTTCCTATTTGTTTGTAACATACCCTCTCGCAAGTCCTGAAAGAAAAGACAAATTGCTTACTGTTCATGTCACTGATGTACCTTATAACTATCTGAAATTTGGAAATCAATAATCATTCCAAGAACAACCTACAAATAAAGATAAATGGTATTTTGTTCACTTAAGTCAGTCTTTGCTAGAATAATCTGCCAAATAATTTAATTTGTTACAATATGCCCAATATTGATATTCTCCTTATTCTTATCTGTGTGCCAGAAATATCCATACCTAATTTGGTCAGCCTTTTATTAAGGCAACAAGCTTAGACTGCACATGTAATATCAGTGCACAAGGCACGCAGATTACTGTGTGCAAGAGAAAGTGCCAAATTACTTTAATCAATCATTAATCCATGCAATAAAGGAAGATTACTGAAAAGTGTAATGATCTTCTCAGACGCACGTTGCACTTGAACAGAATTTTTTTAGTTTAGCAATTTTGCTTTCTTAAATAAATACCTAGGTACATTTATAAGAAAAGTAGCTAAAAATTCAAACCATCTGAAATTTTACATGTGAAAGACAACCTCATTGTGAGGATCCTGATCAAATGCTATTAAACATAGAGAATTGCTACTGGACAGGCTTCATTCATCAGTGGCAATCTCTCTGTATAACAGAAATATTTCCCAAAATATCAGGACACGTATTTTGCTCAATTAAAAACAGCACTCCGACTCTGCCCATCTCAGCTGCCTGAGGCCACTCACTTTGACAGAAATTACATTACCTATATAACACACACATATGCTAGAGAATATATGTATATAAATAAAGGCTCCTTCACTTTATTTACATCTGTATTACCTCTCCACCAATCTCCCTGGGGACGGAGTGAACACTAACATACAGTAAGCAGAACTAGCTGTATCTATAATACAGTGCACCTCAGCCAGTCACAGCACAACTTGTGTCAATAAACAATCACAAGATAACCATTCTTGCTTTTTACTAAATACATCCTTCTGACTTGGTATTAAATCAGCAGCAACCAGAACTCAATGTTTTAATGTCTCCACTAAATTTGTCCACGTTATGTGTATAATTTCATTGTCCCTGCACAGACAGAACTCAGTTGCACTTGCTCTCAGACAAATTGGGGACCCATCCTGCAACTTGTCACACAAGGGAGTCTTGCACAGAGCTCAGTCCCAGACTTCACTCATCAGCAGCCAAACCCAATGAAATCCAGGTGACTTTGAAAGTGTGGCATAGGTAACCACTGCTTTGCAGCACTGAACTTATACCATGACTGACAAACATGTGCACGCACATTAGAAGTATTTCTTTAAAAACATTTTTAAGTTCATTCAGGAAAATTCAGGGGTTTATTTCAATTAAAATATTTTTCAAATGTCCTTGCAAGAAAAATTAAAATTACTACTACAGCTTGCTTTGAAGCAGTTTGGACATCAGGAGAGAAGCTGTTTATGGCTGAACCTTAGCTGAAGTAGCCACTGAGATCAGCTAATACATATTACATTGCGTCTACTAAGAAAGTTCAAATCATGGATATTCTTCCAGGGAACTTAACTTGATCCTCCTGTACTATTAAGGAAAAGGTCTGCCCAGTAAAGCAGACAGCTCAATTATACCTGCTACTTAACACACCAGAAGGGCAGTCACAAACTAAGTGATGCCAACAGGGAACTCACCCTATTTTTTTTTTTTTAAGTTACAGAAATAGACACATCACTATCTGCAGGACTGGACTCTTAACATCTTTCTGAGGAAATGAATGCCAGACCAAGCCCAGTGCTGATAGAAGGTGCAGTCACAGTGAGCACATGACAACAGAGATGGGAGCTCCCCGAGATGCAGTTGTGCACTCACGCTGCCATTTTTTTCCTAGCTAGCAAGTTAAATCAATGAGAACAACAAGAAGTTTGGGGAACAAGACCTCCCATTTTATTTTGGCTCAGTTCCTCAAAAATTACACTCCACCACTGCACCAACACCAAATGGAATGGTGTATTCCGCATTTCCTCAGCCTGCACACCTCTACTGCTTTCCTCACAGTAGCTCAATTTTTCCATGCAGCAAAGCCAAAGTCCTATGAGTTTCCTGATACAAATCAAACCCAAACATGAAAAATAAATAACTAGTTTTCAGCTTAAAGAGCAAAGTATTGTAACTCCTGCAGCTACAAAGCAGTGGAATTGACACCGGAGTCCAGGTAGGAACATAAGGCCAGGATGGAGTAAAGGGTGGGAAGGATTGTCTCTTCTAGCAGAAGTCTACAGTTACGTGGCTTAAGGCAATGATGAAACTGCAGGGTTGTAATAAGCAAGGATTTCATCCAGAAGAAAAAAGCAAAAAGTAAAGCAAAACAAACAAGCCAGCACAAAAACAACAGAAAAAAATGGAAACTAAACCAAACCAAACAACCCCAACAGCCTAGCATGGATCACATCTTCAGCAAACAATTTTTTCTTCCAGATTAATAGAGATGCTTGCTTAATTTAAAAATAACCATGCAGAATAACTATGGGGCTCACAACAACAACAATGAAAAGTTTAACATGTATCAATCAAATGTAATTATGCACTGGCGCATGGAATGACAATTACTGGGTACTCCAAGATCTAAGATTCAGGAAAAGCATTTTTCCCATTTGGGATTGTAAAAGCAACACTTAACATTAACCTTAAAAATGGACAAAGGATTTTACATAGAAAGGTTAAAATAAGTAGCCAGCTCCACAAAGCCCATAAGTTAAATATTCCAATTATCTAACATGTATATTTAAAAAACTGTGCATTTTGTAAACCAACTCCATGTTTAGCTGAAAATACGTAAATACAAGGAACATATGGTTTAATTAAAACTACAAAAAAACAATATTGTACCTGAAACATGAAATAATTCTTGATGAAAAACGCTTCCAAAAAGCACGTGCCACCTATTTGAAGGTAGCAATAAAAGTAAAGCAGCCTTTAATCCCTGTACTATTTTGAAACAACCCAAAGCAACCTTAGGGTTCTGTCTCTAAAAATTCCTTTCATAACATATGCATCTAAAAAAAATTGTTTGCAAGTAAAAATGCTATCACAAAAAGCCATGGATTCCAGCAAGCTGGATGCTGATGGAGGAGGAAAGAGCAACTGACACGAATGCATCATAGTCAATGGTATTACACCAAACTCATCCCATAGGAGAGACTGTCCCAGAGGGGTGAATCATTAAACACTGCTGACAGCCTAGAAGTACATTTTATATTTAGGAATGTAAAAAATACTGGGTTTAATTATGCCGTTATAAACTACAGCCAGAAAACTTGTAAAAGGTTTACACAACTCACCCACAAGTTGGAAAAACCAACATATTGTAACCTGAGTTAGGAAAGATTGCTTGATTTTATTTTCATTACAGCAAAACCACTGTTGTGAAGAAATACATATATATTTCATCTATAGTATATAAAATATGTATATGCAGCACTTTTTGTGGTTTTATAAAGAAAAAAAATCAATAGACTAACAAATCTTTTTTTCAAAAAAGTATTTTAAGTAGTAAAACTATCCTATAGTTCTAACACAAGGAAAAAATATCCCATGAATTCCATGTGGAACTTCACTCAAGGACAGACTAAAGCAGAAGATGATTTAGTTACAAAAGCTGCATATTTAAGGTCCTAATCTTGAAACCTTTATTTACATGAACAGGTCTTACTTTAAAGAACAAGTGTTTGCAAGATTGGAATCCAGCAGTCATTAATCTTGTTGAAAGACTTTTTAGCATGAAGGACTATGGTGTCCTTCCAAATAAACAAAAGCAGGTAACTCTGCTGAATATTTTCCAAAAGTTCTGTTATCACATCAGAACACTCAGAAGTTAAAAAGAAATTGTAAGATTTGAGGTAGAACACCACTGAAAAGTACTAAGAAGTTCAATAATAATGTGTTATTATTAAAAATTTTTTCCCTTTCAAATATTTGTGTAAATATGACTGCTTCAAGGTAGTGTGTTATTTAGTAGCATGATTTGCTTGATCATTAGGAGGGCAAGCCTGAGAGGTCATGGAAAATCACGATGTGCCCAGTTTTTTATCATCTTAGCTCAGCTGGTCAGAGCACGGTGCTGATAATGCCAAGATTGTGGGTTCACACAATCCCTGTATGGGCCAAGCACTGAACAGCTGGGCTCGATGACCCTTGTGGGTCCCTTCCAACTCAGAACATTCTGTGATTCCATGACTACCCAAGTTTAATTCTTCCTCCAGCATCAATGAAGCAAACAAATGGTTGCTTAAAGGGAGGCCGCATTTCTTTTCCAAGTTGTTCTTGATGTCGCCCCTGCCGCCATCTTGGTGTGCAGCGCCTCCTGTGGGCTGGGGTGAGAAGCGCAGGGCGCAGTGAACCCCAGCTCGGCCTCTTGGACACCCCAGCATGGACAGTGCTGTCATAAGCAGCATAAGTGTTTGCTTCACAGGTCTTTCATTCACATTGCCTGTGTGACAGTGTGCCCTGCAGCTGACAGTGGACTGGCTGTGGCTGATGTAATATCCACCTCTGATCCAGAGATCAGTGCCTGCCGTCTGTGGCTCGTGGCAGGCACTGATCTCTCTGGTGATCAGTGACAGGACCACAGGGAATGGCCTGAAGTTGTGTCAGGGGAGGTTTAAGTTGGATATTAGAAAAAAGTTCCTCACTCAGAGGGTGTTGAGCACTAGAACAGGCTCCCCAGGGAAGCGGCCACAGCACCAGCCTGACCGAGTCCAAGGAGTGTTTGGACAACACTCTCAGATGTACGGTGTGACTCTTGGGGATGTCCTGCGCAAGGCTAGAAGTTGGACTCAATGGTCCTTGTGGGTCCCTTCCAGCTCAGAATATTCTGTGACTCTGGTCCTGCAGCACAGAGAGCTATGACTGTCCCCACTGCCCCCTGCCAGCACGCCAGTGGAGGGCATGGATGTGTGTGACTGCTGGGGAGATGGGGCACACACAGCACTAAACCTGTTAGTTCTAGCAGTGCTGTCCTTCACACAGTTTTGATTGATCATTATTTTGATCCTCAAAGATATTAATCAGCATTGCCAACTCTGTACTGTGTGGCAAATTAGATTTTAATTTTTTTTTAAATAAAGCAAAACAAACAAACAGAACATTTAAACTGTATTTAGAGAGTAAAAAATCTTTGAGTCTCTCATCTCAATCACTTCCTTGGATCCCAGTCAGCTGCCCGGGGAGGACCAGGTTATAAATGGCCCGAGGAAGCGATAGGCAATGAATAGCCCTGACCCTCGCTTCCCCGGTTCGGTCGGGGCTTGCAACCTGAGCCGGGAGGGGGCAAATTCCTGCCGCTGCCGCTGCAGCCGGGCAGGGGAGGGGAGCGGAGGGCGCCGGAAAGGAGGCCCCGGCCCCTCCCCGGCGCCGCCGCGGCACCCGCGCCCCCGAACACCCCTGCCCACCCAAATTCTCAGCTCCATCACCAGAGCAGCTCCAGACCGCTCTGTCGCAGAAGTAACCTGCCTTGCCTGCAGCATGACCAACTGATCACACAAGAAATACATCATCCATGCGAGACAAAAAGCATCGTTCAGCCCTGGCCAGACCAGAGGTTTTCCTCCACCCGCGCCAACTACAGCACAGCAGACAAGTCAACAGCTGACAGGCAAATCTTGCCAGCAAGCAGGAAAATTAAGGCCCAGAATATTTTCATTTGGCCCCTTCTAGATGCCTGTTATATGGGTTGGTTTCCACTGCAAATACAAACTGGGAACTGGCAAATACAAAAACCACATTTACAGTCTGCATCACTCGCTGCCATTCCTCCTTGCAGCAGAATCCAAAATGACCTACATTGTTAAACCTGTTTCCTGAAACAGGCATGAAATGCTGTAGAAGATGAAAACAAGGCTTGTATGCAGATAGCTAAGAGACCTTGTATTTCCTATATTAGCATATATTCATAATGAATGTTTCTTTGTGGGTTTTTTGCATAATCTCTAAAGTAATTTTTCTAATTTAATTTCTTAATGCTTGAATGTAGCTTCTAATAGTAACATTTTAATAGCAACCTTGCTACCAGAAAGCTTTCTATAAAATTTGTCAAATTGATGGAAACCTGACATTTCAAAATCTGAACGTCTGCTTTTGACACAAAAGTATTTTGTTTAGTAAATGTGTAAAAATTATGTTACAATAATGTAAGCAGTATTTTTCAACAAGCCAATTATTAAAGGTAGCAAGGATTAATGTCTGCTGTGTTTAGCATGTCTCTTACTGTTTGATAATTTACTTCCATACCAATTTAATAAAAGGAAGCAATTTGCTCTTTTGTCCATTGTCTTCAAAAATTTGGCAGTGAAAAGTTAGTGTGCCCAGAACAATGTGCTTATGAGACATACAAATTCAGATTAACTTTGTTAAACCACTGGAATTAAACAGTAACAAAAAAAAAACCTGTACACAAACTTTTCTACTTTTTCACTTAAGTGAAGAAAACTGTAGATCAGTACACATTTTTATTTCCTTATATACTACCAAAAAATAATTATCTGCCAAGTCCCCTTTTAGACCTGAAATGCCAGGAATTTCAAACTTGTCCACAAAATGGCACAGCTACACTTAATGAAGACCCTGCTGAAAGTGCTGCAAGTAATTCACATGAACATTCATGTATGTTAAGGTCATACAAATGATACTATTATATAACTAATTTGGGGGGCATTTTAAAGATTGCAAAGCTCTCACAAAGATAGTAAAAACATGTACACTGAATTATAGTTTATACACACAAAAACCCCTTTCATTTATTTAATGAAGCTTTTCTGGTTTAAGTATCTAAACTCCCAAATGAAATTGTCAGGAAAAAAAATCCTTGAGAGAAACTATGCATATGCACTGAAATTCCTTGACAACTATTTCACTGATTTCACCTGGTTCAACACTTCATCTCTTAGTAACATTTGGTCCTTGAAATGTAGTTAAAACATACTGTACTTTCAAAATACACATCAGATGGAGGGGCAAAACTGAAACTGAGCTAAGGTTTATGAGTTTTTAGGAATTTAACAAATAGATTATATACATCATCCTAAAACCAAAAATACTGCAACAAAATCAATCATTTTATGTCATTACCTCTCTCAAGAGAATATCATATACTACAGGTGCATTTCATTCATGACACCTATTGTGGTCAGTGCTGGCTTAGATCCCTTGTAATGGACATAGGTAAAATGAAATCAAATTATAACTATAAAAACATAGTAGTAGTGTTTTATATATATATATTTAAAAATACTGATTCCCATAAAAATATATTAATATGTAGATCACAGAAAATCTTAAACATTGATTATACTAAAAATAATCCATCTTTCACCAAATGCTCCAACTGCAGCCACTTCAACAGTCTAATCTTAGTCCATTTACAGCTGTCACCAGTTAAAGAATGATCATCCAAAGAAGAAGTACTATCTGTGTGAAGATTAACAATAAACCCACATGAGCAGGGAACAGGCTGTCATTTCCCAATAAACTGCTGATGATTATTGTTAGTAAAAAAGAAACTATATTATAAAAATAAATTAATCTGCCATTTAAAAGATATGTAATAGCTCAATTAAAATAAATTAATGAAGATTAATGCGAAAACTCTTTGGGGAATCTGAATCTACCAATTACATTATTAAACATAAAGAGATATTGTTGCTCAAAGCAGACTGCAGAACAATTTTAAAAGCATCTGTGTTCTTGAAAAATGTTATGTAGTCACTGCATGTAAATACGTATTAAATAGAATATGCATTTTTATTTTTTACAAAAGTCTTTAATAACTTCTACTGAAGACAATGTAGGCACAGCTCAAATTTGAAGGAACATTCTCAATTAGTGCCTTGAATTTATATAATTTTAAATGTTTTCAAATCTAACTGATCATATTTTGGAATGTTATAAACTTCTTTTTTTTTAATTCTTGAGGAAGAAAAGGCATTGGTAAAAGGAGAACCTAATAACCTACTTTTTTAGAGTAGATAATAGACTATAGTCCAGGAGAATTAAGCACTCCTGAGTGAAAGATGTGGTAATTACTGCTCCATTAAGTGTTTGAAAAAGCATGAATTAACACTAACAAAATCCTATTCTTGCAAGTCTAAGCAAAAATTTTATCTTCAGATGCACTATTTCTGCCTAAAAATCTTGAATATTGTTTTCATCTTAACAATGCACCTTTAAAATCTTTTGCTCTCTTTTGGGCTACAGTTCAACTCCACAGTCCTCTCTTTGTGAGTAGTCCTGTAATGTCAATGGTGACACCCAAAGTTCTCTACAATATCAGAAATAGAGTTTCTTTGTTTATTAATGCATCTGCTTCACATCCAGATCAATCACCCTCAAGTAATGTCTATCTTTAACAATTATCACTAATTCCTGAAACCAATTAAACACATTTGTAACAATTATTTTATCTTTTTTTCCCCCAGGTTGCAATAGTTTCTAAATCAGAATCACACACAGCAAACGGGATGCCCTGGTAGCTAAAATCAGCCTGCATGTTAGAGCCACACAGACTCCTACACCAGGCATTCTTTACAGGGTTAACTTCTACCCAACATTTCCCACCCATTAAACAGTTTCTGCAAAACAGGCTACATGAAAACATTGAACAAATGTGATTTTGACTCATACAAAACAGCTATTACAAATGTAATGTATTTTCTTTAATTAACACAAGCACACAGGCACACAAATGTCCAAAACCAAACAATGAAGCAGGCAAACACAGCAGATTTGGCACAGCCAAATGAGAATTAATTCACTGTAGTGGAGACCTGTTAAGCTCTGTGGTGAAATGGAAACTTTTTTACTGGCTGCATTTACAAATACTTGAGGACTACACTGTGCCTCCAAACCTGTGAACTGTCCACCTGCTCCTGTCTGAGCAGAAGGTTCTGCTACTTCCTCCTCCCAACCGGTCGGTGCCCTCCCTTGTCTCTGAGTAGTTTCTCTACATTCCTAACATAAGCGCCTGGGAAGAAGATATCCTGAAGGATCCAGCCAGTAGGACTCCCATCCTCCCCCGCCAATACAGATACACAATCTTGCAAGTTACAAGGTTTTTAAACAAATGTCCTGATACCTACTGCCTGCCATCAGCCCCACCAGAAATCACAGGGCTCAGTAACTGTTCAAGATGCCAAGGCACTTTCACTGCAAGGGTGAACTTTATTCACCTTCAACAGAACCTGCCTGTGCCCACAGTGAGGGGTCTTTTCCACACTGGGAGCATTGCACATACTTCTACCAATTTTTCCTACTGTGAGGAACTTATTTGGGACTGAGAAATTTTTCAACAGGAAGGTGGAAAACCCCACTTTATCAGCCTGAGATCTTCGGATCAAAGCGGACTGACAGATGAACGGCCAGGTGAATTTAGGTAAGGTATTAAATATTATACATTCACAGTACAAAAAAAGTAGTATATTGTGAAAAGTAAATACAAGTTACATATGTAACATAAATTGTATGCGTGAACTTGACAAGTTGTACCACTTTTAGTCAACTTTAATTAAGCAACAGCAACCCAAACTCTGTTTTTTACTCTACATTTTAGGCACTGTGCAGGGAACAGCTCAGATCACAATAAGGCATTCACATTTTTGAGCACAAAATGCACACTTATAGCCTTATGAAACCAAAAGGCTGTAAAACCACATACTTTCAGTAAGAACATTCATGTAAGGGACTTAACATCCACTTCTAATACTGTCCATTTTATTGAAGAAGTTTCACAGGTCAGTAGGACCACTTCACATGAGAATACTGAGCAGAATTTGGCCCATCAGGTCTGTAATACCAACAAGAAGAGAAGGGATGTCATAGTTTCATTAAATTAACGAAGAGATTTTGTTCGCTGTTGAAACAATTTTCAAATTTCCATTCACCTGATGCACTATTTAATATCTGGGGAAGAGGGCAGCAAACAAGTTCGTGAATAATTCTTGGATCTTATTCCACTTTAGTGTCAAAAATGGCTGGTTCTCAGGATGTGCAATCTGCATGTCTTAGACCAGGTAATTAAACTGGGTGAGATAACAATATATCTATTAAATATAGGAGGTAGCTGGGGGTCTAATCCAAAGTCTACAGAAGTCAACTTGCTATTAGGTACATTCTATACTATTACTACTTTTATATATTTCTTGTATTTCCAGTGCAAAGAGTCTAAGAATATTCAGAAATTACTACACATGGTCAGCAGAGGCTTTTTAAATCCCCTTATTTCCCCTAAGATTGTATTATTACAAATAGCTCATAAAACCAACCAAGATTTTGATTACTACCTTGCAAAACACAGCTGTAAAATGAAATAAAACTTTTTAAAAATTATAGCACATGTGCACAATTAAGAGATTTTAAAGACATCTGTACTTTGAAAAAAACCCAAATTGATGTTTATTCTAGTCTCCTTAAAGTACACAATGGTTATCACTTTTACTCTCAGTTTCAGGCCAGGGTTTATGTTGGTGCATATATTTATATGACCATAAACAGAGAGTTATAACACAAATGTTAAAGTCACCTCACGTGGCGCTATAATAAAAACAATCACCAAAAAAAATTCTCCCAACACAGCATACCCGTAAATTACCGTGACAGATTAAAAGAAGGCCTCTCTGGAAACAGATTATCTTTGATGGCAAAGCCACTACCAGCTAAATTGATGAGAATGACGCATTTATGAATGTAGTAATAACACCGGTGTTTTCTGACAGTGCACATGATCTGTTGCAGTCATGAAATATTACTTTGATTTTGCTGATAAATTCATACACCCCAAATATTGATTATATATGCCTTTACTCAGATTTTACCTGTAAAACAATTTTAACTAGTGAAAACACTAACCTATGATGCTAAAAAAATGAACCCAAACTTTTCAATCTTCCTCCTTCCAAAAAAATGCAATTCTAGCACCAGATCAGAACTTTGGAGTAGAAACTACCTGTGTGATTTTCTTGGCTCCTGCACTGATAACAGAATAAGAATATTCTACAAACTCTTGGACAAATAACCTCAAACATTTTGATTTATTTGATTTTCAAATTTGAAATTCCATACATATGGAATAATTAAGGAGCTGAACTTTTCAGATTATCAACTAGTTTCACTAATATCTCACCTATCTGCTAAAAAATCTATCCAAATTATTATGAACATGCCCTGTAAATGTGCTTATTTCTGTTCTGTAGAAGGAAAACGCCACATATTAAATATATGAACCAAAAAATCCCTAGGTTTTTTTGTCTGACTTACAAATAGTGCTTTTTAAAACTGCATACAATATATTTCAGTGCCACCACTGAATTGTAATCACTAAACAAGAAAAAGAGAAACTTAAAGACTGAAGTGTGACACAAAGATTCCTGAAACATTTCACTTGCAAGGAGAGCTGAGATGCTTGGACTCATTCCAATACCCTCAAGTGCCCTTTTTCTTGAAAAGTCATTATGACTTTAGTTGTCTCTCCATCCCCAGCTGAAGGTGGCAACATGGGAACTTTGCTATTTTGCACCAGGAAAACTGCAATTTCATTCACATTTCTGTGACAGCAGCTTCCAGCTCTGTCCTCCAGTACCTTCACCTCACCCTGGCAGCTGCTTCCTTGCATCCCTGGCCACCCTTCCACGGTGCCAACACTGCCCACCCTTATTTGTGGGGACCATGGGGGTTCTCTGATATGAAAAATGATACAAAAATCAGATACAAACCCACACATTTCCCCAGCCGAGTTTGCAATGCAGCCCCACAAGCATTTATCCTAGTCCTACAGGAAGAGTGATATAAAAGCTCTTGAAGCTTACTGAGGCAGCACAACTGCTGCCAAATGTAAAAGTCAAGTCATGGCCACAGGATTCCCACTGAGGAGGATGGCTGTAGGAGTTTAGACCTCCACCTATTCACCCCACACTGCTACTGCAAAGCTTTATTTCGCTGCTTGCAGAGCAGCTGCTGACCTGCTGCATGTTACAGCTTTTCATGTTAGGAAAAAGTCACATTCAGTGCCAGTTTTCCATAATACAGCAGACTGTGAAGTTTGCAGCAAGGTCTACAGCTGCTCCACAAGCAGCCAAGCCATCTCTGGAGTGAGGATCTGGAATTCCTTTTAGCCGTCTCCCAAGTAGTTAACCCTCCCTCCATTTTAAGTCAGGACCAGCCAGACTAATCTGAGGAAAAGCCTGGACACCAGTTTCTCCAACTAAATAGGCTTAAGCAATCAGAAGCACTTCCCCACCTTCCATGCAGAGGTGTTTAGTGATACTCTGCTGATGTAAAAGCAATTTAAGGATTCACTGTTTCACCAGTGATACCCATCAGGCAAAGCCAGTCCAATCCAAAATCTGTCCCGAAGAGCTGTCCTTTAAAAATAGCCAAGCATCACATAATACCTAACAGTCCTGGTTACTTTCAGCTGATGTAACGAAAGGCAAAAAAACACCCCTACCTACAGGGAATGAAAAATGTAAATAGTATATCCTTATTTATTTGTGTTGGTTTTAAGAAACATTATAAATGGTCTTTACCCTCTCGTTTCTAGTTCCTAGGATCTTTCTTAAATGACACCTTTACAGTCACTCTTATACACCTTTGTAGAAACTGGTGGGCCTAATTTTGCTTCTGTTGATAATTAGTGGGGAAATATGGCAGGCCTTTACTGCAATGGGTTACTTAAAGAAGATGAATTAAACAATATTTACATGGGAGTATACTTTGTGAAGAGTGTGAAACAAAACCCTGGATGGCTCTAAATATACCTACTACCTTAGTAATGTAGCTGCAAACCAGAACAAGCAACAATAACAACATTTTTCCCAATTTGACAATTCATTTCCTTTTAGCTTCGGTTCATATATCTGCTTTGATATCTTATGTTTGTGCCCCAGACAAAATATCCTCTTCCTTCCAGTATCCCAACCCCTGTGCACAACTTCCTCAGTCTTGGAGAAAAGGAGGATAGCATGCTCTGGAAAGGGTGCACTTACTGCTCTGCAAAAAAGGGAAGTACCTCTTAAGACAATGTTGTCCCACTGCAGCCCTCTGCCTTTGGGCCACTTGTGATTTTTGTTTGTGAACATGCAAGGCTTAAAACTCTTCAGCAAAATCTGATCAGATTCAACACCACTTAGGTTTAATGGCATTGTCATTCACTTAAATACTACATAGATTTACTAATAAAAATTTACTACAGTGTTGGAGTTAGATGTAAGTAGATGAAATATGGAAGATTCAGAAGATGGCAGCTCCATAACTCAACCAAATTACAAGTTTCTTCAACCATCTTAAACCAACAAGCTGTCAGTATTTTGCCGTCTGTCAATGTGTCCATACATGATACTAACTTACACATTTATTAGTAGCCAAAATAAATTAAAAAAAAAAAAATTCCAATGCTGGACCGTTCCACACCACAACTCAGTGGTCCTCATCTTTTCTCTGCATGCTGCAGAACAGCTGGTGAGTGCCAAAGCTTGGCTCCAGGTCTCCAGCAGCTCCATCCCGTTACGGATGCTACACGCGCTGAGGCTGCTGAGCAGACTTTGACACCCGTGTCTGATCCCTGCCGGATCTCCCGCACATATGCTCACTGCAGACACACGTTTACTCCCTGTTCGCTTCCTTCCTCAGCTTCCCTCCCTAAATCCTGCTAGCCACTTTTGTTTTGATTAGGACTGGGCTTGCCTGGTCCCCAGCAGAAGTCAAAGACCACAAGTCTGTAATAGTGTACTCTGCATGGAGACTTCTATACTCCGAACTGGGCATTCCTACATCATATTAAACATTAGGAGCGATGAAATACTGATCTCACTTGATTGCCCAGGACTTCCAGTTATCCTGAGCAATTAAATAGTTTTTAAAGGCTCCCAATAAAACAAAAATGAAAAAGGTATGCTAGATGAAGGAATGAATGAATCCTTGAAAAAGCATGGGATCATGTGTGCTCATGATATAAGAAAATCAGCATTGAGTGTGTCATGCCATGCCCTACTCTATCCTAGAAAAAGTAGTTCAACTGTGCCTAAAAACTTGGAATTCAAAGAACAGGCATCTGATTCATCATTGAAAAGGACAGTTGGTCACATTAAGGGAAAAGACTGTTCAGATGCTGCTTATATGTCTCATTTTCCATTTATTCTTCTGTCTACAGTTAAAATAGTATCAGTAATTTTTCCTCCTTCTTTTGTTGTAAGTACTTGTAACAATAAGAGCAGTATTTATAATACACAAATGATAGTGCAGTGCAGAAGGACTCAATGAAAGAAAAAAGGGTGTTTTCCATTTTTATCAAATATTGTAGTAACAGTAACTTGTAGCAACAGTAAGAAAGTTCAGATGAAAGTGAAAAATTTCAAGCCAACTATGTTCCTTTTAATGAGAAAACAAAATACACCAGCTCCTATATGCTGCTCCTCCCTTCCTTCCTCTCCCCATCTCATAAAAGAGGATCCCAAAGAGGGATCGTGTTTAAGGTCCCAGTTCAGAAATCCTGTATCAATCCCTTACTGCAGTATGAATTTTGGACTACAGAGCCAGGTCCCAAAAACCTCCATCTAAACTGAACAATCCATCCCATCCTGAAAAACCACATTCTTGAGAAACAGACATAGGTTTATAACCCTTGATACTCACAAACACATATTTAATTGCATCTGTTTACATTCAGCACCCTCCAGTTCACTATCATCTTTAACATCTGGGCTTCACACCAAGCCAAGGAAAAGAGACATGTTTCTAACTTAGTCTGTACAAAGTTATGTGCAAAACAGAATATGCAGCATTTTTGCCTTACTGCCAGCATCCAAAAAAAGTAGTACATATTTAAGTTGTGTAAAATTTTGAACATGCACAAAAATTTTAACAAACATCACCCTTTTCTGATTCTATGAGAACTTCATCTCTTCTTAGTTCTTTGCATTGAAGACCTTTTTTCATGTGCACCACAAAACGTTTCCCTCACTTCACCTCTCCAGTCTGCTCTACCTTTTGACAAACAGATCTTTTTCTGAACTTTAATAAGAGCCATTCACACATAACTAGGTCCAGAATTCACATAATAAAAGAGAAACAGGCTGTATTATTCATTTAATAGTAACCTATCAAGAGCACAAACGACAATATTGAGCCAAATTCAGTAAGGTGCACATTCCTGGGATTTCACAGTGTTACAAAGGACTAACATTGCTACTCTTCCATTTTTTCACAAAAGAAACAGAGTGGACTTAGCACATTGTTGCATTGAGCATGGCTTGTGTTCAAAAGATTTAATAGTTTTTAGGACTCACAATTTTCATATGACCCTGAATGACTCAAACACGACTGAAAGATATAGCCTGTATCAGAATAAAGGTAAAAAGGAAAAGAGTGTGGACGTGTGTAAGTGTACGAATTACACTGCAGACACACAGATGCACATATATAATGGCTGACGTGTTTCTACCTTAAATAATGCATCCAGCTCTAGGTACCTCATTACCAGAAGGGTAACAACAGTCTGAAGGTAGTTCAGAGGAGATCAATCAAAATGATTAACACCAAAGGAGGGACTTAAAAGGCAGGGTTAAAAACTCAATACTGCAGCTGTTTCATGAACAGTACTTTCATTGGGTGAAGGGGAAGAGAAGTCCAAACAAAAGCACGGTCCTCTAAAAATATATCAATGTATACAATTAGCAAAGTACTGACTTAGGAAAAATGTGGCTATAATCCATTCACAGCTAAGGGGGAACTCCAAGAAGAAAGCAAAATTATTTATTGTGAGCTCAAAAGTCTAGGTATAATGAGCTTAAACTATTACAGGAATTTTGACTTGACATACAGTAAGTTTTTGCTCATGGCAAGATCTCATAAACTGGGCATAACCTCACCAAAAAAAGGTAAGATAAAGTAAAATCCTATTGCAGGGTTCAAGCTAGCTCTGACAGGACTTTGACTAAATTAGAAGCTTCTCTCCCCTGCTTAGACTGCCTAATTCTATAAAATTACACTGGTAGCTACAAACACTGCAGAATAAGTGAATGAATGCATGCAACACTATGTGCACACATTTAAATGACAGAGTGTTTTCAAAGCAGTTCTGAACAGTAGTATTTTATTTCAACAGATTAATAAACTAATATCTATGCCTTGAAAAGGACCCTTCACATGATAACATTTTTCAAATTAATTAAACTAATAGGAATAGGGTCCAATCACTGCTCAGGCAACAGACTCTGTTGTGCAAGCAGCACTGTTAAATAACATTACAGATTTAAAGACATTTTCATGCTCTGGCTGCTACTGCTTAGAACTGGTCAGCTAGTTAGCTAACACAAAGCATTCTATGTAGCAATATCAACTATCCAAAATGTATTCTGAAACACAATAGACAGTTGTTCTCACCATTACATTACACAGAAAACTGATGGAAAGAAGATACATGTCCCCATGAAGTTTACATATATACCTTAGATTTCATCAGAAAGAAAATGAGAAACATATTTTCTTTGCTGTAAGATCAGTTCATTGCAGAATACTAATAACTGCACTCAGTAAGATGTATCTCTAAATAAACTCAAAATGACAGAGCCAAACAGTTTACATGCAATGAAGCATGGTATTTTTCACTGCATTTTACACCATGGTATGTCTTAAAAACCCAACAGTATGGTTGAACTGTAGATTATTAAACTGTAATAAACAAACTTGTCTAACATTTCCTTCTTGTCCCCCTCCTTCAGGGGACACAGCTCAATAGAGACTTCCAAATTTACTACTACTTTATTATTTTCTATGACTACTTTCCATTATGAAACCAAAAACCTTGTCTAGTATTACTTAAATGTATCAGGTTATCATGCAGTTCAATACTTCTCTATTTCCACAGCTCTAAGAATATCTTTGATTCCAAATGTGTTTTTTATTAAAGTGCTGCTATGTTTCAAATATTTGTCTTCTACTATTCAAGAGGCAAAATTTACATACATTAACTCAAAATTACATTAAGGAAAAGGAGGTTTTATCTTTTAAGTAAATTTATAAAACTGTAAAGAGCAACTTCACGACTTAACAAGATACAAAGAAGAGATGAAAAAAGAGAAAAGGAGGAAGACTGCTCTTTCTTTGGTTAAGTGTTTCATTCATTCAATTCTAATAAGCAAAAAAGCAGCAGCAAAGAGGGGGCAGCTTATATGCCAGTACAAAGCAGGAAGTGTAGGAATTTAGTGAGTTCACTACTGGATTCTACTCTTTGTACATAATTCAAAATGCAAGCAGCTATATGGGAGTGCAGGCCCTTAGGTGCAAGGGCTCACATGTAAGGCAGCAAGACCAGAAATCCACCCCACCATGCACTGCAAGACAACATGCCACAGCAGCCATTTTTTCAGAAGTTTCAGCCACCTTTTTACTAACCCAATCAAAGGCGTATGCTTTTAAAAAGCCTGATGAAAGTTACCCCAGAAAAAAGCCGAGCCAACAAATGCAATATTAAAAGGGAGTCACTACATAATCATGGAACACCCCCTTCCCCGTCATTGCAAACGTCATAGAAAATGGACAACCACGTAAGAAGATGCCTTTTGCCTCCCTAGCATGGCCCTAGCCAACCCCAAAATGGTCTCTTTACCTGATCTCTCTCTTCTGTTCTCTAATCACAGAGAAGATGGGTGAAATTCAAAATACCAGTGTTGCAACTGGAGACTTACAGAAGGGCCAGGGAAGGTCTACACACACTCCTTCTTCATAAACCATAGCACAGATCTCGATAAAGTTCCCTTATCATTTTGTACCTATTTTGCATCTGAAACTCCTTTGCGTGAAGGCATTCATACCAGTTGCCATGTTCAAAACATGAAACCATCCATGCTGCTGCGCTTAAAAATAAAACCATAGACCATACACCCCTTGTATCCCCAACAGCCTCACAGAGACACTGCTTTTGGTCTGAATGCTTAATCATTACTTTGTTTTTTTTCTCCCTAGAAAGGAATAATTAAAAGTCAACCAACCAAACGGCATATACGCTTCAGAGTATCACCACAGGGACACTCTCAGGTCTGAATTACTGCAAAATAACACCATAATTATGTCTTAATTTCACTAACTAATCTCAGATGAGCTTTTAAAAAGTAATTCGAGGTTTACAAGTAAACCGTTTAAAACTGTACTCAAATGTTATCTGAATGAAACCCGACATTTATTTATCCTTTTCCCAGCTTAATTTTAAACAGTTTCCAAGGAAAGGCGTATCTGCTCCTGATCAGTCTGGTGACAAATGATAAACCTTGTTAAAAAGTGTGACATTTGAAAATAAATAAAAACCACAGGAGACTTTTCTAACCAAGGAGGAAGATACGAAGAAACATTATCCCCTTGCACAAATCACCAGCCACAGAGACTAAGTACAATCTAACGACCTTATTTACTCAAATTGTACACTGCCAACAAAACCACTACCTAAGGCAACTCTTTAACTACAGATGTACTTAAATACCTAGAAAAAATAGGTTACTTCTCTTCACATAAAACCGGGGTCCCACTGAGCTCAACCAAATGTGGCAGGCTGAGATGGAAGACAAAAACGGGTCTTACTTGGTGTACAAAGACATCAACTGGAGACTCCAAGGGGCTTCCCTCTCGGTTGCTCATGGAGATGAACCCGAATCCCATTCTCACATTGAACCATTTGCAATGGCCGGTTCCGTGCAAAACCTGGGATTCCTCCTCTTCTTCCTGCTCCGGCAACTTCCCGGGTTCGTCTCCACCTTTACTCGCCCCTGCTGAGGAAGAGGGAAAGGCGGGGGTGCGGGGGGGAAGGGGGGAGAAAAAGAAGGAAGAGAGGGACAAGATGCAAAGCAAAGAGTTAAATTCTGGTAACATCCTTTTGCCGCTGTATAAAGGAGTTACTACAAACGGAACAGGGTTTAAAAAGAAAAAAAAAAAAGGGGGGGGCGAACAAAACAAAATCAAAAAGCAAACGGCGAAAATGAGTATTTTTTCCTAAATCCTAAAATAAACAAGTCTCCCAAAAATACGTCAAAAAATAAAATCACCGAAGGTTACAGAGAGGAAACACTGCGCACGGAGGCTCTCCCTCTCTTTGAGCCCAGGGCAGCCCACGTTTCTGTACATACGTGTATTTTTCCATTTAACTCCATCTTTCAGCCACATTACAGCACGGAACGCGATACTTTACTTGAATATTGCTGGTTTAAGACCGATCCCATTTCTCAACAGGAATTCTCAGCCCAATTAGTCTCTCCTCGCAAGGCGCAGGACCGGGGGGGCGAGGGGGGAGGCCGGCCGAGGAGGGGTGGAGGAGAGAGAATAAGCAAAATTGGGTAGATTGCACAACTGGTTATTGCACATGCAGCGCCGAAACCACTATTTTCCAACGTGTATCCATCCCTCCTTGGAATAAACTTTCGATTAAAGTTGGGACAGGTGTACGGCCGTTTTCTCATCCCACCACTGCAACTGTGCTTAATCAAACAGGAACAATTCAAACAATAGCCCCCTGAAAGCTTTTCAAGTTGTGAATCGGTGTGGGCGGTACGGAACAGTTTCTGAGCTGGGTAACAATGGGTTTGGAGAAAGCCCCCTTGCGCGAGCTGCTAAAAAAGGGTAATGCATAGTTGGGTTAAAAAGGGGTGGGGGGAGGGGGGAGAGGGGGAGAGAGCGAGCGAAAATCATAGTAAAACAATAGAAAAAGAAAATTAACCTTCGGCCATGTTGCCCCACGGGCCCTCTGCTCCAAACTCGTGAGATGAAAACTTTCCCTGTGGATCGAAGTGGTCTTCTGCATTAATCTAACATCCTGATTTTGAACGATCGCAAATTTAGCTCGCATGGTCTAATGTGCTTTCCCTCTTTTGATTTTTCCCCGTCTCTCTCGCTCCGTTTCTGGCCCCCTGCGCACACGTGACTCGGTCAATTACATGCTTTCTTGCTACTAATTTCGCATCGGATCCTTAAGGGGTTGGCAGGAGGCAGGAGCAGCCAATCGCCATTTCAAGTAGCTTGACACACCAAAATAATTTATGAATGAACAAGAAATTTCCAACACGGCGCTTTTTTTTTTTTTTTTTCCCCTTCCTTTCCCCTTCCTTTTCGAACAGCTAATCTGCACGCTTCTTTACGGGAAATCGAGATGACGTATTATTCTGGGGTTTCTGCCCTCCCGTGCATGCACAAATCGGTAGGAAGATCCGTGTGTTGCTACATACAGCCCACTGAACAACAGCTGCATGCAAGGGCGGCCGTGCAGACGAGATTACGGGGGTATCTGTGCCCACTGCAGGCGGGGTCCGCGCACGCACACGAAGGCGAGATGCTCACGGACAAGGGACACACGTGTGTGCAGACACGCACGGGGAGCCCCGGGAGGCATCTGCGGCACCCTCTGCGCAGAACGCGGGCAGATGCACAACTGGATCGTTACTAATTTCGCATTCAAATTAAAAGCACGCCGGAAACGCGGTATCACCTTAATATGGCCCAGAATGTGCGGAGGTCTAGCGTTTCACAACATTTCTGGAGGGGGGATGGGGCGAGGAATTATACTTCACAGGTTTCTCCGCCATCTCTTTCCGGGGGAGGGGATGTGATTAATGACTTCCTAAATAAGAGCCCAGTTTTCAAGCCGAGAATTGGAGTGAACCTGAATCAGCAGTTGGGAGAGGACTGACAGAGAGACGGATTTACTGGAGAAGAGGAGGGCGGAAAAAAAAAAAAGCCTCGGGGGAAGAAGACAAAGAGGGGAGAAATAACGCTGACCGCGGACTGCTGTTTTAAGTCTTCACTGCCAGCGGGAGGGGGGATCCAATTCGGAAAAGACATGTGGGATGTGTAACGGGCTTGGTAACAGCCCCTTTGCAAAGGCACTCCCCTTCCGCGCTCACAGGTACACAGCTATGGCCCTGCCCTCCAGCCCTTCCCGTTGCTGTACTCACGGCCAAACGCTTTTAAAATAATATTTTAGAAACGTGAAAAATAATTAGGGGACAATTAGTTTTATTTTCCATTTGTCCATCGCCTTTAATGTAAAGGTACAGATGAAAGTATTCTGTCCTCACCACCACCTACTCGTATTAATCTGCTTTCCATCCAGTATTACATACATATAAATATATATGTCCTTTAAACGTTGCCCATACCTTGTTAAAACCTGGACTATGACTTTCTTACTAACCCGCGCACTCCTCCCCCCAGCATCCTCTCTTATCCCAAGGACGCACAAACAAAAGCCAAGGCAACAAACTGATCCGTGCAGAACCTGAATGCAAGGGGCTTATGCATTTGCAAAGCACTTGCTGTTGTTTGGAAAGTGGCGTCGATCAGTCTGCCCAATTAAGGGGAACGCCTTTGCCCCCATGGGCCTGTTTACTCCTTTTGTTGCCTTTCAGGAAAGCGTCAATTCCCCTGCTAGCGCCTCATTTCTGTGTGAAACACCAAGGTGGAGGCTCCGTGTGATCGTTTGCAAGAAAGAAGCGAGGGTGGGCAAGAGTGTACAAATACGAGCACCCTGGCAAGTGGAGCAGAAGCTTTAAATCCTGAAATTCCTTTGCAGTCTTCAACCGTAAATTTCCTATAGGTTATTTCAACAGTGAGGTCGACTTCCTACACTGACCTGCCTTACGCATTCGTGCAACATACCACTGCTTTTGGCTCATAACCTCCCTTCCCCCCTTATAATAGCGATTATTTTACAATATTAAATCACCAGTAATTTTATATGCTTGGATCTTATGACCGGGACAATATCTAATATGTAGTAAATGTACGAGATTTTAGCACACGTAAAGCCTCAGTTATGAACAACAAATTAATGTTACCGGGAGAAAACAATGCTTACACGACTTACTTGTAGTGCTCAAGACTACATTTCTTGTGGCAGAATAGCACATTTATAAAATACAAGATCTCTCTGCCCCTCCCTTCGAAAAGACAGAAAATACCCATGTAATAAAGTTTTTAAAGTTTTCATTTTTAAAGATTGATTTATTTTACCGACATTTGGTACAAAAAAAATCCTTAGAGGCTAGAATATTGGTCGAACGGTCATAAACGTCTTGACTGAGTTCATTAAATGGACAAAACGTCTTGTTAGCAAATTTCAGTGAAAAGAAAATTCGGTACAGTATGTTCTTCGATTAATAAATGAAAGACGACAAAACCACATAAATAAATTAATGTAAATGTGTTGGTTGCAAAGTTTTTCTTATGTTGCAAAATAAGTTCAGATTTTGTAAAATGGAGGGGGGGTGGGATTTGCAATTGGTCTTTACTGAGATTTTTAGGCCTCCAGTATTAGTGGAATTAAGGTTGGGGTCACTGGACTGGTCACTGGTGTCAGATGTTATCGACTCATTCATTTCCTGCAAGGGACATCAGCCTTTCAAGTTTTGTGGAAGGTAGAGAGCTGTTGCCAGCTGGGAACTCTCCGGGAAAA